>JBCFYV010000012.1:47003436-47506622 GCA_039000515.1 Timema cristinae
CAAACAAACGTTTCTAAAATGATTTGAAATATGTAACTGAAAACTTGCATGTTGTCAAATTGATGTAACTAAATATGATAAATAATAAAATCTTTATAACTAACAAGGATTATACTTGAAATAATAAATTATGTTTGATTTAATAGATAAAATTAGGGCTCTGCAAGTACTCAGATTTTGAGCTCGACCTTTAAGCTTGAAATTGAGATTGAAGGTTTTGTAGGCTTGTCATTTTCGAGCTTTCACTTGATATACTTAATAATCAATTTTTAAAACACAATAGTAAGCATAGGCTATTTAATTGAGATAACATCGGCATTTCCACTTAAAAATCATTTGGTTACTTTAACAAATAATTAAAAATTAATGTCAATTTTCACATTAATAACATAATATAGATTTAAAACAACTTTCGACTAGTAAATTTATTCAATATGGTCGTCCATTTTGAATTATACTTGATTGAAGTTGAATGATAATTGAATGATTATTTTTATTACTCTTACCTGGTCCCTTTCTAAAATAATAATTTATGTTAAATTAAAAGTGTAATATCAAGAATATATTATGTTAAATGCTTTCAAACTTAAGATATTTAAAACTCATATTAATTAATAGGTTTAGCTAGCACTAGTTTAGTTACTATTTAGTTATAGGATTATGTTGGTTAACTTGTCTAAAATCAATGTTGATCTTATTTTTCGCAATACTTTTTTTTACCAAACTTACCATATTTAAATTAAAAAAGCATTTATTATGTCATACCGTTTGCTAAAAATATTATTTTATTCGTATTGTTTTTAATTTCAAAGTATGGACATCAACTTTTATAAGCAATAAAAATTGAATTGAAGTAAACTTCTCAATAAAATAATGTCTAACAAGAACCCATACAACCCCATCTACAACTGTGCATAGAGGAATGGAAATGGGACAGAAGACATGATCATGCATGATTACACTAAGGAATAATAAACAAAATACGAAAAACTCAAATTTCTAACTGTGTATGATGCTTACTTTTATTATAGCGTAAATTAAGTTACTGAAAGCATATTTTGGGGAAATATTAGCTTATTAAAATGTCAATTTTATTAACTTTGTATCGAAATAGTGTAGAAACACACTACATATGTAAAGTGATGGTAAAGGAAGCCAACCTGAAAGGAAAATTAGGTTAGGCCTAAATTATAAACAAACACACTTCTCTATTTCTTCTTACATTTTTACCCTTTCCACTTTTTCATACTTCCACAGTTGCAAATTTTTTTGAATTTTCAGATTATTTTTTTTCATATGAAGAAACATTAATGAAAATGTAATATTTCTGAAAATTCAAAACAATATGCTACTGAGGAAGTTTTGAAGGAGTGTTTGAACAAATTAAGAGAGAAGTGTGTTTTTCTATCCAGGCCTAACCTATCATTTAAGGTTGACTTCCTTCACTATAACTTAAGTTGGATGTGTTGCAGTCATAATGGCATTGGATGGGGTATTGCTTCTTGGTGTTCTTACTATTGAAGATCTTGCTGGGTGGGTGGATCTTGCAGCGTTGTTTCATACATGGGTGTGAACCTTTTGCTGTGTTGAAAATTTTGTTGGGGTCAGGCAATTTTGGATGTACAAGAAGGTTGTGAAGATTAGACGGCTGTTTGAATCAGATTCTTGGGGGAGAGCTAAGAAGGTTTTAGGGATTAGAAATGTTATATTTGGAGGAAGTGGAACCAGCATTTGAGTGGAAAACTATTTGGAAAAAAACACTTCAGTACACCCAACTGAGATTCAAAATCTTTATTTCTATATCATCGGCAGTCTAGCCTACAGAGAGTAAAAAAATTATTAAGTTCAAGAATTAAGAAGAGTTTTTTTAAGCTAGACAGGTTTTGATTACCACGTCCCTCATCAGCTAACTATGGCATAATTATGGCACAATCGGTTAAGCCTATGATAGGCATTTTGAACTAAATTATTTTCCCCAATTTTTTGAACCGTGTAAGCTAGAGGTCAGGTAGTGGTGACCCATTAATTTTAAGCTGAAAAGCAGACAGCATGGTACTTTGAAAAAAAAGTACCTTCTATGTATAAAACCACCTGCACAATGAACGAGCATTACGGCACAAACTTACCTATGGATAGTAAGATAAAGACGCATTAACTCCACAAATTCTTCATTGCTGTAGCCCAACATCTGTGAGAAGTTGGCGCTCCAGTCCTTACCAGTATCCACGGCACCAATTCCTTTACCGTCCTGGTATGTGTTTCGATATATGGTTGCTGCTACCACAGGCAATTTTGCGATTAAGTCCATGGCATCTTCATACACATACTGAAAATGCAAACAAGCTAATTAAGTATCAATTTCATCACTAATGTTTTCGGGGAAATAAAGTGAACTAATTTAGCTCGTCTATTATAAGGCCGATTGAGGCTTCTGGGGCAAATGGAAAATATAGCTATTCGTAGAAGAAATGGATGCTAGTTGTAATGTCTTACTTTGATTTATGATAGCTTTATGGTTTCCCAATATATTTTCAGTACATCAATCATACAGTTTAATAAAATAATCATATCTATTTTTAATGTTGGCAATGTTGGTATTCTTTGATGACAAGTTGCTGTTGTTTAGTGTGGCCATCTTTGAGCATGCGCAGCACATATCTTTAACAGAAAATAGACAGCCGAGACATTCCCATTATAAGCTTGGGGCGTACATCCATTACTTCATCGCTTGTAATTTTATTGTTCTGACTGATGTTTGTTTTAATTGTGCTATCTTGTTTTTTCACTTGACCCACAACATCTTTATCTAACAGGTTATGGGTCCATTTTGGAGTGTCATAAAAAAGAGCAAGTTTAACATAAAAGATAAATGGAGGGATGCGCAATAGTTCCGAGATTGAAGCCATGAACACCGCAAATGTATCAAGGATTGAACTTCTAGGCAAAGACAATTATGATACCTCTAAACTGCATATGCAGGCTGTGTTGATTAAAGCCGATTTATGGGAGTTCGTGAACGTTGGCGCATTAAAACCTGAGGTGACAAACGATTGTGCCAACAAGCCAATTTGCGAGAATGAGTGCGCAATGATATGAAGGCACGGTTAGACATAATTTTGTCTATATCGAGTGAAAAATGGTGAGACATCGCATGAAATGTGGCAGTAATTGGAATAAATATCAATCCAAAGGCCCAGCAAGAAAGGCAGCCCTTTTGAAGAGGTTAACGTACAGAAAATGGCAAATATGAGTGATGTGGGTGCACATTTTAACAGTTTTTTCTACTCTGTAGACGAGTTGACCGGCATGGAGGTCACAATAAACCCAGACTTGTTGATGATTTTATTACTCTACAGCCTGCCCGCCAGTTTTGATAACTTTCGGTGCGCCATTGAATTGCATGACAAATTGCCGACCCCGGACGCGCTTCGCATTAAAATCATAGAAGAAAGTGATGATGTGTGGAATGCGCCATCAGGTGCCATGTTTGCAAAGAAAAATAGCTGCTGGCGCGATCGAAAAGACAAACCCGAAGTGAACAAAAGTGATTGCGAAAAACAGAGGGGTGTACACGTGATACGATGTTTTAAATGCCGAAAGCCTGGGCATAAGGCGAATGAGTGTCGAAGCAAGGACAAAAAGGAAAGTGCGAAATGTGCGGAAAAGCGTATGCTTAAATGTTTCGGCATGCAAGTCGTATGATCTAAACCGGAAGTGGTGTCTGGACAGCGGCGCAACAACACACTTTTGCTACGAGACAATTCTTTTTCCCAAAATGTATGACACCAGGCACGATGCGCTAAACCTTGCGAACAGCCGCAATACTGACACGATGGGCGTAGTCAAAGCACAGTTTGTAGCAAACATATTTGGTGACAAAAGGAACGTAACGCTAGATAATGCAATGTATATACCCGACTTGAGAACGGACCTCTTGTCGGTAGTAAATAACGGATCATGGATTTGATGTTTGGTTTCAAAAAGACGGTGCCATTATACAAGACACGAACAGGAATACTGTACTAAGTGCTGTCATAGTCGACAATTTGTACTATGTGTGTGAACTCAAACAAGGTGCGTGCATTGTCACTTCACTTTTGAAAGAAAACAAAGTTCTGTTTGATTTGTTACACTGATGCCTGGGTCACACTAATGCGAAGGACATTGTGGACGCCGTTCGTAAAGGTGTCATGAAGGGAGTTGTGCTGACAGCAAGTAAGTTGAAATGTGACATTTGTATATGGGGAAAAATGACAAGGGCCCCGTATACAAATGTACCTACTTATATGTTTGTGAATGAACCGATTAGGTGCATTTGATTTTTTTTAATATGTATTTTTAAACAAAATGATGTGGTAAGATCGTGTCTGCAATCGCACAAGAAACATAAGTTATAAATAGTATAAATTGATAGTTTATAGCAGGCTTGCCACTATTTTCTTAATACAAAATTCCCCCCTTTTACTAGTTTTTCTGTAGGGGTTACTATTTTTTACCAACACTTTAGATCATGCATGTCACTCTCGTTTGAGCATAAGAGCCACACTGAACGTTAAAAATACTATATAAATTTGTTATTATCTAAGGGTGTCTGAAATCCACTTTTTGAATGTGAGTAATATATATATATATTAATTTTTTAACAGCTAAAATGGCAATAATTAAACCAAAATTAATCATTTTAGCTGTCAACATCTTTATTGGCAAAGCTTCGTAATTGTCAAATGTTTTTTTCCCCTTCAAATTAGGTTGAAAGTGATATTTGTTCCGAAGCCAAGTCAAAAGTTTCAAAGCTTCGTAAACCCCTATTATTAGCTGAGGTAATAAAAATAATTAAATATCAATATCTTAATAAGTTATAACAAAAATAAATTAGTAGGCCACTTAAATTAAACACTAAGGCTAAGTGTTTATTTATTTTTTACCAGATTTCTAAAACCTTTTATTTGCAACAATAATGTTAATAATGTAGTATTGGTGTTAACTTTGGGCTTTGATTAATATTTGTCAAAGTTATTTTTATAATAATTGTTGACAAATGTGTGCACCAAAGTATAAATCTCTCGTGAGTATGTTTCTTTTCAGGTGAGGAAATGCACACGCGCACACACACACACATTTGCTACCAAACATTGCACATATTTGATAAGCAAAATACAAAATTTTTGGGAATTGATTCATGTCAAAGAAAGAAGACAAAATATATGTCACATTATTAACCTCACATGCCAGAATACCTCTAAGAACATTCTATAACATTCTCCTATTCACTCAATTTTACACTTTCTCCATATCAACGAATGCACAAAAAACTGTCCTTTACTGCAATACATTTCTCAATCACTTGTTGCAATGTCTTGTCTGCAATTTTTTCACACACCTTCTCAATTAAAACTCTCCCGAAATCTTTGCATCTTTAAATCTCAACAAACTAACTGCCCAATAATACTTACATTTACTCTTACTGCCTTCGCCTTTGTACAAAGGAACAATGTCAACATTCTTCCAGTCATTAGGAATGTTCAAAATCCCAGCAAAAACAATGAACAAATCACACACTATGGCAAGTAGTACCAAGCCCCCACAATTAAGCATTTCCCTTGTGACTCCATAAACATCCGCAGCTTTGCACTTTCATAGCCTCTTTTATTACTTTCTTTACATTAGTCTTTTTTTCTCTGTATAGGTCCCACAACTTCTTAGGTTCCTGTTTCAATCTTCACAGTAATCATTCGTTTGTATGCTTCTTTCACCTGTTCATTCCACCAAGCATCTCTTTTTAAGTTTCCCACCTTCCCAGATCTCCACAAATCTATTGCGCTCTCAGCCACAGCCTCTTTTATTCTATTCAGCACTTTCAATATCATTAGCATTTATCTGCTATCATGTGGGGAAAAGTAAGCAAAAGAAATACTTTAATTTGGTTTAAAATAATATTGGTTTACCTTTTGATGACTATATATTATTCATTTTTAGTAATATTATTAATTTTTAATGATCTCAAATTGTGGTTTGTTAGTATGCTAGTTTATTGATTTCCAGAACTATTTTACTCTATTACTGTAGTCCTATTTCATTCAGTGTTTTTATTATTTACTGTATTGGCCCGAATAGAGGCCACACCCTAAGTTTTCGATAACTTTAAGAGAAAAAACAATATTCCCAGTTAAATATGATCAGTGTATTAAATCATTTGAAAATATAAATTGTTTAATGATAGGTGCTTACACTTGAAATTAGGTTACTTAAATAAAATCACTTTCATAGAAAAAACTCACAATATTTACACTTAAAATGATGTCATTTGGAAATAAAAAAGTAAGTTATTCATACTAAAAATTAAATCGTTTGGAATAAAAAGTTAAGTTGTTCTAACTAAAAATGAGGCCACTTGGAAATTAAAAAATAATGATACACTTAAAATGATTCAGAATGAGGTGGCCAAAAGGCAACAATGCCGAAATATTATTATATTTGTGTTTAAAATGTGTGTGTGACTACTTCTACTATAGAAGACAGAAGAAAGGAAGAAGATGTCACCTTTGTGCATTGGATTCTTCCCACATCTTTCCTCTTTCCCTAGGTGGGCTTTCTTCATCAAATTTATTCTTATTCTTAGTAGTTTATTTTTCCTTTTTCTTTAGTTTTATCAATTTCCTTTATTATAAAATAAGATACACTTAAAATGTGATCACTGAAAAAAAATAGGACAACAATGACACACATTGAGAGGAACAAAACATTATTCATCACTGCTCTTATCAATCTGTGGACAATGGATTCAGCAGATATCCTTCTATTACTCGTAGTTTCTGCGTAGTATATCACCGCTAATTTAAAATTGGCATCATAGCTTCATCTAATTCCATGGCTAAAACCAGCTTTTTTCTCGACATGATCCGCCATGTTGCACTTCCGAATTTAATACACGCACTAAGTTATTGTTTTCACAATAGAATAAATGTTGACCATTTAATACAAATACTAAGTTATTGTTCTCATATTTAAATAAATGTTGACCAACATACCGAAACAAAATCTCACTAGAAATATTTACGCTCACTTTATCAAAAGGATATATTGGCGATAGAATGTGCTGATAAAATAATTTTATTTTGCAGCCAGTATGGTTCAAATATTGTACACACAAATAAGATAGTAATTCTTCATCTATTTTTAACTAACTTACCCAACTGTCATGGTTCATCTATTTTTAAATAACTTTGCCAACTGTCATGGTTCATCTATTTTTAAATAACTCTACCAACTGTTATGGTTCATCTATTTTTAAATAGCGGTGACGAGATATATTGATTTAACAACATGTATAACCTATAGATACAAAATTGAATGTGTATTATCTAAGAGTGTCATTATAGGCAGCATTAGAGTTTTATGAGAGCTGTTTCTTGGAAAAAATTGAGGCTTATTTTCGGGCCAATACAGTATATCTTTCAAGTAACTCAGTAGGGAATTAATCGTTTAGTATGCAACTCAGATATATTCTAATTTGGATTTAAATAAAAAGTGCGAAAAAAAAGTGTTTACAAAAATTCATACAAGGGTGCCACAGATTCTAATCCCCTTCATAATGGTGCCACAAGCCTAGAAAAGTTGAGAATCCCTAATTTAGAGGCCACAAACAATCCATTTTTTAAAACCTTATCTTACTACTTGTTTTGGCTATCCACATTTAATTGCAGTATAGTGGTAGGAATAGGGCAGCTATAATTGAGTGGAAATTTACCCAAATTTGTGTAGAGGGAGAGTGGAAATCCATTCAGTAAAATAGCCTGCAACACACCCAACCGGGATATGAACCAGCCCAAGCCTTCACGTCACTATGAAACCAGACCAAGCTAGATTGACATTTACTCTGCGTACTCAACAATATGGGTAACAAGTCATCGTCCTCATCATCATCATCATTAACAACTGTTCCTAGGTTAACAAGTATGTTATTCTTAAGATAATTTACATAGTTTCCACTAGTGAAATATTTTTAATAAATTAACCTTATAAATAAATTAGTTGCTATATTTTCATTTATAAATTCATTTGGTGTGTCGAGTAAAGTATGGATTATCAATATAAACTATGTTATTATTATTAATCTATATTCATAGCTTTCAGAGCAATTGGGGAAAAACACGTCAAGTGTCTCCAGCTGAGATTTAAACAGGTGCCTCACTTATGTTTGTTTAGTTTCTTCAAACACAACTTGTGGCTCTGACCATCAAGGTCAAGGGTTCAGTGTGCAAGCTGTGCTAGTCTTGTCTGTAGGATTCATTTCTCTCGCTTTCCCCACCCCACTTTACGAGTGCTGTTTTCTGTTTCCAAAATAATAATTGTTTGCTTGTCTACTGTGTTAAAAGGACTTAGGTACATTTCTTTTATCACTTGGAAAGTTTTTTTAGCAGACGAGAAACAAAGGTCTTAACCCTTAAAAGACTTAATCCCAAGTGAGTTCTTGACATCCAAAGCAGATATATTTCAGTAACTTAGGAGGAGAAGGTTTTGATAAAAGAGAGGGGGAGGCGGGTCATTTTTAATTTGTAACGTGCATGATTACCCTTAAGGTGCAAATGTGGTAAACTAAGCACAATTACAAAACTTGATCAAAAGCCAATTCACCCTTATTTTGCCTGCTTTCAAAACACATTAAAATTACCTACTGACTTGACTAAGGTATGAATCAGAGCCTCTTCATAATGAATTGATCTGCATATGAAGCTCAACAATACCACCATGCTCTCGACCAATGCAGTGTTTTATAGTTACCAACTTTGCTAAAATAAAAAATGTGATAATCTAACATCAAAACATTTTGAGCGAAGGAAGAAGACTGACCTCCCAGTACTTGGTCTTGTGGACACCCTCCGAGTAGGCCTTAGCAAACTTGCTCTCAGAGTTGAGTGCGGTTATGGCACAGCTGAACTGTGACATGGGGTGGAGGTTGGTAGGAAAGTTGTTCAAGAGAGTCACCACATGGGAGGGTAGACTGGCTCGATTCGCCCACTCTTTGGAGATGGTCTTAACCTGTGAAACATAATATTACACTTAAATTAGTGCTGGTTATTTCAAGATACATTATTATTACTAGCAACGCGTCTTACTACCAGTTCAGATTATACGCACTTCAAGATATAATAAAGTGAAAATGTTTTAAATTAACATGTAGGGGAAAGAAATTGGTCCTTGGGCTATTATAGTGATAACTAGTGTTTTAGCCCAACATTGTTTTGGACAAACCTAACAACCTGACCCCAGACAATTAATTTAATACTTAGAATTTATAAAAATTCAGATTTTGACAAAAAATCATAACATTTTAATCTCAATTTCTATTTTATATAACAACTGACAGATTAGTGGGAAATGAACCAGAATAATCAAGATATAAAAAATATCCCATATGCGAAGGCTAACCTGTTATGTTTACCATGTTTTGTATGATTTAAATATGAGATAATGTTGATTCAACTAAACTATCATAATGATATATTAAAAAATAACACCTAAACATGAGCATGATACCCAGGACCTTTGGCATGGTGTGCCAATGCTCTATTACAGTGGTTCTTATTTACTTATTAGCAAGAGTCACAATTACATATTTTTTCATGAACCAGGCCAAAGGGTGTGAAAACTTAAATTGGTAAATTTTCATAATACTCAAAATGAAAACTAAGTACCTGATTATATTATAGCATTCTAATTTTAAGATCCATCAAGAAATTAAAGAAAAAAGTAAGGGTGATGTCTTTCAGCAATTTGTTTAAAATCTGGAGTATAAGTTACAGTTCTAATCTTAAGTGTTTCATTGAATTGTAGTTTGTTTGGTAACTATTTTTATATTGGTCATGTCAGAGAAGCTTGATTCACATTTGTAGGTAGAACCAAATATACAGTAGTCAAAAATATAATTGCAAGTTTCTTACAAATGGATATTTAGTCTGAAATTTAGTCCAAAAATTACACATTAAAGAGTCTGTTAAGTTACTCTTCAGTTCTTCTGAGCCTTGAATATTGATTAATTCAAACTAAATCACTTTGGTCCATATTTTATATCTCCATGTTCATGTATGTAAATATATTTTCTGTTTAATTATTCATCTTGGGACAAAATTACATCACTTACGGGTCACATTTGGCCACGGAACACCTATTGAGAACTAGTGCTCTATTAGTAAACTATCCAGACTTTTCACAGCTTAGGGTCATACATTTCTCATTGGAAGGCAGCCTATTAGCTTAAATTAAAACTATTATAAGTATTATTTAAGTGTGATTGGGAATATTTGCACCAGATTTTGTCCATATTAACTCATATCTTGTAATTTTTTTTAATACTAATTTTGGTAGTTTTAATAAACGTTTAAATGATTTTCTTTAGCTAAAATACAGCCTCTTAATTGTTTTAAAATAATATTATGTGAAAAAGTGCATGATGGAAGCAGGAGAGGAGATATGCGGAAGAACGAGCGAAAAGAGAAAATTGAAGGAAAAGGTAAAGGAAGCATTGAATGCTAAGAACAATGCATTTAGAGTGGTTCACAAAAAGAACAAGAGAGACCGAAAATAAATATAGGGAGAAAAAGTGAAATTCAAAAAGATAGTAAGAGAAGGAGAAAAATATGGATGGAAGAGTAGACAAAAGTTCTACAAACTGATGTGAAAGGGAGCAAGAAAATATTGTATAGTCAAGTAGCCAAAATAGCAAAGAGGTCTGAATGATTGATGAAAAAGGAAGGATAAAGGAAAGAGATGAGGAGGTAAAGAAGCTGTGGAAATCATATTTTGAAAGCTTGTAGACCCAGAGGGGGAAGGATTGGTATGGAAGGAAGAAGAAGAGAAAGAATTGGATGTAGAGATGGAGGAGGAAATACCAGACCTAACCTGGAAGGAGCTAGAAGAGGCCTTGAAAAGGATAAGGAAGGGGAAGGTAGTGGACAAACTTACTGTGGAAATGATAATTGTACCAGGATAAATAGGTCTGCAGTGGTGGTATAGAGTAGTAAGGACCGTGTGGAGAGAGAAGAAAGTGCTCGAGGATTGGACAGAACTTAAAAGGTATATTACCAACATTCAAGAAAGGTGATAGGAAGAGGTGTAAAAGATTATAAAGGCATGACACTGATGTGTCAATGATCGAAAATGTACTAAAATATTTATAAAGGAGAGTGAGGAAAAGTATGAAGAGAAGATGGAGAAATGAACAAGAATTCAGAGAGAATAGTTCAGTAATATATTTAACATTTGGAATTAGACATTTGATGGAAAAGAGATATGAGTTTGGAAAGAGGAGTGGTTAGGCGAGTAAGAAATATGTATGATAATAATGTGAGTTGTGTAAAGATGGAGAGAGGTTGGACAGAGTGAGTTTAAATTTAAAAAATTGAGTCAAGCAGGCAAGTACCCTCTCACCATTACTATTTGTATAGGTGATGAAATGATCATAAATAAAGTGGCAGAGAAACTGGTTGAGGAGAAAATGAAAGCAATGATATTGCAGATGACTAGATGGTACGTGGATAAAAGGAAGAAGAAGTACAGGAACAGCTGCAGGAATGGAATGAGGAAGTGAAAAAGTGAGGAATGAAATTTAGTATGGTGAAAATGAAGTAATGGTGATGACAAGGCAAAGAAGCTTCCTTCACTATCATTTTACATTATTGTAGTGTGTTTCTACACTGTCTCGATTAAAAATTAATACAATTGATGTTTTAGTCCGCTAATATTTCCCCAAAATATGCTTCAATAACTTAATTTACCCTATAAGAAAACGTAAGAATCATAAACAATTATAAATTTGAAGTGTTTCGTATTTCGTTTATTATTCCTTAGTGTGATCATGTATGATCACGTCTTCTGTTCCATTTCCATTTCTCTATGCGCAGTTGAACATGCGCATTGTACGCACTCTCGTTAGACATTATTTTATTGAAAATTTAATTCAATTTAATTTTTAATACTTTAAAAAGTTGATGCTCATACTTTAATATTAAAAATATTTCTAGCAAACAATATGAAATAGTAAGTGCTTTATTAATATAAATGTGGTAAGTTTGGTAAAATATGTTTTTCAATAAATAAGATCAACCTTGATTTAAACAGGTTAATCAACATAATCTATAATTAAATAGTAACTACGCTAGAGCTAATTTTGTAGCTAAACCTATTAATTAATATGGGTTTTAAATATCTTAAGTTTGAAAACATTTAATATAAGATAATTATGATATTACATTTTAATTTAACATAAACTATTATTTTAGAAATGGACTAGGTAAAAATAGAAAAAAGAATATTCAATTATTTATTAATCTTCTTAGCTATTTTTATTTTCATTGCATTGTCATTGCAATACAAGTGAATTATTATTATTAGCACCGCGTCTTACTACCCATTCGGGTTATACGCACTTACGCTAATGTGTAATGGTAGGGTGATTGTGAGATGAAATGAGGGACCTACAGTTTAACGTGGAATCCGAACCACGGTGGCGGCCTGGCATTGCCCACATTCACAAGATGTCTTGTCAGAGGAATACAAGTAAACAACTTTAATCAAGTGTAATTAAAAATCAACAACAATATTAATAAATTTACCAGTTGAATTTGGTTTTAAAGCTCTATTACGTTATTGATGTTGAAATTGAAATTAATTTTCAACAATTTGTTAAGTAACCTATTGATTTATAAGTGGAAATGCTGATATTTCAATTAAATAGATTATGCTTACTATTGTGTTTTAAAAATTGATTACTAAGTATATCAAGTAGAAGATAAAAAATAATGAGCCTACAAAACTTCCAATTTTGAGCTTGAGCTTAAGCGACACAGTTATTTTTGATTTTGGTTTTTTTTTTGGCAGTTCTTAAATCTTCTGCTAGCTGCCAGCTATCACATTTCTCATGGTGATTGTACTCTAGGAAAATATTAAAATAATCTCCAAACTTAATGTAGCCTCGGTGTTATAGGAAATAATTGAAGGGGAAACTCTACAAATGTTAAATATACGCTAAATGTTTCACTTCGAGATGTACAAAAACTGTTAGGATTACAAATAAAACTATAAGAACCTGTTTTGTAGACAATGTAATCCTCATTTTCTTATTATAAGTTCAACAAACACTTTGACATTGTGAATGGTTTACGTTATGAATGCAAAAAAAAAAGTTTTAGGGAGCCATTATTTCACACTGGCAAATGTAAAATAACTTTTTAAGAATGGCACTATATTCTATGTTACTCACCACAAAATTATATTAATGTGTAAAATTTCATGTTAGTATCAAAAATTGAATGTTTGTTAAGCTTAGTAATCCACTATCACGCCCTGTCTATGTTAGGTTTGGGGACTATTTTCATATCACGCCCAGGTTATGTTAGGTTTGGAGGTTTGGGGACTATTTTCATATCATGCCCAGGCTATGTTAGGTTTGAAGTTATATATTTGGGGATATTCTATCATGCCCAAGCTACATTAGATTTGAAGTTAGTAGGTTTGGGGATTATTTTCATTTCATGCCCAGGCTACGTTAGGTTTGAAGTTAGTAGGTTTGGGGATTATTTTAATATCCCACTCAGGCTACGTTAGGTCATATCTAGCTTTGTTTGGCACCCCCGGCAGCCATCCTGTTTGCACGGCCCTTAAGACACCCCTGCATTAGATAACAGTATATATTATTTCACAAGTTTTTAGTAAATGTATATTTCAAGATATAAGCTAGAAAGTCTATGTGGTGCACTGTACAATTTATTTTTTATTACTAAAATAAAAAATTGCCTTAACCTCTATGTGAGTAGGTTTGGAACCTATAATTTCTAAGGACACTTATTTTTATTATATTTATTGGAGTTTACTGACGTATCGACACAACTAGAGGTCATGTAACATCATTAAAATCATTCTACTCATGTTAATGTGTACAACAAGATCCATAATTTCTGAACCCTCTTTTTTAACAACATGTATATACATGTGTGTGTAATTTCTCTAAAAAAAGAGGATGTCTTAAACTAAAATAATTTGATGAATATTTTCAGGGAAAAGAAATAATAGTTATGACAAACATGCCCACCCTCCCCTAAGTAAACTCCTGGATGTGCCAGTGAATCTTAATATCTTCAAAATTAATTCTTCTATAAGTGCAAAAAAGGCTTATTTGTCTATAAAACATGAATAAAACTATTTAGAAAAATCCTTTTCATCTTTATCTTCTTATAAAACCTACGTTATACAAATAGGTTTTATCTAATCAAGGAAATACTGTTTATGCAAATTATTTATAAGGTAAACCTAATCATGTTTACTCTATAAAAAAAAACACTTTTAACATAGGTCATACAAATACCTCACAGAAAACATTTTCAATAGCTCAGGGTTGGAGGTGACAGACAATTGGTGTCAAGGGTTTCACCTGAACAGGATAATATAAATGGGAAGGGGGAGTAAGTAGCAGGGTTTACAGAAAAAGAAGAAAAAAAAGATGGAAAATGGTTGGGGAGGAAAGGGAGAGGTGCTTCTGAAGATAGATCAATCTAACAGGAAACTACTGAACTTTTTCAACAGTTTAGACATGATTTACTTTGAAAATATCAAATGTTAAAATTATTATACTATAAATATTCGTCATGTATTAGAGAATATTATCTTATTCTCTAAAATAAAATGTTAACTTCAAAACTATATTCTTGTATTTCATGTTTTATTTAATTTCAATTTAATTGAAATTATGTCTGATTGTAAAAAAGTAAGTATTAACTTGTAAATTTTTATTAATATAGTTCATTTTAAATTTACCAGTTTAATATGTTTAATATTATACAAAAAAAAAGCATGTTGTTACTATGCCTATTTTCTAAGCAAAAGAGTAAACAACTTTATCGTTCTTATATAGTAGGTATCCATCCGAATCTTAAAACTCGTATTAATTAATACATTTAGCTACAAAACTAGCTTTAGTTTAGTTACTATTTAGTTATAAAATTATTTTGGTCAACTGTTTAAAATCAATGTTGATCTTATTTATTGAAATACACATTTTAACAAACTTACCACATGTATATTATAAAAAACACTTACTGTTTGATATTGTTTGCTAGAAATATTATTTTTAATTTTAAAGTATGAGCATCAATTTTTATAAACATTAAAATTAAATTGAAGTAAATTTTTCAATAAAATAAGATCCAACGAGAATCATGTTCAACTGTGCATAGAGGAATGGAAATGGAACAAAGTGTGATATACTAAAGAATAATAAACAAAATATGAAACACTTCAAATTTATAATGTTTATGATTCTTACATTTTCTTATACAGTAAATTAAGTTACTGAAGCATATTTTGGGGAAATATTAGCTTATTAAAACATCAATTTTATTAACTTTTATCAAGACTCTACAATAATGTATAGTGATAGTGAAGGAAGACATACCTGAAAGGATAGTTAGGTTAGGCTTAGATATAAACAAACACACTTCTCTATTTCTTTTTACACTTACACTTCCCACTTTTTCTAACTTCCACAGTTGCTCATTGTTTTGAATTTTTGGAAATATTATTTTTCATATGAAAAGGGATTAATGAAAAAGTATTATTCCCAAAAATTCAAACTAATGTGCAACTGTGGAAGTTTTAAAGAAGTGGAAAGTGTAAAAGTTTAAGAATACATGAAGAGACAAATGTGTTTGTTCTTAACTAGGCCTAACCTAACTATCCTTTCAGGTTGGCTTCCTTCACTATCACTTACTTTACATCACTGTACAGTGTTTCTACACTCTTGTTATACATTTCCAAGCCATCATGCAATTATAGATTTTATTAACTTTGTTTTATAATTGTTAGTGTAATTTTAATGTCTTTAAATTATTATTATTAGCACCGCGTCTTAATACCCGTTCAGGTTATACACACTTACGTTAATGTGTAATGGTAGGGTGAGTTTGAGATGAAATGGAGGACCTACAGTTTAACGTGGACTTCGAACCACAGTGGAGGCCTGGCATTCAATGTCCTTAAAGACATGTGTTGAAACCATTTTAATTATTTGTTTTTTTATTAGATTTTTATTGAGTTTTTCCATTTTTAAATTGTTTTATAAGTGTTATTTCTCATTTAAAATACGATATTTCCATTATTTAACCTTTTTTTGGAAAAATGTATTTACTGTTTATAAAAATGAGTGTCATTCATATTTTAAGAACATGTATTTTAATATACTTTTTAACATTTTAAAATTATGAATATGCCTGTACTCGAACTCGGGAGCTTTTAGAAATACTCGACTCGAGTTCGCAGACCCCTAGTTTATAGTACATATTAAAAATAAAACAAAATTAAATATCTACAGGAAATTGATTACTTGGGGTTTTTAATGCCAACCAAGGGGATTCTGTTAATTTTAATATACCAAGATCAAAAATAAGGTTTTACTCTTTCTTTGAATTAGTTACAGACTGTCCGGGACTGCCAAAAAAGAGTACCTATTAAAATACAATTTCTTATTAGCATTCCCACTACCTGTCCAGGTAATTTACTTTCATCAATCAAAGACAATTTCGTAAAAGAAGAAGTAAAATGGGTTTTTAAAAGGTTATCATAGAAACAATTTTCTGACCAAATGCTGCTATTTTAAAGATGTATAAGAAACTATAGGATTATCTCTTAAGGAAAACCTCTATTCGCTTTTTTGAGGTAATTTATAATATAAATTTAGAAGGAGGTCTTGGAAAGGTGAATATAAAACTATAAAACATATAAAAGGGAACCAACACAACATGACTTTTACAATGAAAAGACGAATACAGTTCACACTTTACATTGCTGCCACTGGCCAAAGAGGTTATGGCTGTTTCTGTCCATCTTTCCTGTACCTTCTTCCAAAAAAAAAAAAAAATATATATATATATTTATACAAACTATAGGATTAGGAATACATACAAATTTATAATTTATTTATATTCATAATTATCAAATGAGTTAATTTTCTACTATGATTCTTTATTATAGGCCTTCAGAGGGTTTTTTACTTTTAATTTAACAAGATAAATCATTTTATCTAACATGAATCAGAGCGTCTAGTGATCAGCCAAAAGTTTCCCTTGGGTTACCTAGTTTATGTCACTTCTAGTTAGTACCGACAGTCAAGACTGCATGCAGCCTGCCTGACCTGTGCCTCTGTGGGGATATCGCCTGTGAGCAGCAACCAGAACAGTCCTTCTGGAAGGGGCTCTTTGCCAGAGGGGGCCTTGGGAAGCAGTTTCTGGCACTCGGGAATGGAGTAGCCTCTAAATCTGATCCCCTCGTCTGGATCCAGGACAGAGGTCTCCCACACCAAGCCCTTGATGCCTCTCATACCACCATACATCTAGAACATCAGCAGTGAGCATTATCAATACCTTCAGTAATTATTTGATAGCTATTTAAACTTTCATATTTTTATAATTTGAAAAGCTTGGTTTTTACTTCACACAATTTAAAGAAACAAAATTTCTAATTTGTGGCTTCCGAGGAAGATGGACTTCTCTCCTGCAACGGCATGATGTTACCTATCAAGATGTCTACTACTGCTCTCATTGTCCTCCCCGCAACTTACACTCATGGGAAGCTATTTAACAAGTGTTGCTTTTCAAACCTACTTCAAACAACTATGTCGCAACTTATAATTTCTAAGAAATTGGACTATCTTTTTCAGTAGAAAAACCATATTGGAAAAAAAAAAGAGGACAAAGCTGAAACAAGCCTGTTAAGGCTCTTATTCATAGAATGGGCAAAAACCATTAGAATAACAGTTATATAGACGCTATAAAATGTGCATATTGTACTCGTAATAACATGAAATGCAATATAAAATTGCCTATGTTTATGATCAAGGTAAATAAAAGGCAGATAGGTGAAATCCAATTTCTATTTATTAGACACATTGCCACTAAGACCAAACTAAACTAACATTACCAATGACAAATCAAGGTTATTTTGGTCACACTTAAAAATTGTGAATATTTCATTTAATTTTCATTTATTCTGAACCAACTGATTATATTTCCACATGACTTATAAACTAACTTAATATAGAACAGAATCCAAACCCAGTCAACCATCCGTTAATTCATTATTGTGAAAAGGTAAACCCACCTTTCACCAATGATAAAATTTTGGCCATGGCAGGAATCAAATCCAAGACCCTTAGCTGAGTAGGTAGGCAAACATGTTATTGACCGAGTTAATGTGTGGGACTTTGTCCGTGTTAATAATATCAACAATACTTAGCCCCGTGTAATACTACCCATTTAGGTTATACGCCTAAGTACTAATTACTCTAATGGGTTAGGAATTGGGAAGGTTGAATATAGAGGAAGTGAACCCACATTTGTGTGGAGGGAGAGTGAAAAAACATTTAGGAAAAACTACCCCAGTTCACCCGAGCGAGATTCAAACCTCGATCTCCCCGTCCTCGGCAGAATTTAAATCTTAACTAAAATAACGTATTCTTCACTTGTTTGAAACAAGTTTATATTTTTAAATTTTGTCTAGCTATAAACTGAATTATTTAGGGATGTGGGAGAACCATTTTTTCAATTCAAGACAATCTCGAAAAGAGAATATAAAAAAGTATCGATACAGGCGAACGAGACGAGAAATCGTACCTTGAAAGTACCAAAATGTAAATTATATTTATTAAAGTAAATGTATAGTTTATAGAGTTCCTTTTTAACATTAGAGCTGGTGCTTGCTTTAGATTGTCTTATATATAGTTCATTCAAACACTTAAGGTATAACTCATACACATTTTAAATGAAATTATTATTATTAGCACCGCGTCTTACTACCCATTTGGGTTATATGCACTTAAGCTAATGTGTAATGGTAGGGTGATTGTGAGATTAAATGGAGGACCTACAGTTTAACGTGGAATCCGAGCCACGGTGGAGGCCTGGCATTACCCACATTCACAAGATGTCTTGTCAGAGGTGAAGGAAGGGTTTGGTAATCAGATAAATTTGTGCCGGGACCGAGGATTGAACCCCGGACCCCAGCACAGAAGTCTGACACCTTACCCTAGACTGATGCAATTAATAAAATGGTGATAGGTAGTTACAATGAACACCATTATAATTTAATTTTACAGTGTAACAGCTCATATTGTCAAAGTTTAATATTGAAAAACAATATTTATAACCCAAACATTTCTTAATGAAGGCTGTTTTTTGGGAGGTATCCAGCCTATTTTTAGGTTATTATGGTAGTATTGGAAATAATAAATAGCCGGTTTGGTTTTTTAAATTTCTTAGTGCCATTATTTGCTCTCTTTTTTATTTCTCGAATTTTTGAGATTCATTTTTTAACTTTCGAGAAAAGATTATTTTTTTCTTGAACCTTTGAGATATTTTTGAGTCTCGCACATCCCTAGAATTAATCAATATTTATGTCAATAGTCATTAAAACCATTTGGTTTTTACAAGTTTAAAAGGGAATCAACATAAGAGTACCTAGTTAAAATCGAAACATTAACTACAATAGATCCGGGAATATCTGAATTAATGAAAGGGAGGAGTAATGGCATTTGAAAAACACAAAAATATCCAGTTTAATAGTAAATTTTGTTCTCCAATCGCATTTTAAACTAAAGCTTCTTAGTAATAGATTTGTTTATGAAAAAATGAGTCAATATGTTATTTAGACCAGTATGTAGTTTTCCAACTTATTTGTTTGCATACCTCCAGATATAATCTTTCTTCAACTTTGTAGGCCCAAGGTTGTAGGTGAATAGTGCAAGTATATAATTACATACTCTCTAATCTACATCTAAAATATATCACATCCACAATAATTTTAGCGCCATATGCTTATATACTAATTACGCTAATGGGATTAGGGAGGGTGAGTGGAAAACACCTTGGGAGAAACCACCCGCAGTACTGCTAACTGGGATTCGAATCTCAATCTCCTCATCATTGGCAGTCTAGTCTACTGTGAGAATAGCGCAATAGACCATAAGGCCACTGAAGTGGGTAACAATACATTAAATAATAAGTTTTAAATTAGAAATATATATATATATATGTGTGTGTGTGTGTGTGTGTGTGTATACATATATATATATATATATATATATATATATATATATATATACATATTATTTAATTTTGTTAATTTTATGTACCCCTGGAGAAACGCATACCGCAGGTTAAATACCTTGGTGTTATAGAATGAGGCAAATATAAATCCTTTGAAACTTCACAATTTGGTCAGGAGCCTACCTACAGAAGTTAAAATACTAAAAACTTACCATGTCAACAGTGACCTCTCCTACTTTGCTTGAACCATATTGTTTGCGGAAAGCTTTAACTCTTTCTTGCTCGGCAGGTATTTTTTTGGCAAGGACAGCCTTCAAGTCTGTTGAGGTGTCTGCAGATATACCCCGAAGACATAGTGTGATGGTTGGCAGCACTTTCTGAAACTAACAAAATAAAATAAATATGGATTTTTAAGCTATTTACAGTTTAACTAGTACATCAAGATGTCCATTCAAAATAGGTTAGAAAATGTAGTGATTTTACTAAGTTTTACAGACTAAGATAATTATTTTTACAGGTTGACATCACTCTGAAAACATATAAAGATGTTTAGTTATTTGCTTGTTTACTTTAAGTACAAATTTTTATACAAGTGTTAAATTTGTATTATAAACACACCTTTTAAAAATGCTCCTTCAGTTAATGTATTGTGGTTGTCAAAACAATATTGATGGACTTAATTAATAGGTTTCATGAATTTAAAAAAATATCCTGGTTAAAAATACTGGTAGGAACCAAATTGTAGTACATAAATTATAAACTAAGAAATTACAATATATTTACATTATGGTTACAACCAAACAATACCATTCTTTATTTTTATTGGGGCCCTCTGTTGGCTGCAATATGTGATTGGCCTGCAATTCATTAAAGAATGGACCACACTTGTTTAATCCATGAAAGGAAAACCTTTTTTTGTGTGAATTTGTTTACTAATAGGTGTGTGTGCACACATAGGTATGTATTAATATGCAGATGTGCGCAAAAAGTTTTTAAAATGTATATTAGTTTTAATGATTGATTCATTAGAAAATGAGAAATATTATACTTAGGCTCTAATCAAAATTATGTACCCTGATACAGCTGCTAAAAGGTTTTGTTAAACAATTTGTTTGTTATATTGTGTATATTGCATTCCTGCGCCTTTACGGATCATATTGCTTACATTAGCCGCCATTTTAAATCATTTAAACGAGGTAATTTTGTTTGAATTATGTCATTCCTTACAGCGAATGTAAGCCAAGAGTTTCCTGTATATTTCTTATAGAGCACTTTTTCCAACAATAATGTAAAGGCCTACCTGATCAAATTTACTTGGAAATAAATACAATTAAATTAATAGCTTAAATCAATTTTCTATATAAATAATTATGTTAAAATGTATAATGAAAATGGCACATTGGTGCTGAAATGGCCTGTTAAAAAGAGATTAGTAAAAAAAAAAGTACCATCCTTGCTGGCTACTTATTTGTCCTTCCTTTACTCATTAGTACCTTCTTAGACATATAAAATGACAAAATTACAAGCTTGTGGAGTACCCTTAGTACAGTAGAAGCTCTTTAGTCCGGCATTCTATGGTTCGGCACATTCTGTAATCCGGCACCAATTGAACCACCCGCGTCCGGTTTTTTTCGGGTGAATTCGTGCATTCGTTAGCCTTATACAGTGTTGACTAGGACCCTTGTTCTTGCGTTTTTAGTTCCCTCAGTGTTTATCGTAGCTGTCCAGATCAGTGTTCATTTCAGTACAATGTTTCTTGTTTTGTAACGGGTTACAAATCATGTTTGCACAATGTTCTCGAAACCAGCACGAGTTCTTTAAGGGATCATAAAACTAATAATCATAAGCATGTGACTCTCACTATACAGCAAAGAGGTGAACACAGAAACTTCATAATGCGTGATATCAATATTGTTTCCTCGACTATTTATGGTATAAAAAAAAACAAAAAGAGGAACTTAAGAAGTTTGCTGCTCAAGCTATTACAGCAAAGAATATGGAATCAAGACACACATTGAAGAAACGTAAACTTGAAATTTTTTATTGTGCCTTGTACACTTAGTTTAGTGTGAAACAATCAGAGTGAAAACCAGTGACTGTGAAAAAGCAAAATAGTTTTATCGTGATCTGAATATTGAAAGTGCTTGTGTGTTTTACGATGGTTGGCTTCAGAAATTTAAAATTCGACACGGAATCCGGAAGCTGGATGTGGCTGGAGAAAGTAGATCAGCTGATGAAAATGCTGCTGAAGAATTTAAGGACACTTTTAGCAACCTTGTTTTACGGTGGGAATTAATCCGTGGTAAAGTTTACAATGTTGATGAAACCAGCCTTAAATGGCGTTGTTTGCCAACGTCTACTCTGGCAGGTGTGGATGAAAAATCTGCTAAGGGATTTAAGAAAAATAAAGACAAATTGACTGTTTTGTTGTGTGCAAATGCTTCTGGCGACCATCAACTGACACCTGTCGTGATTGGTAAATATGATGCGCAGAGCAATGCATGGATGACATCAGATTGGTTTAGGGACTGGTTTTTCCATCATTTTGTACAAGATGTAAAGGAAAACTTTAAGAAACGTGGAATGCCAGAAGACAGCAGAGCACTTTTGTTGTTATAGACAACTGTACCGCTCATACTCCTGCTTCTGATTTGGTTTCCGGCAATATTTTTGCAGTTTACATACCACCAAATGTCACTCCCTTGATTAAGCCGATGGATCAAGGTGTGATTCATAATGTCAAGTGTTTCTATAGAAGATCTTTTGTGCAAGGTCTTTTGGACGTTGACTCTGATTTAACAGACTTCCAAAAACAGTTTAATGTTAAAGATGCAATTTTCGCAATTGCCTGAGCTTGGAATCAGGTGAAAGAAGTGACTCTACAGCAGTGCTTGTGCAAACTTTGGCCTAATGATGAAGATGTGACTCAAAATGTTACCGGTGATGGTCAACATATGGTGCTAGATTTGGTAGAAGCTGTGCCTAACAACCCTTTAAGAGATGTGCCCCGTGAGGAATTGAAATCGACAAAAGTGTGCCAGTGATCGTAGAACTGAGTGACGAACAGATTATAGAAAGTGTTGTTATCCCACAAGAAGCTCAGTTTAAGTAGGTGGAATCTGATGAAGGAGCCATGGCAGATAAGGCTTAAGTCTCATGGAAACAGGCTTCTGATGCATTGCATACATTTATAAAATTTGCCGAATCGAATCCAACAAAAGTTAAAACTCTCAGAACTCATAAATTTGTTTATAACCTGTAACAACCTTTTGAAGAAGAGATCAGAATCACAGAAGCAACATGATATCAGATACTTTTTCTTAAACAATATCGCTCATGTGTATTAATTTTTCTTTTGTGAAATGTAGTATTTTTTATTTACATGAATATTCAACTAAATAAATATTCAATGTTTGAATTTAATTTTTGTACTCTATGTTTTTCTTAAAATACATGTTTTAATAGTTCACATTTTTATCTAGAATGATCTATCTTTGGTATTCCCGTTAAAATTATTGATTGAGACCTGTCTTCATATAGTGTAGGTGAAATAAAATGTTGAAGTTTATCTTAGAGCTGAAATTTTATCAATATGGGGATATAATACAAAGCATTATTAATCCAGTTTAATACTGATCTTGATACAAAATACTTACATTGACATGAGGGGAAACATAGCACATTACTTAAGGAAATTAGGTGTGATCTAGCTATTAATTTGAGTCTGAACAGTGAGGTCATGGTTTGATCCCAAATCAAATACACTGGACAATAGTTATACAATAATGCTGTTTCACAATATTTTTCAAATCAAATGCTGAAACATTTATTCAAGACTTTTCAAGTTTTGTACTTTTTGATGGTATGGACATGGATTGAGAATGGAAAAAGACCCAAGGGAGGCCTAGAAAGAGGTGGGAGGAGCAGATAACAGAAAGTGTTCTAGTGAGAAGATAAGAATGTAAGGAATTAGAGGAAGAATGGTGAAAGGATAGAGAAAGTCGGAGGCATTTTACTAAACTGACCTGGTCACAGGAGGCTGGAAACCTTTATGATGATGATAATGATTATTATATAAATATGTCCATTTTTCTTTTTATATAATACCCAATACACTGGGACTACGACACACCTATTAAAAAAAGTATTTACGAGATTGTGTTGTTTAGGTCCTACTGTGGTCAAGAAAGCTTGTTTATATCAACCATAAATTATTGTATACACCTTATGAAGGTTTCTAGATGGTTTGAGTAATTGGTAATTCATATGATCAAATGTAAGGAGACCAATATTCCCAAGATTTAAGAGTCCTAGATGACAATAGCATCTAATGTATTGTTTTTCATCTGCTAGAAAAACATATAAATGTTATCACCAACAATGGTGAGACTAAGAACAAATCATCAGTCTGATGTCTGATTTTCTAGTGACAGGAAGCTCAGCGGCTAGATCATAGTTAGCTGTACTTGGGGCCAGTTAAAACACTAGATCTATTATTCACATGTTACTAATTACAAGTGAATGTTTAGCCAATGTAAATAAAATAGCTTGGCTAAATGGTTTCCCACTCTACACAAAAATATGTGTACAGTCAAACTTGATTATGATGACCTCGGCTGTTTCGTCAACTCAGATGTAGCGTCATTTTTTCAGCAATTGGGTCAAACTGTTACGGGGTGTAGAGTTGGATAAACAAAAATAAGTGACCTTTTTTGACCACAAAATTTCTTCGATAAACAGTTGAACATTATATAATGCATATATAGGCATAATGAATGCACTCACATGCAACATTAAACTTTAACTAGATGGTGAATGTTAACCTTTTCTTGGTATCAGGGTAGAAAAAATCAAGCAGCTTGCAACTAGCGCATAGCATCATAGGTAGTGGGTGGCTCAAAATATGATGTGTCCTCATTACAATGTGCAGGAAATTCAAGCAAAGATATTTTCGTGACTTTGTGACCAAAATATTAGAATTCATGACTTTCAGGGACTTGGTGCTTTTTTTTTTTTTTTTTTTGTTGCAATTAGTAACTTTTTCTAAACTTTTGTGATCTAGTAGACACCCTGTGTTCATCTATTAATCTTTTAAACACCTCTGTTTTAGCAACATTACCACTTAGTTGTAAGTTGTTAGTGCTTAAAACTTTACATATATTTTGTCTTGAATTTAAATGTATGTCTGTATATGTAATTTTAAGTTTCAGTTTAAATTTTAATGTAATACATTCATAGGGAAGATATTACTGTATTGCAAACAGAAATTGTTACAATGTGATGAAGCTGTACAGTTGTAAAACCTCCCTTTTTTGTTTACTCTTTTGAAATACGCTAATCAAAACAGTCTGTATAAGTGCATTCACCTCTATAACTTCTCTTTTCAATGTTGTTTGGAACATTCCAATGTGTGAACATACTAAGTCTCGTCTATGTTTTTGCGTGGTTTGTAAGCATTTTATAAGAAACATTAGAAAACTCCATGTAAGCTACAATGCCAACCAAAAGGCATGAATGACATCTAGTATTTTTGAAGATGAACTAAGAAAGTGGGGGACAATGAGCTGTCATCGAAAAACAGAAAAGTTCTACTCATAATTGACAACTATGCGACCCATCCAAAGTCAAATTGGACCAACATTAATCTAGTTTTCTCACTGAGAAACTGTACCAGCATCCTGCAATCTATGAACCAAGGCGTCATTAGAAGCCTTAAGTCTCACTATCACATGCAACTTAAAAAAATTCTATGGACACAATGAAACCTGTTACAATTTCTGTGTTGGATGTGATAACATTCCTAGCCAACACTTGTAAGAGAGTAATGTATCAGATGATAGCAAAGTGCTTTAGTAAAGCACAACTTGCACTAACTAATTTATCAGATGATGATGAATAAGGGGAAGACAACTTGCCGCTCTCTAAGTGGATTAAACAATTAAATGTGAAAGAATGTGGAATTGAGCTTGATTCCTATGTGTTAGTGGATGACCACATAGAAACATTTAAGTGTTGATTGATTCAAAAATTATTGTGGAAGTAAAAAACACAGAGATGGAAGATAGTGATGAAGACTGAACAAGAGGATGATGCCAATATCGTCTATCCGACATTATAAGAGGCAATGAGAGCTGCTGAAACGCTTTCACAATTTTATCACTTCAGAGAAATGTCTGTGGATGTGTTGAATGCCATGCAGCATCTCTACAGCATGAAAGAAAGTATTTATTTTACAGAAAGAAGAGTTCAAAAGAAAATTACAGATTATTGAGAATAGGCCTAAATGCAAGTTATTTAAATATGATACATTTATTTTTAATACATATTCATTATTTGTAAATTAAATGCAATTTGTAACAGTGGTACCTCTTTTATAAAGTCACTCTGATGTAATGTCAACATTTGTTTGGTCCCCTCGATGATGCTATAACCCAGATTGACTGTTTATCTTCTAAACTCTGCCTTCTTCATTTATATCCCATTAGTATAAATATGAAAATATCTCAGACATGTGATAAGACGCAAGGGAGATTTTTGTTGTTGACATCGATCTTAGATTTAATGTATTCCAAGCCCCAATGACCCAGCCATACATATAATGATTGACAAGGATCCAGGAAAACTGTTACTTAACAATAAACAAACACAGCTTTAAGAAACTTTATTGCAGTACAGTGTCCGCAATAATTTATATCCATTAGATCCCATTAAAAAAGTTAGTTTAAACCAAATCTGTAAACTTTACTAAAGTAGTAATAATAAAAATAATGTATCTGGGCTACATCCCGTTGTAATTCAGTTTGCAGAAAGCTTAGATAGTACAATTATTATAATGTTGGCCTGGGGGCACCCAAATGTACTAATCGTACATTCTTTTCGTGGAGTTTCTTTCCATGTCCCAACGAAGTAAGAGGATGATTGATGGTAATGACTAAGAGTAAGACATGAGATAAAGCCAGTAAAGATATTAATTTTAGCTTAAGTCTGACTAACCAAATCTTGGTGGACATAGGTATTATTCCCTTTTAGAACAAACTCCCCCGGTAATAAAACCTGGGACCTCTGTGTCAGCAGCCAGGAGCTCTGACCACTATGCCACTTTATTATACAGTAGATGTCAACAAAATGCAATTAATTTGGTTTAGTTAGGGGTGATTCAATTATATTGAATAAAGTTATGTGAAGATGGAAAAAAATAAAACAATGAAGAAAGAATCTTATAAAACCTTCAAAGAAAGAAGGTAGTACTTAGCTACTTATTAAAACTTTAAAATCTCTCTTTTTCCTTAAGTGGATTTTCTGTATGTCACCACTAAGCTTGTAATCCATTGATGAGCTAAAACAGATGAGTGTGGCCACAACCCCTTATTTTTAAGTTTAGTTTAACTTAGGTGTGGCCATTTGTGCAGTGAGAGTGAGCAGTTTATTTCTAGACATGACCTTGCATTATTTAGTAGAGTACACACAATCCAGTCCAATGAACACAAGACTAATCAGTTAGGAGTGATTATGTAAACATTTTCTATGTTGACTTTCCAACCAAATAATAATTACTTAGTTTGAAATACATCAATCATTAGGCTGTTTCAAGGTCAGATAAATGTAATAAATGAATGTCTGTAGCAAAGGGTATGTACACAATAAATATGCAATATAATATTCAAACAGAGTTGAATTTTGTTAATGGAATCAAACTATCTTCTTTCACTGTCCAGAAGTAGGCTTAACAGAAAATATCACACATATGAAACAATATGGCACAAACGAAGAAGGGTCCAATGAGTTAAGAAACATCATACAAGTGAAGAAATATCACTTAACTGAAAAAATGTAACACTATGTATGTTGTGTCAGTATTGTAAATCATTCCACCATAACCAAACAGTTTTTTTTTAAAAAGTGTTGAAAATAATAAGAAAAATTGCTTTAAGTAGAGCAACATATACCCTGATTTTGGTTGGAAGAACAGTAGAAAAAATTCAAACATATCGTTTTACAGCCAACATTGATAACATTTTACTATATTATTTGTTTTAATTGATAGTTATTGATAATTGATCAGAAGTGACAACTGCAGATAACATGACTTGATGTAAGAATATATTACACTTGTTTTAGTAACTTTAGTAACTAACTTCTACTGTTCTTCCTACCAAAATCATACTATAATTGCAAGGCAACAGCCTGTAAATTATTTCTCACTCTTACTCTAATACTCTGAATACATATAAAGTGTATATTTGTAAATGCAACTAGTTTAGGCAGTGTGAAGAGATTAATCCATCAGGAATCCAAATAAACAATCAAACATCCTACAAGGGGTTGCATATCAGTGTTTATAAAACAGTGCATCAAAAGCCAATGTTTCTCGGGAATTTCTGCTGAGTTATTATTATTAACAACACGTCTTCCTAACCTTTCAGGTTATACGTACTTATGCTAATGTGTAATGGTATGGTGATTGTGAGATGAAATGGAGGACCTACAGTTTAACGTGGGATCCGAAACATGGTGGAGGCCTGGCATTCCACACATTCACAAGTTGTGATTAATACACGTCTTGTC
This sequence comes from Timema cristinae, assembly GCA_039000515.1. Taxonomy (NCBI): domain Eukaryota; kingdom Metazoa; phylum Arthropoda; class Insecta; order Phasmatodea; family Timematidae; genus Timema; species Timema cristinae. The sequence goes on from JBCFYV010000012.1 coordinate 47,032,089, forward strand.
AGAGGTGAAGGAAAGGTTTGGCAATCAGATAAATCTGTGCCGGGATCGAGGATTGAACCCCGGACCCCCAACACAGAAGTCACACACCTTACCCCTAGACCGCCAGGTCACCAATTTTTGCTGAAGAGTGTGTGATGCTCTAAAACAGTATGTACCAACCAGTCTTGGGAAATTAAAAAACTTTTGTTTGTGATAACGTAAACAAGTGCATCAATCTTAGGGGATGGAAGAATTTTGTACTTAGGATAATATAAGAGTGTTAGGAAATTAAAGACTCAATTATTTGTCATATAAAATGGTCTTTCTTATAAGAAATTTAAAAAAATTGCTTCTAATGAATTAAAAGTGTTTTTATCATTAATATAAAATTAAAGACGCATTTGCTTCTGATGAGTTAAACCTGTGTTTGTATTAGGAAATGAAAGCCTTAATTGTGATGACTAAAGAAAGTGTTTATATCTAACAGATCATAAACATAATCAAGCAAGCCAAGAATTGTGGGTTCTTTATATAGGATAATAAATGTATAACAAAGACTTTGATTATTGAAATAAAATCACTAGTATTAGGTATATGCTTATGTATATACATATTGTATATCTACTGTGAAGCAAGTAACATACTTACACTTGGGACATATTCTATTTAATAAAAACTGTAGTTATGGGTGTTTTCTGGTCTAAAGCCTGGGATTGTAAGTATGCTTGACAACCAGTTCCAGTGATGAGATAAGACATGTTTTCTAAAAAGAGTTTAAAGTTGACCTTGGAGAAAGAAACAATACTTCTTGGAAGAGGAGGTATATCATTAGTGACGAAGAAGTATTTTCTTAATAGGAGATTCATGCATACAGCAATGTGGTAATTATTGAAATTTTTCTTATGAGTCTTTGGTTAGCATTTCAGAAAAGTTTCAAACCAAGACCTTAAGGGTGTATGGCCCAAAATTAATAATATAATAATTTTATTATATATATATATAAAAATTTTCAATCGCTCTTTTAATGTCCTTTTTTGAAAATGTTTTTTCTAATGTATTTTTTCTCCTTTGTTCAGATGTAACAAATTAGTTTTATAACAACTATTAAAACATAGTTTGTAGGTTCTAAGTTCAATTCCCATATCCAGATGTCATTTTTTAATTTAAATAATATGTATATGAGGCTATAACTGTAACTAAACCAATCATCATATTCAACATTAGAGATAATGCTTTAAATAATTAATATCCATCCCCCGTTTCCTTCCACTCTATAAGTTCAGCATATAGCACACTTAGTGTAATTAATATTTTTATTTTTATTAATTACACTAGTGTGTTAATAATGAAAAATATTTAAAACAAAGGTAATGTACCCACATTTTTGTGGAGAGACAAAGGGAAACCCTCTAGAAAAATGCACCCTTTGTTTACCCATTCAGGATTTGAACCCTGAACACCATTCATCGTTAAAATAAACTAAATGAGCTTAATATTTAAATTAAGTTAAGGATAACTTTAAAATTGAACCAATGGTTTAGTTCAGTCCCTCACTTACAGTTTTCATTCATAATAGCGGTCTAACTGCTAACCCTCCCCCGCCCACCCTCAAAACTTCATCCCAAGACTTTCCAGTCACTTCACCGCTGAAAAAGATAGGTTTTTTTTGGTTCTCAACGAAATACATACCTTACTCACCAAACTAACTAAATATATATTATTAGATTAAAAACTTAATAACCAGAAACAAGTGAAAATAGGCCTTTATATTATACAAAAATATAAAGAGAACTGCTACAATTTTTTCCTCGTGTTCCAAGCAGTACTGCCCAAGTTATTAACATATTTACACTAATAGAGTAGCAATGAATAAGGTACGACTTTAAAGGACGTATATCCTTATTTGTATGTATGGAGAATCGCAAACCATTTGAGGAAAAACTACTTCAGTATTATCTAAAAGTTATTAAACATGGGGCTATGGAGGCAGGGTTTCATTCCCTGCATAGCCGAAAAATTTATACCTGGTGAAATGTGGGTTTCCCCTTTCATGGCAATGAATTAAAGGTCACAGGCTGCATGTTGTAGATTTAAGTTAGTGTAGAAGTTGTGTGCTGATATAATCAGCCGGTTCAAAACGTTCATGTTAATATGGTACCCCCAATTAAATATATATATTAATATATAATCATCGCCAAGTCACTGTTTTACAGTGATATAGACTTTGTAGTTGACACTTATATATATATATATATATATATAAAATCATATGAGGTTTTGTGTTGGACCATACTATAGAAATAAAGTGGTACAGTAAATCTTCTTATAACGTTGTGTTATGTTCATGAGAAATGCAACTTTATAGAAAACAACTTTATAAAAGTTATTTTTTCCCATAAGAATCAATGTTAAATGTAGGAGTTTGGTTCCAAGGCCCCCAAAATACTTACAAATACATGTAGTATCATATCGCGGAAACAGCTCGGGGACAGGAATACATTTACTTTCGGGACGTGGATGGGACTGGCTCACCCTCATAATCTTATCCACCTCATGTGTCACCATGGCGGCCCCTGGTTGAAAGAATGCACGGATAATTGGTTGCTTAGAAGCACGTTTCTTTTCTTTGTAAATTTCCTGGTAACATGTAAGGCCTTCCATGACAGTCCTGTGAACTCTTGCGCTGCGTTCTACATCAGGGTTTCATCTGCCAACATCTGTAGTCGTCCTTGAATGCGTGAAATGCAGTAGCCATGTTCTTCGTAGTAAATGTGCCTGAATGCTTGTCCTCTTCGATGTCAGATTCAGGGCTTGGATTTTGGGCCAGCTCTTGTAGCTCCTCGTTACTGAGTTCCTCAATCTCAGCGTCCTCTTCTATGTCCTCCATTTCTAGATTCTGGAAGCCTACTTCATGAGCAATATTGAGGAGGTTTGTGTTTGCACTTGGCACAATCACTTCAAAACCCTTAAAATCTGTGACACATTCAGGCCATAGATTTCACCACACCACGTTGAGGCATGTATGAGAAACCTCTTGCCAAGCCATGGATATGTTGTTGATGGTGTTAAAAGAGATTGTAGCTCCGCCAGTACTCCTTGATGCTGGTCTTGTCTTCACAATCTGTATCTGCGACAAGTTGCTTAAACATACGCCGCAAGTAGTACCGCTTGAAAGTGGCAATTACACCTTGATCCATTGGTTGGATTAGAGCCGTAGTATTGGGAGGGAGGAAAACAATCTTCACATGCTCGTCCAAGTCAGGAATGTCATGAGAATGTGAGGGAGAATTATCTATGAGGAGGAAAATTCTGAGATCTAAATTCTCCTTCGCACAGTACTTCTTCCACACGGGTATTGCGTAGACTTTTAACCACTCACAGAACATGGCACCAGTTATCCACACCTTTTATTGGCTTTGTAAATAACGGGAAGGTGCTCCTTCGTCTTTCCTTTCAAAGCCCGTGGATTCTTTGATCTGGCAATCAGGAGTGGCTTCATCTTGTAGTTACCAGATGCATTCCCACTTAGCAACAGTGTGACACAATCTTTAGCAGCTTTAAAACCGGATGCTGTCTTTTCTTTCTGTGAAATGTAAGTTCTGGCAGACATAAGTTTCCAAAACAGTACGGTCTCGTCAACATTAAAAACTTGATTTAATGAGTATCCACCTTCTTCAATGATGTTTTGAAGTTTGACAACAAAGGCTTCCACCAAAATGTTGTCAGAACTTGCAGCTTCACCAGCCACTTTAATATTATGAAGAGTGTATCGATGCTTAAAACCATCGAACCACCCTCGCTCGGCTGGCACTGAAAGATTCTTCTTTATAGCCTTCGCTGTCCTTAGGCCTTAACACGTCATGATATAAAGATTTAGCTTTACTTTAAACAATGGCTAAAGTAACTGGGGCACTACGTTGGTTTTCTCTCATCCTTTCAATGTGTCCGTTTCTTGTACGCCTGACCTTTGTCACACTGAGCCCTGGAAAGTTTTCCACACTGCACTTAATTTTTACTGCATTTTCCCCTATAGTGTGAATAGTAGTTGCAGGTAGGCCCAAAGCTGAAGCAATGTCTACACCTCGCTGACCAGATTCAAGTCACTGTTATCACGTCCATTTTAACAGCCAGAGTAATTGATCGGCTGTTTTACTTTGCAATTAAAGTGTTAGATAAATTACATGGACATTTAGATGCCATTGCAAACAGATAAAATCGACCCTAACTAAAATAAACAACAAAACAAATAAACACAAGTTGCACAAAATAAAAATATATTAGATATAAAAACAAAGAATGGTAGACACAAGTCACATGCAAACTTAAAATGTTTTAAATATAAAAAAAGCAAAAAAAAAAAGATAAACCATAGACCCACGCGAACTAAAAATATAAAAACTACAAAAAAAGCTAAACACAAGGTTGTATAATTGAACAAAACTGCTTAGTTTGCACCATCTTAAGTGTTGCCAACTCAATAATGCTGAAAGTCTCTAAATCCTGTGCAAAAGTCTCAATTTTCAAGTTAAATATTCCAAATTTAAAATACTGTATACAAACAAAATATATTTTTTCCCATAAAAATACCCATTTATATTATTATTATTATTATTAATGGGTGGCTTGTGTTGTTTGGAGGGGGGAATAGAAAGAAATCTCTGACATGACCTGAATTACTCATAGGCCTATTACCCACACAAACGGGAACCAGGCGGTTGACACTTGGCGCATGTTCAGCTGAAAAACAACGTTGTACCCAATAGAAGATGTTATGTAAGAAAAAGGGTCACAGATTATTTAAAATGTTGTAACCAAACAACGTTCTAATAGGTAACGTTATAGCAGAACTTACTGTATGTAGAACAGTATTCAAGACTTATAAATGTTACTAAAATTGTTTTAATACACCCATAAATTAATTCATATGATCTGCATCTGTCAACACAAAGTATTAATATCTATAAAATAATAATGTATAAGGTTACCAATGTTGATCAGATAAAAAGTTTGTTCAACCCCAACTTCAGGCACCAGCAAACCAGAATAAATGAGCTAGATATTTATATTGTGTGTGGCGCGTAACATACAAATAGTGTGAACAGGGTCTGAGAAAATACTTATGATGGTTAACTTTGAATTACCACAAGAAACTGTGAATCATAGCAGTTCAGGAAAATCCACATGTAACTTCCATGTTAGTTTTTACTCAACCATCTCACATTAACCGTATTAAGTCCCTAACAGTCATCTAAAATTCCACAATATTGGGAGATGTGATGGAGTTGGTATTTAAATTATTTGACTATGCTCACTTTTGAGATGTATTTTCAGCCGACAAAGTTGACACATGAATATTAATTAACACTTTGGCTTGAGGAGGTGTAAAGGGAAAGCTTAAGGTAATCTGAGCAAATGAATTGGAATTTGCCCGAAAGGAGTGATGGAGGAGGAGGGGTGAAGGGGAGATCACTTTGATGTAAGAGGTATATACAAATTTAGAAAAATTATAGTTCCAAATTCCAAAACAAACAATAAATATAATGTACCGTAGCTAATGTAAATATAGGATCTGAATTACTTTGTAAATGTGGTCAGGATTAGATACCTTAAAAATAACAAATTCTAGAGCCATATTTGTCTGTCTCTGAAAGTTGGGAGGGAATGTCACTAAGAATTAAGTGAGAGAGAGACAAGGAGTGTTCTAAACAGGTTTTCCACGTTGATTGCCTCCAAAAACAATTCAGAGTTGATACACTTTGTAAGTTTTGAAATTCCTTGAATTTTACAGATCATAAATTTGATTTTTTCAATATTTTGTACATACTGCAAAGCTATAATAAAAAATACTTGTTACGGGGTATTTTTTGTTTATATTAAAAATTTTACTCAAAAAATGTGTCAATAATATTCACAAAATCCCATAAATTAGAGATAGAACTGATATTTTACACTGATTATTGCAAACATATTTCAAATTCAAGTTACTTTTTAAAAAATTACCTCGGCCCTCTCCTGGACATACCAAATTCCCTGAATTATCAGTGAATTGGTTTATCCAGAAAATTTTAGATTCATGTTTGTAGCCATGCATATATGAACAAGGTAACTAACTTTTTATTACTTATAGAACTAATTTTGGTATCATATCATTTGTTTTAGTTGTTTGGTATGAAATATTTTTTTGTTTTCTAATTTAAAGTGAAAAGGGGCTCCTTCTCTCACCCCTAATAATTAAGAACTAGTGACACCTATGTGTTACTGCTGTACCACAAACCTACAGTAAAAATCATCAGTTATGACCAATGACAATGAGAGTTTTAAACTGTTTGAAAGCCAGAACAGCATGGAGTTATACAACTCAACCATGAATCAAACAGTGTTTAGTACATTGTATAAGGCAACCAACCTTGAGATGATCAGAGACAGCATTGTGATTAGCTAACTATGTAACTCTTTACGCTGACACTCAAGATTTGCCACTTTAGTTATCAAATAGGTTATCACTTACTAAAAGAATAGGCAAGTGACTGTTTCTCACTTCATGACCTTGAACCTTAAGTGCATCCGCTTATCAAGCTGCCTCAACAGTTTATTTAATAATAGAGCTTTAAAGGGCTTTAAAGGCCAGGTTAAGTCAACACTAAAACAATGATTTTACTACCAAATGAAAAAGTAAAAAAAAACTTAATGAGTTAACAATATGGTCTAAAAAATGATGTAAAACCAAAATATTTTAACTATACTTTTTGATAGCATTTGTGGCTATAAACCTGTAAAAAATAGTTAAGAGTTTAATCTTAGGTGTGTGAGTAGTTTTCCTGTATATTAAGAAAATTTAGTATAATTTTTTTTAAGTATATAAAATTTCATTAGTAAAACAGCAAAAGTTACCAATTTTGTATACAGTACCAAAAAATTGTACAAGTTTTTAAAAGCACTTTCTTTGAAGATTGTACTGAAACTTTGAATGCAATTCATGTTAGTAAAATGTCACATCCTAGCATATTACTTGTTTAATGAATTCAAGAAAGAGTTTGTGTTAGGTAATGTATTTGAAAAAGAGAAATGTGCTGTGAAATTTAATCTAAAGATTAGATTAATCTAGCGACTTTGTGATTTATCAATAATATCAGATAACTATTATCTTAACTTATGTCAGAAATGAAATATAGAATGTAAGCATCACTTAAACCTATAAACCTATAAAATATAAAAACCTCAATAATATAATAGTCTTGAATGCACTTTTTTTTTAAATCATTTTTGTTATCATTTAAACATGAGAAACTGTGTCAATTTTATCAAAGTCATATGCATGGCTTACACCAAAAATTATCAAAGGGGGGTATGTGAAGTTCGTCCAGGGAATGCATCACATACTTTTATGTCTTTAGATCTAAAAAATGTTATATAAAAGGGTAAATCATTGGTATATACTAAACACAAAGTAGAGGCCTCCAGGCCTTCCCATATTGAAGTCCGGTGAGAAAGTGACACAATAAAAAGGGGGGGGGGGTGAGAGGATAGTTGTTGGCCACACCTCTTGTGCTCAAAATTTTGAGATGAGCATTTAGCAATTCAATTTTATTCTTCAACTGGTACAAAGAACTTTCAAACAATCATTGAAGCCTTCCATCCTTTTTCCAACAACTTGTTCTTGTTTGTACGGGCAAGCCTTTTCTGCTCTTTATGGTAAAAACACGAAAATAAATTGGATTAGTGTGGAATCAGACTTAAGGAGATGGTCACTAAAATTGCTCCCCAGATTTCAATGATATTTTAAAGTTATACAAGCAGTTCCATTCTTCACATAAATTATCAATGATTATAGATTTACAAATGTAATACATAGGCCTACATTTTATTTTTTATTGTGATTATTTTACATCATTTAAACATTTATTTCCCCAAAAGGCTAGTAAGTTTATAGAACCTGCCAGAAACCAAACATAAGCCCTAACTCAAGAAGATGTAAACAATTTATTTGAAATCTATTTCCAATAAGTAATTATTATTTAAAAACTAAACTTAGGCCTATTGTAGAATGTTTTCTATTACAATATCATATTATTTGGTAGAGTATTTTAATGCAAATAGGTCTGGTTAGGGTTGAGTGTTAACCTTAATCATAGATATATATCACATTGAAAACTGAACTTGACACCATATTTGACTCCCAAACCTTTAAATTAATGCACCAATGTTCTACTTCTGAGCTTCACTGGTATTTTGTAGGTCCAAGGTCACTCTTAATTAATTATAGTGCGAGTAGCACAGGTCACATCCTCTACAGAATAATGAATACAGTAGTTACAATTGCTCGAATAATTGGTAGAGTTTATAAATACAGTGATGAAATTTGAATGAATATGTGGTGGCGTTAATTAATAGTGCTGACAAATGCTTTCAAATAATTAGTCCAACCTTAGGTGGGGGGACGTGGGAGGAGTTATAAGCTTCCAAGGGAGGTGTGAGATTATAAGAAATATATATTTGTATATGAAACTAAAAATATTTTAATAATTTAGGTACTTACTTTGTGGCATTAGGAACTCGAAAATTCATTGCCACACTTACAAAATTAGCTTGTGTTAGTTCTATCCAGTCCTCATTACATCCTATATCTTTCAGGTCCATTCTAGTCTTATCCTCCAATCTGCATTTAAGTCTTCCCAATGGGTTTATCACTCAATAACCTGAACACGGTTCTAGATTCTCCCTGTCCTGCCCACCATACTCCTTTACTTCCCAATTTAAGCTATTCATCCCTTTTTGAAAATTATTAAAAATTATTATAGAAATTTTAAAATCTCTTCTCACAATGCACCATTTAAAATTCTACCTGCGGGGATTTACTAAATTTCCTGTCTTGTAAGGTTTTTCAGAACAAGAAATGTATGCAATTTATATAGAGCCCAATCCACACAGCTACAAATAAAAGAATATTGCTATTTTCATTGTTTTAAATTAAATTCTTGATAGACAAGTGTCAGTGTCCTTTTCAAAACTGCATGGATTAGATATATAACAAATATCTTACGCTCTTCTACATCGTAATTACCAAAATACTAATAAAATAAAACAAAATTTCAGAGACTTTTACAGGCTTTTATTTATATGTCTATCAACATTGTTGGCCTTTCCCTAGCCAGAATTGCTAACTTTTTTGAAAATATAACGTTTATTTAATTCTTTTGAGATCTACAGTTTGTACAAAGCATGTGTGTGGCCTTCATGTAAAGATGTAGAAACAAATGCATTTTTTGACATTCAAATGTGATTTAGTTAAAGATTTTTGTAGCTAAAACATGTTTGCCCACAGATATGGGTACTATTCCTTAAATAAAATGTGTGAACAAAATACTAAATAAAATATAACTTTGAATTAATTATATTTTACATAAAAATAATTTTAGTATTTAAATCACTGAAAATCTGGCTGAAGTTATGAAAAATCTATGTTTATTACCAGCCAAAGTGATGGTATAGAAAAATTCTGAGTTAAGCGTAGTATAATTAAGGGCCCTAGGCCTAAGTTTAAGTACAGTACCTAAGTTATATCTTGTCCCAAGTGAGGTTATAGATGGTTAAAATACCAATAATAGATTAAACTAATAATAGATTAAATATATGCAGTTAAAATCTTATTACTAAATAATATTCTGGGAAAAAAGTATTATGAGTGTATGTATGTATGTATACCTAATCAATTTTTGTAATAAAAGGTCAAAAGTAAAAATATATATATAATTTGGTGAAAACTTTATCAAGGGAATGTTACTATTCTTAAATAAAATCGCTATTTCACTTGCTGTAAGTTATGTTGCAATAAAAATTTGGCACACACACATTCAAGTAACAAAATATCTATTTATACATTACATAATAGAGGTCACAGGTACAATCATTGACAGTTCTAGTAGATACAACACTATAAGAATCCTTATACTTTTCCAAATACCTTTATAAAGAATGTTTTACTAACTGGAAAACTCCCCAAAAATATTTTTTTCCAAATCATGCTAAAATCTGTAAATTTCAAAATCTATGCTGCAGGTAGACAGCCTCAATTTCCACCTTGAAAATTGAAGAGGCTGATTTTTATGACAAATTAATAAGATTAAAATAGCATTTAATTATATTAAAATATTTGTTAATCGTGTATACCTGATGTGCTTCAGTGATTCTCAAAGCTGATATACGAAATAATGCCATTATTACGTTTATAATACCGGGCTCTAGGTGCAACCTCTACGTGCCACTATAAAAATGCCACAGAAAAGAGGCCGAAATAGTGAATCACGTGACCTACATCAGTAGTCCACGTTAACACAGATAGCAGCACAAATTTAAATCAATAAAACTTTTCATAATATTAAGTGAGGTCTGGAATTCATTTTAACCAAGGAGATTTTTCTTGTTATCTATTGCAATATTCTTATGTCACTTAATTTTAAATGATAAGAATATGATTGACATAGTATTTAAAGTTTTGTTCTAATCTTTAGATTGACGTGTATATTAAAGGATGGTTAAGAATTATTTTTCTTAAAAATTTGTCATAATTCCAACAATGTGTGCAAATTAAGAGAATTCATTTTCGCAACGCTTTTTAATACCAGTTTGGGCTATTCAAGTAATATAACGTCAAGATGCTAGGGTTGGGGAAAGGAGAATTTAGATGAAGTCTACCTAAATTTGCGTAGAGGGAGACTATTAACCATTTAGTAAGATACGCATAGAGCAAAGCTAATAGTGAATGTTGCAAAGCCTACAATTCACAATTCATAGGAAAAATGTAACGGCTTATAATTCAAAAAAGAGTGTGAGCAGGGGTGTAATCCCAAATGTAACAATACTGGAGAGCTTCATTTGTAGTGTTAGAGGGGTGATGGGGAATGCAAATAAAACTATTACAAACACAAAAAATACAGATACAAAATATTATTGCGTGAAAACACTAACACAAATTAAATCATATTTCTTTCCGGCCAACATTGATAACATTTTCTTATATTATTAGCGTTATTTGATAGGTATTGATAATATCTATCAAAAATAACATCTATATATGACATGAATTTATGTATGGGTATATTAACATTGTTTAAGTAACTTTAGTAACTAACTTCTACTGTTCTTCCTACCAAAGTCATACTATAGTTGCAAACGAGGGGAGAACAGTAGTAGAGTCGGGTCTCACACATGCCCGAGTGGGATACGGGGGCCTGCCGTCATCTTTTTTTTATTATTCATTCTCGCAGCATCAGTGCTGTAATGGCATATACCACGATTAGACCAAACAGTAAAGATTGGTACCATACTTGCAGTGTCATGATTCTGCCATTCCTAGTTCTTACCACCACCCTCCCTTCTCCTCCACCTCACCTAACCGTTAAGGTTACAATTCCCTCCACCCCCACCCCCCCCCACCCCCATTATCCACCAAAATGCACCGTCTGAGTGCTCAAGCATCTTCTCCTTCCCACCCCACCAAACCATTTGCATGTTACGGATTTCCCCTCAATATCCCTCCCCCCACCAGTCATATGGTGTCAGGCTCAGGCACAGCATGGGCTTTACGAAGCGCTTAGGAAAGGCTCAAAAGACCAGACGGGAGATTGCAGAAAAAGCTCAAGAGACCAGACGGGAGAGCGCCCGGGACCACCAGCTATACCACACCAGAGCCATGCAGTTCACGAACGAGGTATTTCCCCAAAGGAGCCACATACTATCAGGACGGCACGCTAGCCCAAACAGTAACTTGATCTCGGAGGTAGCATCACCCAACTCCCCGAACCATCCCCCTCCCCAATCTCCTCTCCACACTTCTATATATTTTCCCCCTAACACTTATTCCCGCAACACCCCCACTGCCCACGCTCCACCCACACCAATCTCTCCCCTGAGCCCCATCAGCTATCACCTGAGACTCCTCACTACTCCCCCCGGCCCTACTGCTTCTCCCCTACGTCCACGCTCTACGCCAGTCAGCGTGATCTCCGAGTGAGCCAACTTCAACAAGTCCACTTGGTGCCCCAGCCTAGGCTCACCAAGGTGTTGAGAAACCTACAGACGACCTTTGAATCCTCTCCAGCCCAAAAAGTAACCCAGCTATCTTCGGACCATATGGACTTCAGCCAGCTGATAAGCAAGGTAAATTAACGGATTACCGAGATAAGAAATAGTGGCGATTGACAAAATATTTCAATTATAATTATAATTTATGTTTTCTCAGTAAACATCTTAGAAGCTATTATTTCCCTGAACACACCTACATGTCTTGTTTATCATTATAATTAATTTTCATAAACTCAAATATTTATTTCAAAGTAATTTTTCTCATTATTTATTTATTATTTTTTTACATATCTGTACTATTTTTTCTTGCATTTATTAATAAAATGTATCCTTCGATATTATCGCACATATTCAAAACAATCTAATCAGTCTCATTGTACTGCTGTCTATTATGTTTTTGTATATTTTGCTATTTTTTAAATTTTGATTTTGTTTTAATTTTATTTCATGATCAAATGTTTGTAATGCCTTTTTAATATTTTAAATATATGTAAAATGTAAGTCTTATTAATCCATAATACAGTAAGCAAGCTCAAATTCTTTGGATCATATACTAATTAATTATCAAATAAAATACTCTGGATGCATTTGGTTTAAAACTTTCGCAACTTTGTTCTACTTCACGTTCTCCATATCTTAGCAGTGGCGCAGGAACATTGAGGGGAGGTACGGGACTAAATTTTACCGCCACAAATAAATTGAGGGGAGCAAAAGGGTCGTTTTTACCCCGCCCCTCCAAATAATATAGTAAAACTTTTGGACACTGTAAAAATCTTATTGAGGCAAGATACAATGTTAAGTTAACATAATAAAAATAGAATATGCTTGGAGCACACACTGAAGAGATTTTGAAAACTCTGATAGTGATACCAGCTACATTAGCTACTTCAGAAAGAAGTTTGGCAATGATTGGATGCATTAAAAACATTTTCGCTCCACGAAGAGGCAGCGCAGACTAAATTCCCTGAGAGGCTCACCAAATTGACATTTCAAAACTAGTTAGAGGTTTTATAGCTAGTAACAAGTATAAGGCAAAGGTGTATGGAAACCTACTTTAATTTTTAGCGTTTAGTAATTTTTATTTGAGCCGCATCAGATATATTTTTTTAAATTTATTTTGTATTAATCCCAATATTTGGAATGACTAAAATAAAAGAAAAAATGCACACTGGGACCATTAAATACAGGGGCGGCTCGTCTCTAAGGTGCGGAGGCGTGCGCCCCCCAACCCCAGTTCCTTTTAAAGTTATTATTCGCACTCTCACGACAATTTTATCTTGCCATAATAGTTTCAAGAAAAATATGTTTTTTGGTTTAAGTAATAGCAGGAAATGTTTTTAAAATGGCATGCAGTCGGGCGCGAGGTGGTCAGCGCCTGATATTGTGAAACCAAACCTTCCCACCCCTTCACCGCTTGTCAACAAATGGCATGCAGTTAGGCGCGCGACGGTCAGCGCCTGACATAGTGAAACCAAACCTTCCCTCCCCTTAACTCATTGTCCTCCTCCTGCTATAGCTAGCATTGCTTATTCTTCTTTTGAAGGCGCACTCCCTTACGCGCCCTAAGGTTGAAAGCTTGTGAAATGTGTATAGCGTGATCCAGCAATAATTGTTGTCATTCATCCTGCGTGCTCCTGCATCTTAATGATGAGTGTGGCGTATGTGTTTATAATAATATTATGTAGGGTTATTTTAGGATAATGTTTATTTGAGTTATGTTTTAATATTTTTTTGTAACTAGGCTTAATATGAATAGTTCAATTCAGGCGCTTAAGACAACGAATATTGCAAGATTAACTCTTGATCATAAAAGAGAATTGAATTCATTAAGTAGGCCATGTCCTGAATTTTGTATGGAACAAAGTGAAAACATACATACCTATATATGTATGCACATTACACAGCTGCAGAGTTTCTACAACCCATCCACGTCCTTTGGGGGGAGTTTTTTTTTTATCTTTCCATGTTGTTTGTGATATTAATTTTTGAGTTTAACTAATGAATATTTAGCAAAATATATTCCGAAATTTGTGTCTTCTTTTAAATATATTTTTTAGAAATAATTTATGAACTAAACAGGCTGCACCCTCCAGCTTATAAAGTGACGAGCCGCCACTGCTTTTACCCCCATCAATCTGGGGGAAGGGGCAAAATTTGTCCCCATTCCTGCACCACTGATCATAATACTAGACATAGCTTAAGAATTTTCTTACTACAAAAATTCAACATCTTAGCAACAAGCCTAAGTCTGGGTTTATGTCCATGCATAACACATATCTAATAGAGAATAGTGTATAGCAAATAAAGTGCCAGAAGATACTTTTAGGCAAATATTTTTTAATCGATAAACAGTGAATATTGTACAATGCATAAAGTTAATTTTTTTAACTTCTTATACGTTATACTTGGAGTGTAGTATAGACTTTAGCGTTTAGACTATCAGTCAATGAAAATGCAAGGAGGGTATAGCCGATTAAAGAACGCCTGTATGCAAGTAGACTTAACTTTTATATTCATCTTCATTTTTGAAATGGGATATACTTTTTTGTTATTAAGGTGCAGTAGAAGGGAGCGCAAGTGTTTTAAAAGTTTTTATAGAATTGACCTTTTTTGGCCAAAATAAACCAAATATTTCTCCGGTAGCAACATAGAGTTTAGTTTTCTGCACAACAGATCAACAGATCTCGAATATATGTCAAGGATGTCCTGGAATTTTGTCAAAACTTTTTAACTAAAGAGAAAAAGTTTTGACAAACTTCCATGACACCGTTCTCAGATATTCAAAATATGTTGATATTAATATGTGCAGACAAACTAAACTCTATGTTGCTACTGGAGTAATGATTGATTTAATTTGGGCAAAAAAAAATTAATGCTATAAAAACTGTAAAACTATTCACGCTCCCTTCTGCCGCACCTTAACGATTTCTCTTTGTTATATCCTCAATGACTATGATTGTTTACACGAATGAAAATAAAAGAAATATTATAATATATTTTTAAATTTGTTTTTAAGAAGTAAGTCTACTATAATAGGCCTATTTATGATAATAGAATCGGAACTTAATAAAAATAGAATTTAATTATCAATACAGACAAAACTTAAATTTAGCTAAACTCACTATTAAAAAGATACAGTTAAAATATTGTGGTTTTTGAATGAACCGTTTATTGAAGTATATTTAGAGTCATTATCTAGTAGTGAAAATAAATTAGACCATTTTCTATCAGGTAAAAGACAATTGATTTAAGTAAGACGTTTTACACTACATTTTATTATAAACCGATGGACCTACACGTTTTGCCATTAGATGTTCGTTACGCATGAATACAAGACACTATTTATGAAAAAGCAATAAGTTACGTGAATTAACTTACGTGAATCTTTACAAACATTTTGTTAAACTATCTTATGTCAATGCCACTATATTGTATCTAAGCCCACTCAATAGATTAATAAATTATCTAAGAAAACTATTATTCCTTTAGTTTATTAGTTACGCCCTAAAAAATATATATATATTTTCATATATACATATCTATTTGTGAACTTCACCAATATTGAATTTTGCATTTATTTCTTCTCGCGTTAGCCAATAGTTTTTAATATTTAGCACAATTTACTTAGCAACCTTAGTTTTAATTTTTTACAATCAAATTTTGTTATTCTGACACATTGTTGGATTTTTTGTAAAATTGATTTGTTCATTTGTACCTCCTTTAAAAACTCGACCGAATTTTATTTCATATTCCTAACACCCTTAAATTATTTCCTGTACTTGAAAATGTAATTTCCGGTTTGTTGATATTTTTATTCACAAATCAATTAGGTATGAATTCTAAATATAACTTGATTATTAAACAAATAATATATAAATATTAATAGATTAATTCAATAAATATTTTAATTTTAAAATAAATTAAAAATATTATATATTTTTTTATAAACTACAGGTTCAAAATACCTGTAAATGTCATCCGGCTGTCATCCGACGCTGTGTTTAGAACTTATTAAAGTGGGCGGAAATACAAATACCATAATATAATAAAAGGTATATAGATATTAACTATGTTGTTTGTTAATATATTTGCAAATTATTTATTGATATATTTCTAGTTGAATTGTTTAAAAAATATAATATTTCATTGGCATTTCAATCCCAATAATGTTTGGAATTTCTCTTAACCAGCCGGTAAAGATTGAAGGCAGTGAACTTAACACAATGAGTTTGGGCTCTGGTTCAGCAGCAGTATAATAATATTTAATAATTAGTTCTTTTACAGGTGACTTAGTTTTATGTTAGCTTTTCTCAAGCTAACCTGTTTCAATTATGGCGTGGAGATTCAAGGCTTCCAAGTACAAAAATGCTGCACCTATTGTTCCAAAACCCGAATCTTGCATTCGTGACATCAGTGTGGGGTCATATCAAACTTATGGAAACAACATAGCGGCATCTGCTGCGTTCATGGCCTTTAATGTTGATCACAATGGTATGTTTACAATGTAATCTGATATTTATTGCTAAAGGTATACTTTGTTCTGCTTATTATTTATTACTAGGCCTACTTTGTACTTTTCAAGTGTAGACTACACTCATTGTGAAGCAAGTTGAACTAGTTCTTATATTTTGCACTATATATATGTGTGTTTAAGTCTAGGTTAACTTTGAGGTGAAATATAATGTTCATCTTTTGGGTCTAGTATGAAAATACATAATTTTGGAAAACTTATTAAAACAAAAACTGTAGGCCTAATAGATCAATGGGTTCAACATCATACATCATCGTCATCAACTGTTTCCATTCTGTCGCCGGGTCAGTTTAGTAAAATGCCTTAATCTTTTTCTATCATTCCACCTCTCTTCCTCCTCTTATTTATTCCATTCTTCACCTTTAACTTGTATGCTTACTCCTCCCCATATAACCTCAATACTAATCTTGCCTCTCCTTGTGACAACTAACATACTCCCCACAAACTTTATTCCCAAGGCCTCCACTTTCCTAGTATATCTTACATATAATGTCAATGTTTCTGCTGCATACAAAGTTCGCCCTGTACAACACTTTCTTACACTTCAAGGGCACTTCTCTTCTGCATGACAGGCCTCTTACACACCTATAAAATAACTCTACCTGCTGTTCTCTTCTCTACATCCACCTTTCGCCTCAATCACACTTCTAAGGTATTTAACGTTCTACACTTTTCTCAGTTATACTCCATCCAACTTCCTAGCTTTAATAGGCCTTATCATCTTCCTTGTCATTACCATCACTTCGCATTTTGCCACGCTAGATTTCACCCCACTCTCTTGCACTTCTCTTTCCATTCTTGTAGTTGTTCTTTTACTTTCTCTTCTCCCCCTATACCATCAAGTCATCAGCAAACATCATGGCTTTCATTATTTACTACTCTAGTTTTCCTACCACCTTAGTCATGACCATTTCCATTACCATTAGCCTACAAAGAGTAACTTGGTGAAAGGGCAGACTCCTGCTTCACTCATTTAAAAAAAATTAGGAACCACTCCTTCCTTCCACACTCCATCTGAACACAACCCGTGTTATCCTTGTACATGCTTTTCACTCTAATTCTCCTCTTTCCACTTTAGCCTGCTCCATCACCTTCAAAACTTTATTTCTATCCACACTATTATATGCCTTTTTCTAATTCATAAATTCTATTACTGAGTCTTTCTCAAATTCATACCTTCTTTCCATCAGCTGTTTTATGTCAATGAGTAAGTCCATTGTAGACCTCTGCTCCTTAAATCCGTTCTGTTACTCTTTCCACCTTCCTTTCACTTAATGTCTTATTTTATTATCAAGTATCTTCTCATATAGATTTATCTGATTGCCAAACCCTTCCCTCACCTCTGACAAGACTTGTATTAATCACAATGTGTGAATGTGTGGCATGCCAGGCCTCCATCGTGGTTCAGATTCCACGTTAAACTGTAGGTCCTCCGTTTCATTTCACAATCACCCTACCATTATACATTAGCATAAGTGCGTATAACCCGAACGGGAGGTAAGACGCGGTGCTAATAATAATAATAATAATAATAATAATAATAATCTTCTCAAATACTTGTGTACAGTGGCACATAAACGTTATGTACCAATAATTTGTACACTCTTCTTGTCTTTTCTTTTCTTGAACATAGGTATTATAACTCCCTTTTTACATTCTTACAGTACCTTGTTTGCCTTTTAAACCACTCTTCAGCTCCTTGTATAACTATTATATATCTGTTGATATTGATACTAATTACCAAAATTTGTTTATTTTGAGCAATAAAGCTAGTTTTGTTGTTGTATAACATCATTGTTTCCTATTTGTATGGTAGATGCATATTTCTATTTAACGTAGGGGCTAGACACTAACATTTTGAATAATTACACTTGATGTATTCAATTATACATTATTTTAATCCTAGCCTAACAAAAAGAGGAAAATACATAAAATATCATTTATTTAAGGCACTTTTTTTCTTACAAATAAATATTCCTACTTTATAATATATTTTACATAGTGAAAAAATATTGTGCATCAATTAGTAAGGAAAAAAAACCCACTTAAGTCAAGGGACATCTGTCAGCAGTATCGTTGAAAGTATATATTATTATTATTATTATTATTATTATTATAGAAGTATCGAAGAATAGGGAATAATTCTACACAGCTCATCCATATTATTTCAATAGTTACTTATCTCGCTGTGAGAAAGCATTAGTAAAGTCCATTCACGGTAGGAATTACTCTCTGAAAGGTCTTTTTTCCTACCAATATCCTACAATATAATAGCTTTATGGTAGGGAAAA
The DNA here is from genome assembly GCA_039000515.1 of Timema cristinae. Taxonomy (NCBI): domain Eukaryota; kingdom Metazoa; phylum Arthropoda; class Insecta; order Phasmatodea; family Timematidae; genus Timema; species Timema cristinae. The sequence goes on from JBCFYV010000012.1 coordinate 47,050,971, forward strand.
AGGCCTTTCAGAAGTCAATTCCTACCGTGAACAGACAATAAGCTAGTAGTCCATCCTGACGGCCAGTTATGGTACTGTTTGATATTACTCTCCCTCTTTGTCTAAAAGAAGAGAGGTATACTTCTTTTGTAAAAGAGGGTTGGTAAGAATTAGGGGGGGTTGAAAGTTGTTAGCAAACTGACAAGGTCGGTTTTCTCAAGGTCTAAAAAACCATAGTAGTTTTTAGGGGTCGTTTACCTGTCATTCAATAACATTGCATTCAAACCAACCAATGCTTATTTTCTTAGTTTGTTAGGCTCTAAGGAAAATAAATCTTTAATAGTTATATAAATTACCATTTTTACATTCATTTAGTTGAAATACAAAGATCTATTTATTAATACAAAACCTTTTCTATCTTAAGCTAGGTGCTAAATTTAAATCTTTTTTAAGGTTGCTTTTTGAGTTCACAATATTGGCCAAGCGTGGTATATGTAAGCAGGGGTTCTCAAACTCACAACTCGCGGATCATATCTAACTGGCAATCTTGTCCGCAAAACTCTTAATACGTATTTGGCCTGCAGTTACACCCATACACACACAAAATAATAGTTTAATTTTAGTGTGAGTATAATATTGATATAAAACATTTCAAATTAAACTATTTTTTATCACTTTTTAAATAGTGGATTGTGGGGATTTTTGTTATATTTTAATAAATACTGCTTTGAGTGATTCTCTAACCCACATTAACATCAGGAAATTATAAGTTAGGCCTATATAATATTTTAAATACATATCATCAAATAGCTATTATAGAGTTACATATGTGGGTATGCGGATTAAACGTCAGATTATCATGATCTAGTTAGCTGGTGTCAGGAAAGACGAGTCTCGAATTCCATCTAGATGTACAGAGGGTTGATTTTTACTGTTTATAATCGCCCACATTCCTTTTTCTCAAATGCAGTTACATTTCCTCCACACTATACATTCCTCATCTCTTACTTAAAAAATATTATTGCATTAGCTCTTAAACTTTTTTTCACAATACATGTTTTTTCTTGCAAAACTGTTAGGTTGTGTAATACGTCATACTTACATGAAAAACAGTTCAACAACAAAAAATTAAAAATAATATAATTTTTCTACTTTTTTATGTTCATGCATATCACAGACATTATTACCTTTTGTTATTTTTTTTGACTAAGCTAATAATGCAAAACACCATTATTGGGCGAAAAAGTTTTAAAATTGTGCGTATTTATTTGCATAAGAAAATAAAAAAATATTGTGTGGGGGTGGGAAATACGCTAACTTCGCCTCCCCAACATTTTTAATATTATATATTTATTTTAAAGCTATTATGGTGCAAAACGCCATATTTGGTTCTATACAAGACATTTACATTGACATTAAAAAATACAAATTGTAAACATGTATTTGTAAGGGAGGGGGTTATGCTCAACCTTACTCCCCACCACTTTTATATATTTTTTTCCTTGCAAACATATTATGGGGCCATTCTTGGTGCAAAACAGAATTTGAATATTAACATAATACAAAACCAAAAATTAATTGAGTTTGGGAACTACACTTAACCTGCTTTCTCACACCCTTCCCTCCATAGCAATGCTCTGGGACTAGAAAACAAAATAATTGCCAAATGATGGTATATTTACACATGTAATTTGAGGGGCAGGATGGAAACCAACTTGAGTGATCTGCTATTGGCCCTAACTAAACCCCTTCAGGTTTATGTGGTTTGTGTTGCCTTAAAGCACCATTTGGAGGAGAGAAATATCCAACTTAAGAACAAATTAACATATAAATTAGGAAAGATAAACTTGAATATTTTGGGAATATTTAATGCACAGAAAAAAAAAAGTTTAGATACTATCACCAAATGCTTTTGATATGGTACCAATTTACAAAAATCTGTCGTAAGAATAATATTTTGTAAAATATTAAATTAGGATTTAAGGTAACATAGAGACTTAAAAAATATAGTGCCTTTAAGAGAACAGTACAAGAGTTTTTAAAGTGATATACATTTATCTCTGTGGTCTAATATACATGTGAGACCCTTGCATAAATTTTGTACAATGACAAGATAGAAGGTATGCATATACAAAGCACAAGCTACTTTTATAAGAATGGATATCATTCTAAAATATACATTTGCACAATTTGAAAATAGTTTTAAGTAAAGATTTAATTGTAGCTAAAATCTTTATGCTTTATTCAAAGTATTAAAAAATGTATTTTTTTTTATCAGGTTGGTGCACACATGAGTTTAGTCCTCCCTTATTACATCCCCATTACTTTATTTGACATCATGTATTGAAATCATTTCATTTATTTGGGGTATTTAACGTGCACTTATTAAACCGAATGTTTATATCAGTACACGACTTAAAAATTAATTTAAATCTAGAACAGATACAACATCCAGTCCCCTGACAGTTAATTCAGCACTGTGAAAGGGGAAACGCACATTTCACCAATGATATATTTTTCGGCCATGCCGGGAATTGAACCCGGGACCTTTAGCTCAGTATGCAAACACGCTACTGACTGAGCTAAAGTGTCGGACTGTTATTTCAATCAATATTTAGTATGGTTTATGTGTTGTTAACAAAACATTCTAGATTATGTGATAAAAAATTACACCTCTGTACACAAATAAAAACGGGTACCTTGGTACTAACGCTGTAAGCCACCTGGTCTCATAAGTCATCACACTCAAAATATAACTTGTTGTTGGGTGACACAGAGGTCGAGGCTTGAATTCCGGTTGTGTGTACTGAGGGACGATCTTCCAAATTATTTTCTTCTCTCTTTCTCCACTCAAATTTGTGTACATTTCCTTTTAAATAAACTTTTCTAATTTACTCTATTATTGTAAAGAGGTGAATATCTCGGACATGCAGTAACATGTGGTGTACATAAAAATAAAACACTATGCCATTGAGTACTCATTATTTTAAGGGAATCTTAATATAACTTCAATCTATTCAACATCACCTCAGTAAATTAAATAGCCTAGCTACACGTATCTTGAACAAATTTAATCAATGTTTGACACCTTACCTTAATTATAAGCACTTCTTACCACATAACTCAAGTTCCGAGAATCAATTCCCGGCATGACCAAAACATTTACCATTGGTGAAATTAAAATTTGCGGGAATGCAAATTGTGTCTGTTCTAATATTAAGTTAACTTGTCGATTCTGATAAAAATAAAAAACATATAGGTACATTTTTCTATTTAAATCCAACCTAATCGTGTGAAGACACTTTTACTACATTTGATTTTATTCCTAATCTAAAGATAGTATCTATAATGTTTGAAAAAATAATATTATATATATGTTTGTGTGTTTTGTTATATTCCATCCAGTGACACACTCAGAAATTTACTTTAGGTAGGGCATACAATCAAGGCAATAGCCAGATAAAATTTAGGGGAAAAGAGGGTTCTGGTGTCACCACCTCCTAACCTCTGGAAGATGCATTAGTATTAATTACCTTTATAGTTCTTTTCATAAAAACTAAAGGCAACTATTAAATAATGTTACTCTAAATTACTATTTTTTAGTTTGTAGTAGGTAGTTATAATAAAAAGCACTCAAATCTGTTAGGTGTATACACTGCCCTTTGCTTATGAATAAAGGAGAAGGAAAATGTATAGCTTAAAATATGGTGTTATTTCGAACTCTAGAATCATTTTGATAACATCTGCTATTTATAAATAGCTAATATAGCTCGGATGTGTATTGGATTTTCTAAATTTTACATAAATTAAAGTTTGTAGGAATTTGTTATTTTATTATTAGATATTAATTATTATTGTTTGAAATAAATTTTAATCCATAATCGGCTCCTTGTTAGGTTTTAGGCCTCTAAGGTAGCATTTTTCAAACTGGACTCCGCCTTAGATATCGAGGCTACGCGGGGAAATTTTATATATTATTTAGTTTTTCACACTTTAAAATAGCATCAGTAATTAGAATTGCCAATTTTTTCAAATCTAAATAAATTATATATGCCACACAAGCCACTAATAAATAAATATTGATCTAGATTTTTCATTTTTCAGTGTGAACATTTTGCACAAAGTGGTGGGGAAGTGTAGTTTTTCTTTTATATTTATTAAAGTACTAAGTTATAAAAGACTTGTTAGATTTAAATGTATTTATGAATGTTCATAATACTAGTGTAAACATTTTTATGAGAGTTTGAACATTTATTTTTATGGTACAAAGGCTCCTTTGGTCTAAAATGTGAGCACCCCTGGCTAAGTCAATATACGTTAATGTGTTGAATAAGGGTAGGCCAGACTGAGCGAGCGAGCTAGCGACTAAAATATAAAATAGAACACATTGGTTGTAATGGGAGGTGGCCACACTGGAGCGAGCGAGCGACTGAGCACACGCTTGAAAGATAGAACTGGTTCTATTTTTCAAGCGCACGCGCTCGACCCGGTACAGTCTAGTTTACAGGCGCTAGGCAATATTATTGTATGTTGGTTCATTGAGTGCTAGGGAAACTTCTCATTTTGACATGATATTTGACTTTTTTCTATCAGTGATTGGTTTAGCACACGTGCTATTAATGGCCTAATTTAATTGGTAAGACCATAAATAATATAATGTACATATGTAAACCCGATATGTTAAAATACTTCAATATTATAATCAAAGTAGGCCTTTACAAATAAGAATCACTATTAGTTTGGAGAGAGTATGAAAGACCACAACAATAAATAACTTTTAAAAATCACCTTCAGTTCACACAATATTTTCTGTAAGAATTTTCGATGAGCAAAGATGTACGAAGTGTCTTTGACAGAGACATCTTCTCTAATGAACTAACCCGCCTCGGTGGCGTAGTTGGCTAACGCGCTAGTCGTGTTGAGCTCGACTGCTGAGGACGGGGAGATCGAGGTTCGAATCTCGGTCGGGTGAACTGGGGTGGTTTTTCCTAAATGGTTTTCCACTCTCCCTCCACACAAATGCGGGCTCACTTTCTCTAATTCAACCTTCCCAATTCCTAATCCATTAACATAATTAGTACTTAAAGCGTATAACCCGAACGGGTAGTAAGACGCGGTGCTAATATTATATATTATATCTAATGAACTAGGGTCTGCTAATTACGCGCTCGCTCGCCAGTTTGGCCACCCAGTCGCTTGTGCGCTCGCTCGCACGTTTGTCAGTCTGGCCGAACCCTAACACGCTCTGGTAGCTTTGTCAGTTCGAATTACTTAGTATTAACTGTAACCGAAATTGGGTGGGGTGCGAGTGATTCTGAAGTATAAAAAGCGAGGTCCTCGGTGTAATAACCCATATATCATGTTAAGAGCCTAAAAACTAAAACAAACTTAATTATCAGAATGGTGGCTGCTAGCTTTATATATTTTCTTGCATACAATGTATGGAAGCTATTATGGTTGTGCTTTTTCCAAATGAGAATATAAGTGGTGCTTTTAATATGTGTATGTGTGTGTGTTTTTTGAATATAAAGTCTCAAACCAAGTCTTAAAATGACACCTATGTATCCGATTCATCTTATGTGTCTTATGTTTTAGCTATACGGTATATGATTTATGTTTGTATTGAAATTATTAGGGGTCATGGGGGAAGGTGCCCCGTTTACCCACCCCCTTGGGTGCGCCACTGGTTCTAAGTAAACGCTTAGTGAGATAAGGACATTTTATCATAGATATAATTAATTTATAAAATATGACAGTTATTTCAATGGTTTTTATAAACTTATAATGCCCCCTTTTTCATTAAGTGAAAAAATCAAAAATATATCTGTTAGCTTTTATTTAATTAAAGGATACTAAACTTTTAGTTCAACTCCCTTTAAAAAAGGTTTACACTCTATACATAAAGTTAATAATGAATAGTTTTTGAGCCAGTGTGTTAAAGGAGTCTCTAAATTTTATATTATCAAGTCAATATAGTAAGCATAGTTTAACTTAAAAATGTTAATTCAAGTTTAAAATTAATTATAATTATACAAAAAAATGTACATTTGTTATTATATTTGAATATGATGTATTTTCACTGTCTAAAATATGTTTTTCAAGTAATTAGAATAAGCTCTAGTAGTGTTGTTTTTTCATCGTATCTTCACGCCAGTCAATGCTTTCCACATTTAATAGCACATAGAAGGTAGGTATGAAGAAGCTAGAATTATGAGAAGTAGCCTCGTTTGCATGGAAATAGCCGGAAACCACTTAGGAAAAATTACCATCAGTACACCGTGTAATTGAGCAACCGTGCTATGCACATTTTTGTCCTCGATTCATTATTTAATAGTGCAAATCTTTCTTTCAAAAATGAAGATGAATTATTTAAAAAATTTAAATATCACTCAACTTTACACAAAAATATACAAATCAATACATTATTTAATCTATATAAAGCAAAAGGCATGAAGCAAAACAGAAGTGCCCACCTACAACTCGTGAATCTCAAAACAAATTATGTTAGTGGGTTTGAAAAAGAACCAAAGGAAAATTGCCAGGGAACAATTAATTTTGTCATGCTTTACTTCAAGGTCGTTTGCTATTATTAGGAATGGAGGGAGGAAAGGACTGCTGCCTAATCCCACCCTTCAAAGTCTCTTGTAGAGAGCAACACAGAAGAGAGAAAAAGAAGATTTTAGCCTATTTACCTCTAGGCTATCAGAGTGTCACTTTCTGGTGTTAGAGAACACAAGCGATCCTAGCGGCGAGATATATTTTATTAACCAAAGCTCGTCAGTTTTAGTAGCTGGGCTGGCGACTTCTTGTGTATATATACATTCAATGGCAGTATTCTCTTGAATGGCTGGAAAAATGTCTTTCACGACAACTATAGTACAAATAGTTATTGTTTTTATTAACACGATATAATCATATACAATGACCACATTTAACCTTTTTTTGGTAGTAGCAAGTCAAACTCTTGCAAATAACTTTCTTTTTATCTTGTTTAAAAAAATCATAAACATCAACAAATGGATTTACATGACAGAAGCTCACTCAACTATACATCCCAACCAAACGGTTTCCAACTGCCACACCTAAGCGCAAAGGTTAGATTACATCATAAATATGTTATTAATATTATTAGCACCACTTCTTAATACCCATTTGGGTTATCATACTTATGCTAATATGAAATGGTAGGGTGATTTGTGAGATGAAATGGAGGACCTACAGTTTAACGTGGGATCCGAACCACGGTGGAGGCCCCACACTCACAAGTTGTGTTTAATACACATCTTGTCAGAGTTGAAGGAAGGGTTTGGCAATCAGATAAATCTGTGCCAGGACAGAGGATTGAACCCGGTCACCCAGCACAAAAGTCCAACACCTTACCCTAGACCAGTAGTACTCCTTTTAAATCACTCACTACAAGACACGATTCAACAATATAGACCAAAGGTTCCCAATTATTTTTTATAAAGGTCAATTTTAAAAATGCGCCAAACTAATGTGGCTCGGAAAACTTTAAAAGTGACTGTTGTCAACCCATACGAGCTAACACTAATCGAAAATTCTGTTAAAAACTAACCTTGATTTAGATTTGATTTTTTCAGTGTGGGCTTTTTTCCTTGTGAGATTTTTTCCTGTGAGTATTTATGACCGTGGAGGATTTTTTCTTTGCGGAATTTTCATGTGCATTTTTATTGTCTGTGTTTTTCCCGGTCACCCTAGGAACAGATTAACACATGATTGGGTAGCTCCAATAATGTAATCGATCATGTGTTTAAACATGATTGATTGAGAATTTGCAACATGAAGGCTGGTTTGATGTACTTTCTCATACATCTTAAGCAGTGCATGCAGATAATCCTATGGTTGGCTAGTGCCACCCACCTGCTACATTTAGGAGAAAACACATGTGATAAAAAAAAGCCATGAATAAGTGTGGCGGTTCCTTGTTGCCTTCCACACTGAGAAAGTACCTACACATTTTGCTTCAAATTCATATATCATATTGCCTTTCAGGGGTATTTTACATACTTCAATGGACACGAGGAATAACAGCTTTACTTCTCCTAAGGTATTTTTATCACTCGGTAAAAATATGTCAACCTTGGCGGATTTGACCCAAACTTTTCTTGAACCTCCCCAAGGTCGACTGTATGAACTAAAAGAATGAATTTTTGAAAAACATTTGAATTGCTTAGTAAGGAACGTTTGGAAAAAATAAAATTCAATTTTAAGGGAATTTTAATTTGGCCAAGTTGTATTAGATTTACATGAAAAAACTATAAATGTTATGTAAACATAATATATATGCACAATAGTTAAAATATATTTGTAAAAGATTTGGTAATATTAATAACAAGTTATGTTACAATTTAATTAAGAATGTGTTGGAAGTTATAACAACCATCTAAAAATTAGGTACATTTTAAAACAATAGACATTTGAGTCATAATTACACTTAAAACTAGGTTGTAAAATCAAAGGATGTGGTGACCATGTATATATTAAATATTAATATTGAGAATTGATAGAAATATGTAAATATGTTTTTTCATGTCATTCTTATACAACTTGGCCAACTTAAATTAATTTAAATTGGATATTATCTTTCCTAGATATTAAAAGAATAAAGTTAGTTAAATATTGTGTCACAGCTAAAAAATATGAGTTGTGATAATTGAAAGGATATAAAGGTGAAACAAGGATGTATGGATAGTGTGCTAATATATGGGTTCAGGATGTTATCAAATAATACGATAACAGAGTTGATATGAAATACAGTAATCTGTTCACTATTCAGTTTAATCGGTACCAAAGAATGCGTATGATTGAAAAACATGAATGATCAAATACACAACCGTTTCTTTAATGTTGACAAATGAACTATATCTATAACATTATAATCATTTATATAAAACAGTTTTACATAGGTAGACATAAGTATACAGTTCAGCTTGCATGGTATTATTTCTTCCTCCATCAGTTTTTGAAGTAATTGTGTATTATTTTTTCCGCTTTAATATATTGTTAGCATTTTTTATTTTGTCATTTATCATTTTTCACAATGTTAGAACATCTGTAAAATCATAACTGATTTACCCTGCATAGTCCAACATTATATCATACACTTTGATGTAGTATCCTTGTGACTAACTTGAGATTCCTCTATTGCTACCTCCTTACTCTTTTCCTCTTGTTGATCCATTTTACCAACAATATCAGCATCATCTAGCTATTCAAAGCTAAATTCACATGCTTCGCTGCTCAACCATTTGCCAACATTTCCATTATCTACATCCTAACAGGCTGTGGCTGTGACGTGTGTAAAGCTCCAGTCATACTATCACGTTTACTGCTGAGTTCTTTTATTGAAAAATATGAAAACTAGTGTGCACTGTAATATTTCGAAAAACTTCACATATAATCCACAAACCAGACAGATAACCTGAGTTTGGATAATCAACAATTCCTGTAGAAGCTTTCAGTTCCAGAAACCGAGATACTCCAAATGTCATATATGTCGATAAATTTATATGAGTTATACCCTTATACATTAATCTGAAATAGTAGGTGCATATATTAGTAAATGAATGTAATTATTTATGTGGCAGGCTCTAGTCTGGCAGTTTTGCCAATCGATGATTGTGGTCGCAAGAGCAAAACCATGCCTCTCCTCCATGCCCACACAGACACAGTCACTGACATGGACTTCTCACCGTTTCATGATGGACTCCTCGCAACAGGATCTCAAGACTGCTTGGTGAGTGTCAGAGGAGTATCAAACTCTGTAAAGATTATAAATAGTCAAGTGCGATTTGTTTAGTTATTTGTTTTATTTATGCCCAACATAAATTACTTACTTACTCTATGGCATTAGGAACTCAAAAGTTCATTACTGCACTCACATAAAGTTTGCTACCTATCCCTTTCCATGTCGAGCTAATTCTATCCAGTCTATCTCATTACACCCTATCTCTCTCAGGATCTATCCAAATATTATCCTCTCATCTGAAACTGGGTCTTCTCAGTGGCATTTACCATTGGGTTTGCCATTCAATACTTGGGACGTGGTTTTAGAAACTCCCATTCGCGCTGCATGACCTGCCCACCATAACCTGTGAAATTTTACTACCCTAACAATATCTGGTGATGAGTACAGGATATGCAGTCACATTAGCACTCCTCCGTTCCCCACTATCTTCATCCATTTTTGGACAAAATATTTTTCTAAGCCCTTGTTTTTGAACACTCTAAATTTCTTTTCGTCATATAAGGTAAGAGGCCATGTTTCACACCCACAGAGAACAACCAGTAAAATTATGGGTTTGTGTATTCTGAGTTTTACATTTCTTGACAGCAGGCGAGATGCCAACAACTTACTGGCCAATTATTTACACACTGTATTCTTTAAATTTTTAACTAAATTATAAAATTATTGCTAGTTATAATTTACCCTAGTTATTTAAACACTTAACTATTTCAAATTATATAATGTTTGCAGAAATATTCAAATTATCGTCTTCAATCTGGGCTCTCTGTGTTATCATATACTTAGTCTTTTCAGAGTTCACTTCTAAACCTATTTCCTTACTAGCCTCTAATAAAATTCTGCATTTCTTGCAAAAGCTTCCCTCCTTTTGCCCAACAAAGCTAAATCATCTGTGTACCCTATTAGCTGCATTGCACTGTTTAATGTCAACCCTTCCCTACTCTTTTGCATTACCCTAATAGTATACTCTAAGGCAGAGGTTCCCATTTTTTTTTTTGCCACGGAACCCTAATTGATCATACTTTTTTTGGCGGAACCCCATTTTGATAATAACAAAAGTAATTGTGCCTTGTAGTGTAGTTTGAATATTTTCATGTTTGACATGAAAAGAAAGAATAATTATAAATAAAAAATAATTATCATAAGTATTATAAAACATTTATTGTACAAAAACAAAAAAAATTAACTATTTTATGTGAAAAATGAAATATTTTCACATATTCACTATTTATAGCACTAAAATTAGGCTTAATGTCTGACAATTGAACGCAAAGATCTGGAGCTGCATCCAGTCTGTTTCTGTACTTTTTGGTGTAAGCGTAAGCTGATAAACCAGTCTTGCATTGGTAAGTCGTCACAAACGGAAGCAGAACCGTAATAGCCTTCTCAATGACTGAAGGATATTCATCTTTAAGTCCAATCCAAAAGTATTTTAAATTAGCATCTTCTGATTCAAATTTTTGTTTAGAGGAGATTAACACTTAATGTCGATCAAATTCTTATACTCTTGACACAGTTAGCATCGATGGTTTGGTATGATTTGCAAATGGATTCTGTACCCATCGATGTCCTGTAACTTCTCCGGGAAATACTCTTTCAAGGATTTCTTTTAAGGTTAATCAAATGTTCATGTATGTTTTTTTCCACATCTGAGGTTACTTGCAACTCATTTTCTTCCAGAAAGCCATTTAAAAGAGTAAAATTTTTGTAACTTTTTTGTTCAACACATTCGATCCAGAAGCCAAGTTTGTTTTTAAGTGAAGATATTTTATCTCTTACTGTAAACGTGGTTGTGGTTCTTCCCTGTAAGGACTTGCAGATTACGTTGAGTTTATCGAATATATCGGCCAAATAAGCCAATTTTCATCAACCATTGCTTATTGTGCAATAGTTCAACAAGCGTACTAACGGATGCAGAAATGGGTTGTTTGGCAAAGAATATCTTAAGCTCATTGCGCAATTCAAATAACCTGGATAAAACTTTCTTTCTCGAAAGCCAACTCACTTCCGTGTGAGAAGAAGGTAGAAGAAGTGATTGATGCTGACTTCCTACATCTTCACACGCTTTTTTAAAGAGCCTTGACTGGAGTGAGCGTGATTTAACATAATTGACAATTTGTACGGCTTGATCGAGAACTTTCTTTAAGTCGGATGGCATTTTCTTCACAACAAGGACATGGCGATGTAAAACGCAGTGACTGCTACTACATTTAGGTGCAACATTCTTTATTCCTGTTACAGTTTCTTTTATTTTGCCGGTCATAGCTACAGCTCCATCGCTGCACACGTCAATACATTTTTCCAACAATATATTGGTGTTTACTGATATAACTATCAATGACTGTAACAAATCTTCTTCAATAGATCCTCCAAAGGGGTATCTCACGAAAACAGGCAGTATTGATAACCCGGTGACATCTGTACTTTTGTCAAGTTGTATTGCAAACATCTCACTGTCTTTCAATCTACAAATTAATGTATCTTCAATATGGTCTGAATTTTTATGGACTCGATCAGATATGATGTTGTTGGAACACTGAACTGCAGCAACTTTCTTCGCTGCGTATCCTCCAAGTACACAGCTAACGATTTCTGTCATATATGGTTTTATTAAATTTTCTGCAATCGTGTGTGGTTTTTGAGCACGAGCAATTCTTTAACTTAGCAGGAATGATGCTTCTGTTGCGTTTTCATTATCAGTTTCTACATATCTGTGTAAAGCAGTCACACCAGTTTTATTTACTTCTTTGTGTCTTTCAAAAAATATTATGTTGATATGATGTTGTTGGAACACTGAACTGCAGCAACTTTCTTCGCTGCGTCTTCTCCAAGTACACAGCTAACGATTTCTGTCATATATGGTTTTATTAAATTTTCTGCAATCGTGTGTGGTTTTTGAGCACGAGCAATTCTCTAACTTAGCAGGAATGATGCTTCTGTTGCGTTTTCATTATCGGTTTCTACATATCTGTGTAAATCAGCCACACCAGTTTTATTTACTTCGTGTCTTTCAAAAAACTTAAGCTTTTATCCTTCAGTTGCGGGTGGTTGGTTTCAAGGTGTTGTTTAAGCTTTGCAGGTGCCAAAGAGCTAAATTTAAACAGAATTTTGTTGCAAATAACACATTGTCCACCCGGATTTACAGGAATAAATCCGAAGGACAAGTAGGATTCGTCATATTTCCTCTTTTTTGAAGCAGTTCTCTCCTGAGGTTCAGCCCTTTTGTTGGTTGGTGTACTTTGTCGGTCTTGCCCAGGACAAGTCTCTTCCTTATTTACCATACCCTGGAATAAATTACCATATTAATAATAACCAACAACAATAATACCCATTAATAAAAACAACCAAAACATTAAATTAAATAAACATTAATAAACAAAAATAAAGAAATAAATGCGTGTAAGCTGAGTAATCCAACCAGTTATTGGCCAGACTGTATTAACAGATTGAATTTGATAATAATAAATATAACTTTCTTAGAGAAAAACCAGCAACAGCTTCTTCTGAAATATTTTCAGTAGACTCTGCCGGTGAACATGAAACAACACTTTTGCCACTTGCGAGACGCCCCGTTTTGATCCAATTGTCCATTATCATAAACTGAAATAACAAATAGAAAAAATACTCACAAGTGGGTCAAAATTTTAGTATAATTGCATTTTATATATTTAGGTATAAATAAGAATAACTTTGATTAAATTAATAATTAGTTAGAACAAAAAATAAAATTCTAAAAAAGGAACATTATTATAGCAGCCTATAATTTTTAAAACCTACCATTTATTTCACAGAAGTAAAGAGGTCGTTTCGTTACAGCTCTACTACGAATAATCCAAAACCTACCTGCGGAGATCGAAAATTCCAGATTAAAACAATAGGAATAACTATCACTGCAATCTCTTCTCTTTACACCAAATACGTTAGTAAAGTTTACGTCGTAAACATGTGCAGTCTTGTCGTGGTAACTGACTCGACTGGTGCAGGGCCGCAACGTCCGCACATGCGCTGTCTCGACAGGCACCCGCCAACCCGCTCCGCCTGCACTGTCTGATACTATATTTACCTACAGTGGCGCGACGGTGCGGCGCGGTTATGTTATGAATGTTTTCTACGAACGTTTTAGTTAATTCTCGGACGGAACTCGGAACCCCTTTGGCCCTTCCACCGAACCCCAGGGTTCTGCGGAACACCTTTTGGGAAACGCTTCTCTAAGGCTGGATTAAATAGTAATAGGGAAAGTGCATCTCCTTGTTTCAATCCATTATTATTTCAAAAGCATTTGATAGGTGAGATCCAACCCGTACGCTGCCACGCGTATCTCTCAAACATACCTTGACCAGTTTTTTGGGGTATTCCAAACTTAACTAAAATGTCATATAATTTTTCCCTTTTAACTGAATGATAGGCATTTTTAAAATACACCCAACATACATTAATTAATCTAAATACACAGATATATGAGGATTTATTTCAAGAGAACACAGGATCATTTACTTGTATAAAGTATGACGAGCCGCAGATATAAATACAAATGAGTGCACCTATCCAGGATTCTATTTGGACCATCAGAGTCAGAAGTGAGAACCACTACACCAAGCCTTATAGTTTTATTAATTTGAATTAATGCTCTAATGCCTGCTTTTGTGTTGCTGTTAGTGTTAGTTGTAATATTTCCAGAACCTTATCCACAAATTTAATATTGAGGTTAGGGGGGTATAGAATATATTGAAGTAATTATTTCTGTTTTTATTTATTGGACATTTCTGGATTATTTATTATATGTGTTAGAGGATACTGTTTGAATATCAAAGTCTTAAAGTTTAGTATTTGCAATTATTTACATTTCACTGCTCATTAAAGTTCCTCTTCTTTATATTATGTTTTCAGATTTTACTAACAATTTTTTTTTTTGCTGTCTTCCTCTCTGCAGACCTTTGAGAAATGAGGATTAAAATACTAAAGTTTCGCCCTTAATAGATTTTAAGTCACTCTAACCAGCAGATCTCAAACACTACTAACTCAAGTGGATAGATATTTATAAAATGGGCATAAGAAACGTTTACTTGAAAAAGTATCATTGTTTGGATTGAGGTTTAAGGCAGGGCATTGAGTTGAGGGGAGGGTTTGAGTTGAGGTTAAGTAGCATTCTTCTTAGAGATGGAACCTTGCAATCCTCGAATACCTCAAATCCTTAAGGATAATCAAGGAGGTTTCAAGAAAATATATAATTTAAGATTAAAAACTATAATAAAACTTAGAAAATTGAATTGGTTTTTTGCCCAGTATAATAACTATAATCATAGGGCAAAATTAAAAACGATTACAGACCATAACAATATTTTTTAAATTTGGTTGGCACTGTGTCTTATACCTTTTCAGGTTATATGCACATAACAATTGATATTGTAAAATAAAGCTCTTATTTTTGCCACTTTTGCCAAGATTTGAATTCTAGATTTGGGATTTATGATAAAATGAAGTTTTGGATCTTAAATTTGGTAAAATGAGTCTTACCCATCTATAATTCTTAACTATTTCTTTAAACATCATAAATCTTTCTTACTTTGGGCAACGCGTTTTTGTATATCTACAGTGGTGTTACTTGGATCTAAGACTAACAGCACCATCTATCAAGTTCCATTTTAAATACATTAGAGGGCTGATAGTTATACAATTTTTTTGTTTCTACCTTAATTGAAAGTAATTTTCTCAAAGTTTTCTTTTCAAGCAGAAACTTTTATCTTTAATTATTCTTTGAAATAAACATAGTTAAAATATTTTTTATTTAAGCACTATTTCACTTACACAGTTTTTTTTTAATGTATGTTGGAGCCTTCTGAATAAATTACCCACATAACTCAAAGATCTACTAAATGTTTACATTTTTTCACACCAAGTTATACTTCCAGCTAGAGAGCTTTGATTTATTTTGATATGGTTTTGTTCCCAAATTTGGATGTTTATAATGCTGGTGCTATTATATTCGTTCTGGTTTCCAAATCCCGCTAATTCACACAATATTTATCTAAATAAGCTAATACAATTACATTATTATTTCCAATCTAGGAATACAGAAGTTCATATTAGAGCCCTTTAGTTAAATTATAAAAGTAAAACAAGAATTGTTTAATATTCCCCCCCCCACCCTAAATCCTCCACTTTAATATGTTTTAATATTTTTTTAGTACCACTATGGGTATATACAATATTATTATCCAATGGGCCATTGAACATAGAAAAAAAATTGTTATTTAAAAATGATCTCGTTAAAGATGACCTGTTTTCCCTTTTTGAGATATAACGAAAACTATAAATTATATTTTTGCTGCCCATATTCATTTTACTGTATTCAGAGTATAAATAATTAATACAACCAAGTACTCAGGCACCAAGAATTGAATTTATACTAAGTGAAACAAAATACATTTCTTATAAGTGAAGAGCTAATAGAATCTAGGTACTGAATAACTAATTTCTAAATTCCTACATTATGGTTGTGCAAAGCCTTGAAAGATTGAACTCCCCTTTTGAATACTAGGAGCTTTGACTTCAATATAGGGTGTGAAGGGGGAGGGGTGAATCCACCTTTGAACAAACTGAAGATTCACCAATAGCATTAAAAAAACTGTTTGTGTTATAAAAAATTTCAGGTTGACAACTACAGGAAAAAATCAGGAAATATCAGAAAGTCTATAACTCCTAGGAAAATCAGGGAATTTTATCATGTGTCCGGAAAAATGGTATATTTGGCTGCCTCTAGGTAATCGTAATAATTGAGCTATAAGTTGGGTTGATAACTTGAATTATCCACTATACCTAAATACATTAAGCTTAGAAATCTAATAGGCCTATCTAAATCAAATGTTTGATTTGGTTTCACTTTATGTAAAAAATGTGTGCTTTTTACACCCATATTTTATAGACATCACTATATGGTTTTGGGGTAAGGGCAAGAAAAACACTAGAAATATGCTTAGAGCCCGCCCTTTGCTAAAAACAACAGATTTAAGCAACCACATTCTCTTCAACAAGATTTATTTGATTTCAGGTAAAACTGTGGCACATCCCCGAGAAAGGTCTAGAGGAAAGCCTCTGCATCGCTGAATGCACATTCTCGCACAAGCAGCGGCGTGTGGAGACTGTGTGTTTCCATCCCACGGCTGACGGACTGCTCACTTCCACGTCGTTCACCACTCTCACCCTCTGGGACATATCGACCGAAAAGGAGCTCTATTGTAAGTTTTGGTTTCCCCCCCACAATCAATACAGGCAATTCTTTGAAACATTAGTTCCAGTTTCTGTTTTAAAAATCTCTTTAAGAATCCTGAAATAAAATGTTTTCTTTATCTTAAGTAGGAGGGTAGAGGGGTGGGGGTCATTTGTATCCTGCAAGCTATTTGATTCTTGATTATTAAAATATACCATATTTTACATTAAAAAATAATAATTATTAATTAGATTGGTTTTAGAGCTATTACTATACTTATGGGGGCTTAGCCCAAAATAAATATGACAACTTAGCCAGACCCAAAACTATTAATTTGCTACTTAACTAAATATATAAATGTTTAGTAATTTTTTTAAATTACCTCTTTACATTTAGCTATTATTTTTATTTTCTATACTGAAATACACAGTTTCAACTAGAGTAAAGGAAGTCAACTTAACTACCTGTAAATTATGAAATGGTCTCACTTAGAGAGGGTCAAGTCCAATTTTTCTCAAATACAAATATTCATTTTTATCATTACCTCTTTGTCCATTGGCAGCATTGTAAAGTGTGAACTGTTTGTTGTATATGTTTATATTCACCTTTCCTGTAACTTATTCCAAATATAATTAATTTTTACCAATGAGTCCCAATCTCTGAAAATATGATAAGGTTAACGTTCCCACAAGTATTTTTTTTTCCCACATTAAGTGGTAAATTAATGATCTCGAGTCTGGTTGTTAGGTTTTCAAATCAATATAAATACTGGACTAAACCATTATTAAGTATCTTAATAGAAAAAGAAAAATCCATAATCGAGATTTAGATTTTTTTCAAACCTTCATACTAAAATACCCTTAAAAGATTCCAAGATTTGTAGGTTTCATCTGAGTCTTAACTCTAATTAGGGCCCTTGTAATCATGTGTGAATTTTGGTTTTGCAGCAAACACTGAGCACAGCGAAGTGATACAGTCTTTGAGCTGGAAGAAGGATGGGACATTGATGGCTACGTCTTGTAAAGACAAGCAAGTGCGAATCCTGGACCCTAGGTCATCCAACTTCACCCATGTGGCCAACAGCCACCAGAGCATTAAGGACTCCAGAGTCATATGGCTGGGAGACACCAATAGAATACTCAGCACTGGCTTCAATTCAGTGAGTCAACCTGGTAGTTGAAAAAAATAGCCACATAATATAGCTACCAACTTGGTTTCATAATGTAACTAATTGGCCAATCATTCAATGTTACCAAGGTTTGGTTCTCCCCATCCTTCTGAAATTATAGATGTGAGTCTCACGATAAGTTCTTGATTCTATTAGATAAGGATAGATATCAAATTAAAAGATATGAAAAAGATAGAAATTAGATTATTAAAATAAATTATATTGACAATATTAATTAAGTGTATTATTTATGAAGAGTCAATGGACTGAGTGGCAAAGTTGTTGTTACAACAGAAAATCAATTACAATCAATAATTGTGAGTGAAAATAAATTATGTAATGAGAAAAAGTTTTTAATTAGGTTAAAAGTAATAAATTGAACCGTTAAAAACACATTAAAAATGTGAGTCGAAAGAGTACATATACAATAAAACAATAAAACATATTAAAATACATGTGTTATAGACAATTAGTTAAAATAAAATAGGGTGTATAATATTGATAAACAAGATAAAATTATGGTTAGAAATAGAGTTCCATAGAGAATTGAGCCTAGGCTTTGCATAAAAGTTTTTAGTTGGTTTGTTATAAAAAATTTTTTTAAAAATTATTCTATTCAGGATTTTATGTAATTACATTTAAACAACCCATAAATATATTAAGACAAGTGTAGATGAAATATGGGATAGTATAGATGAAACTTATAATATAGTGTAATAAGATAAAAGTCAAATGACACAGATTGGAATTTTGTGAAAACAAAGAAAATTTTTTTTATATAAAAGTTGAAATCTATTCTTATCTGGGAGAATTTGAATTCCCTTGTTCCTTGAGAATGGGGGTTGTTTAATCACAATTCCGACATGTTTCGGCGCTCGATGGCACCATCCTCAGGTCATAGATGAATCCTGAAATGAGTTCTTTGCACGAAGAAGTTCTTGATTGTTAAATAATTCTGGGCAGTCAGTCTTTGATGGTAGAGCCCTTGTATCTCCGTCATCAAGGTGTTGTTATCACATAGTGGGAAGTGGGAAATCGGGAATAATTAACCCTTTTACTGCAATAATCTAATATATCCGATCTCAGCATTATAGCCATTTAATCTGGAAATCGACTTTACCCCACGACGTGTAATCCTTATCTACCTTTGCTGCGACAGTCGGAAATAGCCACAAGAGTGTTAGAAGGCTGAATTTTTCATACTAGCATGCCCGTGCACCTCTGACATCTGGTGTTAGTTCTGAGAACTGTCAATTATCATTTGATAAATCATAACAATAGTAGCGCTTGTTTACTTCCACATTTCACTACTTAAAGCACACGTGCAATATTTATGTGACAGAAAACATTCTTGAGGGATTTATTAGTGTAGTATTTGTGATATTCACTTGGTTATTCTTCTGTGTTAGTAACATTTTATTTATGATTATTGATTGATGAATTTGTACCATGTGAAGGTTAATAAATATAATATTTGGTTAGTAAGGCAATTGAAAAAATCAATAATTCAGTGTGTTTTAAAAATAATTTTATTTCTTCTAATTGCTATTTTACTTTTTGTTCTTTACCTATTTCCTATTTTGAAACCATGCCTAACACAAATATATGATTTTATAGACTACACTGAGGAAAGCACTAATGTAACACAAAATTATTCAAGTTGTGTTGATGTAACCTAATTTTCAAAAGTTTTCTTTTTATTACATAAGGCCTATATTAGGCCAATATTAGGCCTGTCAAATCCTTATTTAGTGATTGGTTTGACACTATTGTGGGTTGCTAGTAAAATAAATAATGGTTCTGATAGCAGAATAACATTGCATTTGGGTAAAACATGACATAAATAATATGGGACATATAAAATTTTATCTTTATAAAATATATTATTATTATTATTATTACTTATTATTATTATATATTATTATTTTTATTATTATTTTATTATTATTTTTATTTTTATTTTATTATTATTATTATCATTTATCATTATTACTATCATCATTATCATCATCATTATTATCATCATTATTATCATCATTATTATTATCATCATTATTATTATTATCATCATTATTAATTATTATTAGCACCACGTCTTACTACCCGTTCAGGTTATACGCACTTATGCTAATGTGTAATGGTAGGGTGATTGTGAGATGAAATCAGGACCTACAGTTTAACGTGAAATACAAACCACGGTGGAGGTCTGGCATTCCCCACATTCACAAGATGTCTTGTCAGATGTGAAGGAAGGGTTGGATAATCAGATAAATCTGTGCCGGGAACCGAGGATTGAACCCGGACCCCAGCACAGAAGTCCGACACCCTACCCTAGACCACCAGGTCACCAATATATATTATTATGCGATTTATAGACACCGTGGTTATAATTTCATATTTAAAATGGGTTACTAGTTGAATATCACATTATTTGATCATAATCATGATCATTATGCAAATTTTAAGATTTTGAATTTTTGACTTATAATTAGCATTTCTGAAGGTCAGAAGTGAAAATTAAATACGCAGCAAAAGGGTTAGACGCCTTGGCTTCATCTCTCCCCAAGGAATGTTGGCGGTCAAAGCGTGTTCCCTAGCTCCGTTATCCCCCCACCTTCTTCTACTGGAAGCTTTAGCACCTAGACGCGGATTGGCTGGCACTCACCATTCCTGCTAAATTTCCCCTACTTCCTGTGACATTAGCGTCTTTCTACCCTCCTTTCACCCACTTAATGTTAGAAATTTAGTTGCTCCTTGAAGCTTCTGTAGTATTCCTCGTTTAGAGATTTTTTTTAAAGTTAGACTCTTTTAAAATACATCTAAAATAGTGATGCCCCTTACATTTTTGGAAATTTTGATACTGCTAGAGGTTATTTGGTGTTGTCTCCCTCAACAAATTTTTGAAAATTGAATGCCTCTAAAAGCTATTTAAAGAAGTGCTCACCAAAATTATTTTATAAATTATATTTCCTATAATCTATTTGAAGTGGTCCCCACCCAGAATTAAAATAAAATAAAATTGGATGCCCCTAGAAACTATTCAGTGTGTTCCATGCCTAATTTTTTTTTTCAAAAATTTGATTTTATCAGAAGCTATCTAAAGTAGTCTTCAACCAGAAAATTTTTAAAATTGGATTTCCTTAGAAGCTATTTGGAATGGTTCTTGCCTGTTGCTTTTTTTACACTAGCTGCTTCAAGAACTTATTGAAAATGGTATTATCCAACACATTTTTAAAAATCGAATGCTTTTAACAGATAATTGGAATGATCCTTGCTTGGATTTTTTTTTAAAAAGTATTATATGCATCTAGAAGTTATTTGGAGTGTCCCCCTACAGTATTTTTTTCAAGTCGGATGCCTCCAGAAACTATTTAGAGTGATAGTGACCTGGCATTTTTTTGAAAATTAAATTCCTTTACTAGCTATTTAGAGTGGTTCTTCCCTGCAAAAGTTTTGAAACTTGAATACCTCTATAATTTATTTGAATTTTGATACAAGACCATCTTTAAGCTTCATATTAAAAACTTTGGACAATTTTGAGGGAGGGTTATACCCTCTGACCCCTTCCCCCTTTCCTACATCCGTGTGTGTGTGTGTGTGTGTGTGAGGGGGTAGGGGATTCATAAAAACTAAGGTATAACATGTCCAAATGTTCTTTGATGGCACTTGCAAGCCTTTTATACAAACCATTGAATTTAAATGTTTAAGAACAAGATTAAATTAGCAAAATAAACATGGGAGAATAAATATATACAATATGGTTGAGAGCTATGAGGTGATAACTCCAATTCATTTTACAAGCAGAGCATGTGAGCATTCTTAAATGTTTCTCAGAGTATGCTTTAAGCTAGGGGTCGGCAAACCTTTTGGACCCCGATTGACTTTTACATTTATCAGAGGTCCTATGATCACCCTTCGTTTCTCCATTTTACTTAATTATTTTTCCTATACATCTTGTATATATTCCTTAAATTCAATATTTCCTTCAATACTTATGTTCCTGCCTTTTTAGAAAATAAATAAAATGTATACTTCACTAACCCTGAAAGAAAGTAGTCATACCTTGATAAACTAAACTATGGCCTTATCTTATAAACTGAACCACAGCAGAATAATGTAAGGTAAGCTTGCCTTTTCATGATGATGTAGTTTTCTTGCACGATCGACTAAAAATTGCTGAATGATCGACCTGTTGTCGGCCCCTGCTTTAAGTGTTCCTTGAAATCTGTACAATATTAATTCATTAATCATCCTAGGCATTCTTTCCCTCTGCCATTCTTCTCACGTGGCCATACTGCTCTTATCCTCTGTTTTTACTACCCACATTTCTGCAGTGTACATCAATATTGATAGGTAATAGCCATTGTAGATCACTCTTTTGCACTTGTATGGCATATCCCTGCTCCAAATCAGGCTTTCATACTTCTGAAAAATGCCTTTGCTTGCCTTCCTCTCTCACTTATTTCTCTCCTGTTCCTTCCACTCTCTTCTACCATACTCCCTAGATACTTAAAACTTTTTAATATCTTCATTTGCTCCCCTCTCACTGTTACGCCAGTTGTATCCCTGTAGTTTTTCCTTGTCGTGATCACCATCTCACTCTTTCTTATATTTAACATCATTCCATACTTCTCCACCACTTCTTCCTATACGTCCTGCTGATCCTGTGCTTTTTTCTCCTCACTACTCCACACCATCAGGTCATCTGCAAGCACCATTACTTTCATCTTTCTCTTCCCTATTCTTTTTACCAATTCATTATTTAGTCCATCACTCAATGGAAAAGTAGTGGTAAGAGCGCACTACCTTGTTTCATACCATTATTTAACTTCAACCAATATGTCTTCTCCTTTCCCACTTTGGCACAGCTCACACTACCTTTGTATATATTCCTCACACTGTTTACGGTCTCATCCAGTACTTCTTTCTTCTCCAGCGCTTTCCATACTATTCTTCTGCATACACTTTTTCAATATCCAATCAAAAGGTATTTTCCATATTCATAGTGTCACTCTTGCAGCTGTCTCACAGGAAAAGTAAGATACACTGTCGACCTTCCTGGTCTGAAGCCATATTGCTCCTCTCTCAATCCTCCACCTTCCCTACTATTCCTTTAATTTTTTCTCCAATATTTTTTTTCACACACCTTTGCACAGTGACTCATCAAGGTGACTCCCCCGTAGTTCCCACACTTCTTCTTGTCTCCTTTTCTGAAGATTTGTACTATAATTCCCCTCTTATAGTCTTCTGGAACTTTCTCCTCATTCCATATTGCTTGTATCACTCTATTTAGCCACTGTAGTCCTCCCTATCCTGCTGCTAAAAGCATTTCCACACTTACCTCATCACCGCCTGGTGCCTTTTTGACCTTCATATATTTCATTGCCACTTCCACCTCTCTCCAGGTTAGGTCCCTCACACTTTTCTGTAAGTCCTCATTTTGTCCTCTCCCTCATCCTCCTTGGTCGTGTTAGCATCTTAGCAGGTCCTTAAAGGACCTCTCCACAATTTATTTAAGTCCTTTTCCATCACCACATTCCCATTCTTGTCTACTGTTCCAATCTGTTCCTCAATCTATTTTTTCTCTTACTCCTGACCACTCTATACAGCATTTATTTACTACCCACAGTCCCACACTGTAACCACCATTTTCTTCCACATCTCCATCAAACTTCTTTTTTCCTGGCTACTAACCTCCTCGCTTCCATCTTTTTTGCTTGATATTCTTCTTTCACCTCCATCGTCCTCTCTTTGAACCACTCCCTAAAGGCCCTGTTCTTCTCGGTTAATTCTTTTTTTGTTCAAGCACTCCACCATTGGTGTTTCCTTTCATCTTCTCTTCCCACTTATCCTTCCACACACCTCCTATGTTGCATCCACCAATGCCATCCAGAATCTTGCCCATTTTCCTTCCCATTTTGGTTTCATCCTTTGGAAGGCAGCTCCTAATTCTTCTCTAAAACTCTGTTATAAGTTCTTCCTCTTTCAACTTCCATATCTTTAACCTCCTCTCCTTATTTTCTGCTACTCTCCTCTCTTTCATTTCTGTCAAGGTTGCTATAAGCAGCTAGGGCCTCATATGGAATTACTGTTCATCTATCATGTCCTTCATTTACATATATCCTCTTGCACAATTTTAGCAGCTCCTCATCCTCTTTATTTTTAGTTCCCCAGCCATCTGCTCCTAGCACGTCTTCCTACCATGGCCTCCTCATCCCAACTTGGACATTGAAGTCACCCTTGACTATTTGACTCGGCCATCCCAGTTGTTTCTTCAACTTCCCTTCTCTTTCTCTGGACAGCCCACCTGTGGGGCCTACACTTGCACGACCTTCACTGTCCTATTCTTCAATCCCATTTTCGCCTTCTTAATTCTGTCATTTATTCCCTTCACCTCTTCCCTTAGCCCTTCCATCACCACTATAATGTATCTCACAACAATTTTAAACTGTACTGGTGTACTCAATAGATCTAACTGAAATCTAACTTAGATCACACTATACAATAACCCATTATTTCAGACTGAAATCCCTTAATCCATCTTAAAGTGACACAATTTCACATTATGTATATGTCTAGAAATATTATAAATTTTTTAAGTTATGAATAATATTATGTTTGTAACATATAGCTAGTGGAAAAGTTGTAAATTGGCTCAGAAAAAAAAAGTCAGGAATTTTAAAATATAGTTTGGCTGGACACCCTGTTAAATCTGTTCCTCAGATCCTTCTTCCCTTCTTCCTTCCACTTAGTTTCCACTAGTTCCATTAAATTCACAAACTCTTCAACTTTCCCCGTCAATGTCCTTATACTTATTTACCAATTTTTAGTCCATTTCCTCTTCTGAGCCTGTGTCCATTATGCTACTGGCTTGCAAGGCCTATCATAGTTTCACCTGAGCTCTATCAATCATCACTTTTCAACATTCCTGCAGGGCTTTCACAGCTACCGAAGCAGTCATGGACACACACAGTCCCCACTGTACTTCACACCCATAGGCACTCCCCTTCTTCATGCCATTGCCTGTCTCCCTCAACGTAGATGAGGGTCCGGAATTTTGGGAGACTAATAAATATAATGTAAATTATAATCACTGATTATTAATAATCCTCAGAACTTATTCTTTCTTTTTTTTTTTTTTCACAGGGAAGACAAAGAGAGGTATACATCAGGGATCTTCGAAATTTTGAAGAATGTGAAAAATCATTAGTACTTGACAGTTCAACAGGGTAAGGCACACCTTTGTTGAAAATTTTCTTTTCTTTAATTAACATATTTTTTGATGCAAGTATCTTTTAGTTTTAGCATCAAAGTCAATCTAATTTTTAGCAATTAATAAAACTATGTAAACAATTTCACCATATATTATTATTAGCACCGCGTCTTTCTACCCATTCGGGTTATACGCACTTACGCTAATGTGTAATGGTAGGGTGATTGTGAGATGAAATGAAGGACCTACAGTTTAACGTGGAATCCGAACCACGTGGAGGCCTGGCATTCCCCACATTCACAAGATGTCTTGTCAGAGGTGAAGGAAGGGTTTGGTAATCAGATAAATCTGTGCCGGGACCGAGGATTGAACCCCGGCCGCCAGCACAGAAGTCTGACACCTTACCCCTAGACCGCCGGTCACCTTTCACCATATAACTATTTGAAGAATTAGTTGAGATTCAAAAAACACAGCTTAATTTGTAAAGTTAAAACTAAATATTATTTGAAAAATACACACACATTTTTGTGATTACTCAGTTATAAGATTCACCATTTCACCAAGTGTGTGAGTATCTATTTCATCTTTAATTGATTTTGAGAAGTTTTGGGTTTTGTTTAAATAAGATAATGAAATGGGACACTGCCACTTAATTTGGTATTCTAATAAGGACTATGTCTAAAACTCCTGATTTGTGGTAAGTAAAATTATTGGAATTTCTTTAGTAAGAAGTTGTATTCCAATATAAAATGTTAGTATCTTAAATTTTGTTTTGTTTAAAAATGGTAACAAACTATCTTAAATTCAGGTGGTATGGTGTAGGGGTGTGCAAAGTCCACTTTTTCAGTTTGAAGCAAACTTGAATTGAACATATGAAATAGTTTCAAAACCTAATTGAAGTTTGAATAGGCTGCCTTTTGTTAAGTATTTAATGCTTAAAAAAATATTGGGCTTATTTATATAATTTTATGCACTAAAATCACTTTGAAAAAGTGTTTATTGCACACTCTTTCTTTTCTATGATATAAATCAAGCAATTACCACAACATTCACTTCATTTACTCAAGATTATTTATGAAAATATGATATTTTAATACACTCTCTCGGTATCTCGTTATCTCAAAACCATGTTTCTGCAGCTTATCAATTACATGACTCCTCGCATAACAAGGATAAATTAGTATAGTGTTATGTATTTATAGATTAATTCACATTTAAATAAACAAAATTGACCGCTATTTTGCATTTAAAATGAGTTATTTTTTGAAAATAATATTAATCTTATTTTATTTTCTGTGTGTATTATAAATTTAAAAATACAACAATATTTTCACTGTATTTTGTATACAATTTTAACGTGCTAAGTAAAAGCGTAAAGCTCATTAAAACATATCTTGCAAATTGTGGGTGTGTCTAACTATATCTTCCTCTGCTTAGAACTAATATATTTATATACAGTAGGCTATGCTCTTGTACAGTATAAATACCACTTATTTGGTTTTGCCTGACAGTTATGAAAAGTTACCAGACCAAATTATGTATATAATATAAGTTAAGACTTAGATATTATCTTTTATAATTTATGAAATTATGGTTCAAATTATATAATTGATAAATGAACTATTGCATATAGTTGACATTATGATTAACCCTTACAGGACGTTAGCATAGGTTGGTATTAACTATTTGCATTTACGAGTGCTGTAATATGAGTCAAATAGGTACAAACTGATAACATGACCTAAATATACTATTAATTGACCACTTAATTAAAATGAAAATCAAAATCAAACAATTATAACAATAACAAACCAGTTTATAAAGTTAAATATAATATGTAATATCAGTTGAATAGGAATGAACTAATAACATGACATGATATACTATTAATTACAATTATTTTAAAATGAAAGTAAAATTTAAACAATTATAACTGTAATGAACTAGTTATGAAAGAAGTTAAACTTTGAGATGATTTAAAACAACAATTTAAAATAAGTTATATACAATTGATGAGTGGTTTGAATTGTAACATTTCAGTGTTCAAAAAGTTTCCATAAAGGTTTAATTTAGTTGATAATCATCGAAGTCTTATCTGATGTTTTGTTCCCTGTACTCCTTTCGGTGTTCCAGTATGTGCTGGGAATCACTGGAACGTTATTCAGCTGAACTCAAATTATGTATACCTACGCCAAACCATATAATCTGAAAAAACATATGTTTAGCAACTGTTACTTTTGAAATTCAAAACTTAGGTCTATATAAGAAACACTTATTACAGTTTTATTTATTTTATAGTTTTTATTTATTCTTAACCTAGATATGTTGATGTTAGACCTAGTATTAATTATTAATTTTTATAAATCAATTTTAATCAGTCACAAATAAATAGACTTCAAATAATGTTAAAATTGCTAGGATTTATTGTAGCCTAACCCTTGAATTAAAATTGGATTAGAAAGTATTCTGCCAACAACAGGGCAGGGAGTGCCAAAACCTGTACATATAAGAGATTTATTTTAGATAAAATATCAAATAATGAATAGTTTTACATTGACATTGTGGTCTAGGGTAAGGTGTCAGACTTCTATGCTGGCGGCCGGGGTTCGATCCTCGGTCCCGGCACAGATTTATCTGATTTCCAAACCCTTCCTACACCTCTGACAAGACATCTTGTGAATGTGTGGAATGCCAGGTCGCCACCGTGGTTCGGATTCCACGTTAAACTGTAGGTCCTTCATTTCATCTCACAATCACCCTACCATTACACATTAGCGTAAGTGCGTATAACCCGAATGGGTAGTAAGACGCGGTGCTAATAATAATAATACATTGTCATTCTACTCACAAGAACGCGTAAAATAATAATTTACCGACATTATAACTAAAAACTTTTTTTTTAAATTTACACAACTAAAAAAGAGAGGGGGCAGAAATAATGACAAAAATGTGTTTTACCTTGGCTCTATCATATTGTTTGCTTCTTTAATTTATCTATGCATGAAAAGCCAGCTTTATGAATATGTAGGTTATAAAGCATTTATCCTTTTTTTGTATAAACTATCACAAACTATCATAACATAACCTTTCAAGAACCAACAGGGGAAAAACAATACAAATTGACCAAAACATTTGCACTGACCTTTGTGATACATTCTGTAGACACACAGAATCTCTTGTAAAATTCATCAAGAATCAAGAGCTACTACAGATACTCCAGGCGTCGGTTGTTTCTTTCTGATCCTGTCAGGAGTTTCAACTTGATCCATTTTCTTGATATAATAACTGAACTTCACGGAGTTTTTTCAAGTACTATAAAAATTCTAAAACATGAGGTTCAGGCTAGTGGTCAACAAAATACAATCTTGTGGTTAAAAGATATATTTTATAGTCTTAATACAAAGACTTGAATTTTATAATAATGTATATTGATCACTGAGAACTACTCGTTATTTTTTTTATCACACGCTTCAATATTATATTGGAAAAATAATTATTTAAAGATCACTAAAAACTGTCTATTTTCCAAAAATAACATGCTCACACGTCAAACTAATATTCACAAAGGAACACACGGATTACTAGGTAGCTGAATTAATATTCTAAAAATATACTATTTTTAAAATTCGTAATAAAATTACCAACAGTAACTTAGATACACCTAAATACTTAAACAATAAAGTATCGTGTTTGCTTCAACTTGTGGACAAATGTACATGGTTTTATTAATTGTGTTTTATATGATAATTCACTATTATAATGTATATTTAAAAATTTTAGATTTTTGTTATAAGAATAACTGTTGGTTATTCGTTTTCTTTTGAAAGTAGCATTTGCTGTTTAATAAAAAATAATTATCAAAAGCAAGAACTTTTTAAAGCAGCCTTACTTTCAAAAACAAATACGGCACTCTAAAATGAAATGATACTGACGGTTTATGACGTAGGCGACCTTGGTGGCGAGTGAATGACAACTGGTATTAATACTCGTGTTTACAAAATTTAAACTTTATATTATTTCACAAACATTTTGTATGTATTTTTTTCTTTACTATCACAAACCATCTATCTATGTTAAAAATATGGGAGGCCAGTTATAAAAAATATAAATAACTGAATGTAATACCATTAAATGTATAATTTCACGCTCTACTTAATCTGTAGTTGCCATAAAAGTTAGAAGAAAAAATAGAATTGATTTTTTAGACTATTTTTTCTTTAATTTGATTATGGAAAATACAATTCTACTGTAATCCTTAAAGAAGTATTGCTAATAGTGATTGATAATATTTTCTAGTGATAATAATATTAACACTTAGCAAATAATAATTATTTCCAAATATGTTGACAACAGTGACTTTCAGACAATGTTGGCATTACTGATAGCTTCTGTTAACCTCTGCTAGCTGTCAAGCAGCACCAAAGAAGCCATAAATAGCCTATAGTAGCTGGTAGCACCACTTTAAGCTGTTAACATACAATTACAGGTTGATATAGCTAAGTGATTTACTGGGACAAGTACAAAGGATAACCGACAGAAATGTGGTGTAAATGTCAAGCTCATTTAGTATGATCTCAAATCCTGGCCTGTTGTACCGAGGGAAGTATTACTAAAAGTTTTTCTGTTCTGTTTCTATTCAAATGTGGATACACTTCCTCTAAATTCCACCTTTAGTTTCCCTACACCATTAAAATTGGTGTTGGTCGAATCCATTATTTTTCAAATCGAATCTCCAATTTACCTTTGATTCTTGAATCCAAATACTGTAAAAAATTATAAACATAAGAGGAAATATTAATTTAGTAGAGTAATAAAAAATACAAATAATAACTAAAGTAACTAAATGTTAACATTCTTTCTTATAATACATTCACTATAACATTCAGTTACGTGTTAAATTACTGGTATGGAATCAGGTCGCTGAGTTCATCCTATATTTATAATTGTTTCTGAAACTCCAGTAAGTAGTATAAGAGCTCTAAAACAAATTTCACTTGAAATATTGAAAAAAAATTTTTTTTTTAAGAATCTAATTCTCGAATCTGAAATTTTTTTCTAATTCTCCAATCTCATAATATATCCTTGAGGATTCTAGGATTCAGCAACCCATTCCTAGTTAATATATATCCTTACAGTTTAAATGAGTATTAAGATTTGGTGAAAAAAGAATATATCTTGGTTGCAACAGTTGGTGTCCAAAGCCGTAGGTCAATAGTATACTTAATTATAAGTTTTCTCACATTTTATGGTAGTGCTAGGAGAGTCACTCACGTGCAATAACTTAATGCTAGTAGAGAAACCAGTATAGAAACAGTTTGGCCAACTGAGTAAAATGAGAAGCTCTAAAATGAGAGAGATAATCTTAAATAATGAAGTCCATATTAATACAACATTACCCGTCTCGGTGGCATAGCTAGCTAACATGCTAGATTCATTCATGTTGAGCTAGCTTGCTGAGGACGGGGAGATCGAGGTTTGAATCTGCCCAGGCGAACTGGGGGTGGTTTTTCCTAAATTTTTTCCACTCTCCCTCCACACAAATGTGGGTTCATGTCCTCTAATTCAACCTTCCCAAGGCCTAACCCATTAGCATAATTAAAACTTAACCCAAATGTGTATCAAGATTCGGTACTAAGTATTATTATTATTATTATTATATAATAATTAATAATATATAACAATATTAAAGTCTTCTCATATTAAAATTTATGATTTTGTACTAATAAACAGAAACTAAGCAACAATTAACTAATCTTTCTTTTAAAAAACTATTACTGGAAAATTCTACTTAAATACATATTTAAAAAAATGAACATTAAAAAGAGTGAAAATATTCTTGCTTTTTTCCAGTATTTTGATCCCCCTATACGACGCAGACACGGGAATGCTATTCCTGGCAGGAAAGGGCGATACGACAATCTCATACCTAGAAGTGACAGACCGCGAGCCTTACCTGATTGAGGGGATCCGCCACAATGGGGAACAGACCAAAGGGGCATGTCTTGTGCCCAAGCGGGCGCTTACGGTAATGCAGGGTGAGGTAAACCGGCTGCTACAGCTTACCTCCACATCAGTCATTCCAATTGGTTACCAAGTGCCGAGGAAGGTAAGAAGTGGGAATTAATCACTTAGATATATGAAGCTAGTTGTGTGTATTAATTTATTTAAATATATTTTATATTAAATACATAAAAAATTAGGATTGTGTAATTAGGTAGTTTTCACTTAATCAAGTTTTAGTCAAGTTCTATTAATTTAGAAAATATATATATTTATATATATGGTACAGATAAATTTAACTTAAGAAATACTTGTAATATATTATATACAAGTATGTATATATAACAAATATATTTGTATGTATATATTTGTATATACAAATGCTCCCAAAACAAATATAACTGTCACAAACCAAAATACTGCAACAAAGGAAGATTGCCTTCACTATTAAGTTGGTTATCCTGAACGCCACCAAATAAACAGTTTCACAAAAGTTTTGATATCTCCTGAAAGTTTTCTTTGTGTGATATGCAGATATTAAAATATTCTGGAATTGAAAAAGTGCCTGGGAAACATATTTGTTAAAAATTCTGGGAAAGTACTGTAAACATAATATTTTTAAATCTTAAAAAGTCCTAGAAATCGCTTTTATTTTGTAGACCTATGTATGATTACTAAAATACCGCTTCAATGTTATGTTACTGTCAATAATTGTAAAAAAGGATTCAAAATGTATTTCTATTTCTAAAATATATTTAATTTTTTTATAATGTAAAAATCTACAAATATGTGCAACAATGTAAAATATTTAGAGTTGCGTTGAATCCACTATTTCACAAATCTGAATCTTGAACGTGAATCGCCAATTTACCTTTGAATCTCGAATCCAAGCTGAATCTCAGAAAAAATTATGTACATAAGAGAAAATATTAATAAAATAAAATAATAGAAATACTAAATGTTAACATTCCTTCCAGTTATAATCCAATCATTATAACATCCATACATTCGGTTAAGTGTTAAATTACTAGTTTCCGGGCCTGGTTGTAAGTTCATCCTCTAATTATAAATGGATTTGAAAGTCCATTGTGCAGTATTAGAGGCCTAAAACAAATTTCACAGGGAAAATGGATATTTAAAAAAAAAGTTTTGAGTGTGATTTCAAATGTTTATTAAAAAAGTTCTGGAAATATATAAGAAAACAGGCCATTTTGAATAGAAACGGTGTGTTGTATGTATCTATTATTATTTTATGACTTCAGATTTGTTTGTTAAGTGCTCAAGGTTTGTATTATCCTTATTATAAAACATTTTGTCAGACATATCGAGACTTCCATGCTGACCTGTTCCCCGACACAACGGGCTGTGAGGCTCAGCTGTCTGCCTCTCAGTGGTTTGAAGGCCACAACACCTCTGTGCCTCGCATCAGCCTGGACCCTACCAAGAGGGCAAGTGGTGAGGCCAGCATTCAGGTAGGAGGGAACAACAAAATTATTGAGTTTTTTAATAGCCTATTTTTTCCTTCTCCATGTCTCATTACCCATTCATGCTATACATATGTTTGCACTTGATTGGGTAAGAGGAAAGTATAATATAGAGTTAATTTACTTCCACTTGTGTAGCAGGAGATTGGGAAACAATTTATGAAAACCATGCTGAAATAGTCAGCTAAGATTCAAATTCTTATTTCCCCATCACTAGCCAATCAGACGAGAGAGTCTGATGCATGTGTACACTTTCTCAGATCTTTTAAAGTTGAGGTAATTTAAATTCCATTCCATTCCATCTAGAAACGATTCCATATGGATATTGGGTTTAAAATTGTGTTTTTAAATGGTTTATCACTAGGTGTGAGTTGATTTTAAGATGTATTTTTATTTCTCAACTTTTTAATTGAAGATAAACATCTATTTTTAACTTTGATGTAACAATTTTCAGTGGGCACACCAAGAAATTCACTAGAGGGATGTGGGGCGCACATAATGTTTCATTATTTCTGTACTTCTTTTAGTTTGGGAACTGTAGGACTACTTTTAATTTGTGTAATGTTTTGAATATTGAGTCCTAAACCTTGACAAATGTGTTAACGAGGACTGAAGATATACATTTAATTATTTTGTAATCACCACAACAGATACATATTAACTTTGTTGAGGTGAACTATTGTTGTATGGACACATTGAAGAATTTACATTTAAACATGATAGCTTATGGTGACTAGGGTCCAAAACTAATCAAGTAGAATCTGGCTGATTCAACATAAGTTAATTCGAAACATTGGATAATTTGAACCCAACATGATTCCACATGAAATTCATATTTAAATCAATGGTGAAAAATAACATTTAATTTGAATGCTGCACAGACAGCGAATAGGTTTCCTAAAATAGGGATGTGTGGTTTTGGCTTTCAACACTTCTGTTTGACAATATAATCACTAACTGACTGATTAAATTCTGAAATTTTCATATGCTAGTTTTATACGAGGCTTTTATATTAAAAAAAAAAATTGTGTTTAAAACAAAATTACAGGATTTTTTGGGTAATTATGTCAGCTATTTCTCCACGTAGTCGCCTTCCTATGCAGGTTGTGAGCTATGGCACAACTTTTTTGATGCCGCCCTCAAAGAATTCTCGTGCCATCTCCTTCCAGTTCAGGACCTCTTGTTTCACCTCCTTGTCAGTTGAAATCCTTTTTCCACCCATGTGAGTCTTCAGGGAGATGAAAAGATGAAAGTCTGAAGGCACCAAGTCAGGGGAGTATGCGGGGTGGTTTAAAATATCCCAACCGAATGAGTCCAAAAGTGCCTTGGTGGCGTTGGTCGTGTGCGGGCAGACATTGTCGGGCAATAAGCACACTCCCTTCGTCAAAATTTCCCTCTCTTTGTTTTGAATTGCTCTCTTAAGCTTTTTTAGGTCTCATAGTATTGTTTTGCATTAATCGTCTCCCCCTGAGGCAGAAATTCGATCAAAATTATCCCTTTTCGCTCCCAAAACATATTGGCCATGATATTTATCCCGAAATTGAGTTTTTGAATCTTTTAGCAGATGGGGAACTGGGATACCACCACTGTAATTACTTTTTTTTTGTCTCAGGAGTGTAATGAGCCTCCCAGGTTTCGTCTCCAGTCACAATCAAATTCAGAAAATCCCCACCTTCCATTTCAAATCGCTCAAGGAACTTGCGAGCGCTAATGACTCGATTCACTTTGTACTGCTCCGTCAGTTGTTTTGGGACCCCTCTTGCGCACAATTTTCGGAATCCCTATGTTTATGTAATTGTTTCATGTAAGAGTGATCTGGAGAGTTGTGGAAACATTGCAGAAATTTCATCCAATGTCAATCGGCGGTCTTCATGAACAGTTTCTCGATTTTTTGCACCAACTCATCGTTCAAAATGGAAGGTCTTCCACTTCTATGGTCGTCATGAACATTTGTTCTGCCTTAATTAAACTCACGACACCACTTAAAACACGTTCATACAGTTCATAACACCTTCGCCATAAACAGTTTTGATCCGTGAAAAAAATTCAGTTGGTGTTTTTCCTTCATTGAGAAGGAACTTGATGACAGCGCGCACCTCGCACAAGGCAGGATTTCTTATCAACATATTTCACATAAACAGACACTACAAGAAGAGTTTTCATACTAACAAGGTCCGCCTGTGCTTGTTGTGTTGAGAAGAACCCCCACTACCACTAAGTGCTCCCAACCTTGGAAAAAAATTTCTCACGGCACGAGAGGGCAACCAGTACTTACTTTCTGGACGTTTCTAATATTTTGTGCTTAAATTTCTAATTTTTATCATATATGCATATAGTGTATGTGTTTTATTTAGAATATGTAAAATGTGTGTGTTTTTATTTTGAAGTTATTGTTTTTTTGTGTACCACCTAAGTATTCATAAAAATGGTTAACCGTATTTTGGTTATTTCAATTTCTTTTTAAATATTCCTTGGACTTTGAATGAAAAAGTTCTACTGTATTTTTTTTATAATGCAAACTCTTTTTATTCAACATCATAACTAGGATATGATTCAATAATTACTTGAAATTCACATATAATATTTGCTTCGATTCAAGATTTGCTTTGAACTCATAAAATCCGCTTCACAGATGTCTCTGGTTAGCGTTTAAACATTTTTCTGGACTGTATAATCTTTCTGGTCATGTCCAAACACTGTTTTAATAAACAAAATTCCGGCACAGATTTATCTGATTACCAAACCCTTCCTTCACCTCTGACAAGACATCTTGTGTATGTGGGGAATGCCAGGCCTCCACCGTGGTTCGGATTCCACGTTAAACTGTAGGTCCTTCATTTCATCTCACAATCACCCTACCATTAAACATTAGCGTAAGTGCGTATAACCCGAACGGGTAGTAAGACGCGGTGCATAATAATAATAATAATAATAATAAACTAAATTAGTAGCTATCATTTAATTAGTTAATTATTTCAGTGAACTAAATAAATCTTCTTAAAGTGTTTTCTCTTAACTATTGAATCATACATCACAACTAAATGCTGTAACAATCCAATAACGGTTCCCTCGTTGTACTGCCATATGTTATGCTGTCATAACGTGCCCCTTACTTGGGACGCCAATTTGTAACATCCTTCAACACTTGCCCTTAGTTGGGATGACAATTGTAACATTATATATCTGGCCCCAGGTTTGGGCACCAATCTGTTACGCCCCTCGTTGTGATGCCAATTTGTAACACTCCCGTAACAAGCACCTTTACTTGTACGCCAATTGTAAGGCTACTATGTTTCAAAGTCTATTGCTATAGGTCCACGTTGTGCGCCTATTATTATCTTACGTAATAGTTATTATTATTCCCCGACATTGGGCTTCACCTTTTTTTGTGATAGAAATAAATAACGTCAGATAAAGTTGATATTAGTTTATTCAATGATAGTAACATTGATACTTTGATAGAAATTGAAAAATGATCATGTTGTACGAACGCCGAGAAAACGTCCGTCCGTGACACTGACTGACATCAGAGTGTGTTTTTGATTGCACCACTCGTTTGGTATATTTCATTCCAATAGAACTTACTAGAATGTTTGTGAACTGGAAACTGCCTCAAATTAAACATTAACATTATAGTGGTTTGTTCGAGAGCAGGAAGTTAATTTTTAAAAGACTTTAACATTGCAATTTTGACTCAACTTTACGTCACACACTCAAGTTAGTTACAGTAGCTGATGCCTCCTAACTTCAGGGCATGAACTTAAAAACAAGAAATTACTAGTAATTTCCTAGTTAGAATCTGGTAACTATCATATCTGAATAATTTAGAAGAATACGTGCTTTAAGCGCCAAGTAATATATAGAATTCAAAATAAACAATATATATATTTTTTTAAGAGGAGAATATTGTCAATGCTTTCAAATATTCCTTAGAGTCAAATCAGGGACATT
The DNA here is from genome assembly GCA_039000515.1 of Timema cristinae. NCBI lineage: Eukaryota > Metazoa > Arthropoda > Insecta > Phasmatodea > Timematidae > Timema > Timema cristinae. Next base: position 47,087,739 of record JBCFYV010000012.1, read on the forward strand.
AAAATGCACAAATATAATTTGTGTTTAGGTTTTTGAATTTGTGAAGTGTGCAACACACTTTAAATTGTTATGTCATTTATCTCCTGAATTATGAAGACATGTATATTTATAAAGTTCTTTCAATGCTATATTATAACATACTGGTAGGCCTATTTGTTACTTATCATATTGGATGCAAAAAAAGATAGTTTCTAATATTCTTTAAGATACCTGAATCATATGCTGTGAAATTTTTTTAACTATAGTTGTGATTATTTTTGTCTTCATATTTCAGTTTTATCTTCACTACTTTTATTTCATTCTTTAAGCTACTTATGCATGTTATTAATTTAAGATGAACTCATTTTGTGCTTTAAAAGCTAAAACTCAAGTTTGAATTTTCACACTTGACCACATTTTGGTTTCATCTTTAATAACTCTTCATTTCTTTTTTATGTTATGTGTGTGTACTATGTGTGTGTACTATGTGTGTGTGAGATGCATGATCATTTTAATTAGCCTTATAACTTGTGAGAACATCAGTTTATTATTTTTAATTTTTATGGATTTGAACATTTAAATTGCTAGTATAAAAATGATGGTTAAATGTATGATGCGTTTTCTTAGTTATTCTTTTGCAGGCGTCTCATTTAGTTATATAATGCTTGGTATGACATTGCTCAGTGTTTTGTGTCATTCTGTATTGTGTACCTCCCAGGTGCATAGAGGGTCTCTCTCTGATATGAAAGCTCAACTCCAAAATAAACCATATACAATCCAACAGAAGGGAAGGGCAAAGATAGAAAACATTACAAAGTTTAAGGCAGAAGAGTGCACAAACGAAATTAAGAAAGAAGAAATAAAGTGCAAAGATGAGAATGGTTTGCATGAGAACGGTGACGTTGGGAAGAATTACCATGAGAGTGGTGGTAACCAACAGACAGTGGTTGTTGTGGTTCCTCCTAAACCACTGCCGCGTGCTTCACGCGCAGGCTCACTTTCGGAGAGCGAAGATGTGGCCATGGCGGCAACTCTGCCGAGACCGGTGGCTCGCCCCCGGACCACTTCCACTCCCCCTGCTGTTACCTCGGTGAACCCGGCCCTGCCCATCTCAGGCGGGTACAAGGTCAGGCTAGGCGTTGAGTGCTTTCGTTGTCTTGGTATATTTGCTGCTTCGCTCTTGTTAAAACAATTGTAGCTTTAGAATTATCATACCAGTCATATTATCATGTGCACAATTGTAGATACACTTGATATTAGAACTTTGGAAAGGATGCACCTAAGCTCACTGTAACAAACCAAATCCACCCCAACTGTTATATTTACACTCATTCCTAGCACCTGCTGTGTTATTTAGTAGATAACTGCAGTGTTTTCTGGTTACTACCACCTCAATTCTAGAAACAAGTGCTGCATCCCTGGTTCTAAATCTGAGGGGGGTATCTAACCTATTTAACCTGTAAATGCTGGGAGAGTAAATACAAGTCTCAAAACATTTTGTCTTTATTTTAAACATCCAATTATCATCTAATATTACAAATAAAATTTTTTCCTTAAAAAATTAGCCTTAGTTAACGGAATTATTTTAATTTGGCTACTTTATAAATATGCTGTTGAAGGGACTAGCTACATCTTTGTCTGATTATTTATCTATAGCGGATATATTTGCCACCCCTTAAAATATGTTGCTATAGGCCTATGTATACTTGGCATACATTTGAACATGCCACTGAATGAGTGGTCACCCATCCCTCTATTTTCACACTTTCTAATCTCTTAAATGTCACACCTTTCATACCATATTTTTATAATAATCTTTAGTGTTTAAGTGATCTCTGGTTCTCTCTAATGTTCAAGTTTTTGATCCACTTTTAATTAAACTAAGTACACATACAAGTCCCATCCAGGAACTTTTTTTTTCATAGTTCTTTGGACTACCATTTTATTTGTTTGAATTGTTTTAACAAGCTGAAGCACTTTATGTAGAAGTTGGTAGTGTAGTTGATAGTTTTTTTTTAAACTCTCTATGATTTATTTCTAACAATTTTTCTTTTTGTAGAATAGAAAACATTAGACACTTAAATATACGGTTTTAGATTTTTCTAGCTATACATTCCCTTTATTAAATCAAAACTGTAAATCAATGAGAAACAAATGTTCATTATTACTATTATCTCATCATTATTATAATAATGGTTTAAGCTTAATGAAGGAATGAGCAACTACTCCATTTAGAGGGCAGTATGGACACTGGATTTAAAACCTAGTTTGTAGGCCCCGCACAAACATACACCTAATATTGTTACAAACTCTTAATAACTTTTATAGACATTCTCTTGCACATCCTATTTTTTACCTCATCGGTTTGCCTAATGGTGCTAACACAATATGCGCCTAGTTTTCTTTGTGTAATTGTAGATATTATTGTCCTTGATGTGGCAGAACTAAGTTGTGACCATTTAAAGAGTGGTATCATTATTTGTATGGAATAACTTGTCTTCTGCACCAGCAAGATAATACCACATCATATTGTTGGTGCTGAAAAACTTAGTTTCACCTGTGAAAGAATTGTTATTATATTGTTGTCGGTGGAGAATAACTTGGTTACCGTATATCAGTGGGAAAAAATTCTACTAGTTTTATTGTAAGTGTGACATAACATAGTTGTTTCTGGGAAAGGAGTTGTATAATTATTGTGGATGCAGCAGGAATTAGTTTTTTCTGGCAAAGGAGAGGTATTATTATTATTATTATTGGTGTGTGGAAGAAATTAGTTGGATTAGTGAAACAAGTTTTACTCTATTATTTTTCTTGCTGCAAAACTTAGTTAAGTCAGTGAAAGGAATACTATTATTTTTGTTGCTGCAAAACTTAGTTGGTGCCTGTGAAAGGAATACTACTATTATTTTCGTTGCTTTAAAACTTAGTTGATGCCTGTGAAAGGAATACTACTACTATTTTTGTTGCTGCAAAACTTAGTTGATGCCTGTGAAAGGAATACTACTATTATTTTTGTTGCTGTAAAACTTAGTTGGTGCCTGTGAAAGGAATACAACTATTATTTTTGTTGCTGTAAAACTTAGTTGATGCTGTGAAAGGAATACTACTATTATTTTTGTTGCTGTAAAACTTAGTTGGTGCCTGTGAAAGGAATACAACTATTATTTTTGTTGTTGTAAAACTTAGTTGATGCCTGTGAAAGGAATACTAATATTATTTTGTGAAATGACTGCTACTATTATTATTGTTGCTGTAAAACTTAGTTGATGCCTGTGAAAGGAATACTACTATTATTTTTGTTGCTGTAAAACTTATGGTGCCTGTGAAAGGAGTACAACTATTATTTTTGTTGTTGTAAAACTTAGTTGATGCCTGTGAAAGGAATACTACTATTATTTTTGTTGCTGCAAAACTTAGTTGGTGCCTGTGAAAGGAGTACTACTTTTCTTTTTATAGCACCGCATCATACTATCCATTCAGGTTATACATCTATAGCCCGCTCCACCATTCTTAAATTGCAGTACCGGCTGTTATGGACACTTATCATCTATTTCTGACACATTGGTCTTCCCATTAATGATATCCCTTTTCTACAGAGCCAGTGGCTTATTCTGAGAAAATTAATAGGTATGCTTTACTATAAAAGTTGGTTGTTCTTAAACATTTATTATTTTCCCTTAATCGTATGCATCTTAGGACATTTTGAGGCCCTCCTTAATCCCATACTCGCTCTTTTTTTATTTATTCATAACGATAATTACCATCTACTCAAAATGTAATAAAAGTAACTCCATGGCGTCAGCTCGCACTCCTACCGAGTGGCTACTAAACTGTTTGGTGAATTGGTGCCAACTCTTGCGGACAGAGGGTGTCATGTGGTCATCACAACTACGCCTCAAGCCATTAAACTCGGTTTCTATACCAGAATCACTACTACTGTATTCGAGTAGCCTCTTATTTATCCACACCAGGCTGAGTCTAACTCGTTCGAGACCTATTGCGTCCCAGATAATCTGGAAAGACTTCTCAGAAAATCTGGAAGCGCCGGGAATCAAACTCTGGACCTCTAGGTCCGTAGTCAGAACCTATGACCACAAGACCACAAAGGCGGTTCTCAAATTATAATGATATCTACATGGTTAGAAGTTTAAGTAAATATTAATGTCGGGGCCAAGAGTGGTATGGGCACATTTCTGAATGCCTAAGAGAGACAGATCCTATTCAATTAGTCTAATGTATTTAAGAGCACACAGCAATAATCAAAGCAAAAAATCATAAGAGTAAAATGAAGTGATACATCGATCAAGCATCTATCAGATCTTGGTGAGAGGGAATCACGTGGATTGTCCAACTCACGCTGCAATTAAAACTATTTCTTAAAGCCTAACTTATCTCATACAATGCTGCTTGGAAACAAACGATTCTTCAAACTGGAGAATCTATGCTTCAGAAGCTATTTAGACGCATAAACTCTGCCTAACATAGGGGAGATTATCTCTGACTATTAATACTCTAACGCTACGTCATTGGTTATTGCTAAGATATTTACACAGATCTTTTGCTGTAATCAATGGTGCACCCAAGGGGGAATGGAGCAAACAGGGTATTGCACCCCCTCCCCCTTTCCACCATACCACAAATAATTTTAATATATCTCTATAAGGAAAACCTCTTTTCGCTTTACGAGGCAATTGTATTATATTTGGTAGAAGGTACAGGAAAGGTGTCAGCATTGCAAATTGTGAACTGTGTTCTTCTTTTAATTGTAAAGTCCATATTGTGTTTGTCCTTTTTTTATGTTTTTATCCACCTTTCATGTACTTTCTTCCAAATATAATAAAATAATTTTAATAGAAATTTAAATAATATAAAGCATAACTAAAATATTTAGCATTGAAGATGTATTTAATGTAAAGGCTACATTTTAAAGCCAGGCTTCTGACTTAAGCCTAATATTCAAAAAGTTTATCGTTACACACACAATTAACAATTGAAAAAAAATATATATATATATATAATAGCTTCGATACCTATTACATTATTTAAATTTCTTAATTACTATAAAACTATTCCAAAAGATTTCTAAAAGCATTTAATATTCATACATATTTTCGGCCTTCAGATATTAGGGGGCTGTGCAACCCCAAACCCGCTCTCTCCATAATTTCATCCTTGCTACAACCTTGATTGAACGCCGCCACCAAAGTAAATGTCTGGGTGTGCCACTGATTAAGTGAATTTTATGAAAATACATTTTATTTTTATTTTTCCTTTTCCTTCTAAATCATCTTGACATGTTTTGGGATTCTTTGATGTATATGACTAATAAGTCGTTACTGTAAAACAAAAACTAAAATAACACTATTAAAACTCCACAAATATCCCACCCCCCTCGCTTCCTCACTCTACCAATGCTGAAATGCCTAAATTTGAAAGCGCGGTTAAATGTTTTTGCCAAATACATGATAAAATAATACATGTGACTAGAATGCCTAAACATAATTCAATGTATTTAATTAGTGTATAATTTAAAGCTTGTTACATAAACTAACTATTATTTTACAATTAATTTTAGTAATTTTACTTAATCTATACTAAATTAGCTTGATAAATAAACATTGTGATCTTGAATCTTTTTTCAATAGTTGGCACAATGCTTAGTCTGCTACACATGAACAATATGACCTGGCATGTAAAAACCCAAACTTATTGTCCAATTACTAGTGGGTGAGCAGAAAGGAATGTGTTGCAACCCCTGAGACATTGGGCAAGGTCATTAGAGCCTCCCTAGCTTGCCTTGCGGCTTTCAAGCAGCAGGCCTTGGGTTTCCTACTGTGTTAATTAGAGATTTTTGTAAGAAGAATTACTTCAAACACAGTATTCTTGGAATATGAATCAATAATAGTTTTAAAATTAGTAATTCATTACATGTATATTTATTAATAATTTAAACATCATTATTTACACGTTAGCACAGACAACATTGAATTTAAAACAAATTAGTCCATATCATTATGGGTACGAAGCGCAGGACTAGCAAACCCGGAGAATACACCACTGTACAGAGCAGAGTTGCCATTTTGTAGTTTAAATTAACATTGCCATTTATATTGAATAAGCATGCTATATTATATAAAATTCACTGATTCATCTAGTAAAAGCAAAATTTACTACAATTATTTTTTAATGTTCAGAGTAATAATAGTCATGAACAATGCCCGTTGAAACTGAAATGGATATATTTTTCACTACAATAACATTACTTTCTTACTCTGAGGGATTGCAATAAAGTAAAACTGTTACCTTCTGGGCAAGTTTATTCTCTTTTACAGCATCTTAGTTGCATTCGTAAACTAATATAAAAAAAGTATAGTAATTAAAATGAGCATCTTTAGGCATGCGGGCGTTTGGTTTGATTTGTTGGTAACGGTGCAGTAAGAATTTGAATTCAGAGTGGGTATAATCCGACATTTCCTAAATGGTTACCCCCTCCCTTCCACACAAATATGGTTACAATTTCTCTAAGTTTCACTTATCCCACTAATGTAACTAGACTAAAATATGTGGATTAGATGGATAGTAAGATGTAGTGGAAAAATAATTTTAGATTTACTAGTTTAACCCTTGCAAATCATCAAGGGGTTTGCGATGGTCTCAAACAACAAAATAGGGGTCAAACCTTATAAAGGGTTGGAAATCACTGGTATAGCATTACAAAGTTGTATCTGTAATGAGAAGTATTATTCTCCTAAATATTGCAGTACCTATACTTTAATGTAACCAAGCAAGGTACAACTGCCACATTTCAGGGCAATGGAGGGTACATAGCAAATAAATAAACTCTCTAAAAAAACCTGCACCCATTCAAAATAAAACATGTATACCTAAAAGTTTAGAGTTGTAAATAATTAAGGCATGGTGTGATTGTCCTGCTGGCGTGTTTGATGTTCTTTCTCTTGTTAATTCTTCTTTCTGCTCTTTATTGAGGCTTGATTCACTCTTGATCTGCACATTTATCTAAAGATGTTGTATTTGTGTTGTATGTAGTTGTTTGTTAGTGCGTTTTTATGTCGACAGTTAAAAACAAAATGGTTAAAATCTTGTTTACAACCCCAAAAATTTTGCTTTCAAGAATAAATTTATCTTAAAAACAAAATAGCTTAACACAAATGTACTTATTACTAAACAAATATTGTCATCTGTTTGTTTGTTTACATAATTTTTTCAAGTTTTGTTTGACATTCATAAAATTAATATAACTGACAAATTAAAACTAATATTAATTAGTATACTAAGATGATAAAATAAAAAAAAGTGCAAATATGGGCTGCTCAGGTGCAATGTATTTAAGGGTTTCAAAAAATCTCAGAAAATATATTAAATATGAATAAATGCCTTGACATAAATTTTATGCCATTGGTAAAAGCACTTTGTATTTTGGAAAATAACAAAATCATAAAAAAGCCAAAATTTTATGAGGATAATTTATATCTTTGTTCTTTATAACATAATTGATATAACAAATAAGCAAAATGGCACTTGTCAGTGGCATTAAACCTTAAACCTATTTTTAAAATTCAATATTCATTCATTTATCTTTGACAAAAACTATTAATTTTTATAGGATCATAAGAAAATGTTATATTCATTGTTTGAAATTTGAGGAACATAGAATTCAACCCATCCATGATAAATACAAAACATTCTTCAAAACCTTTTTAAGTTATGATCCTCATTTATTACCCAAACCTTGCTTATTAGGGTTTTTGTAAGTTATGTGCCTAACTTTTTACCCAAACATGGATAATTAGGGTTATCTAACATTTTGTAGGCTATGTGCCTAATTTGCTACCAAATAATTTTTCATTAGTGTTATGCTAGAGTTGGTTTTGTGATTATTTCAGCAGCCCCGTCTTGGACCTAAACCATTCACCCCGCCCAAACTTAATTTTGGCTCAAGTGCCATAGACGGAGACCTTCAAAGGAACAACAGAGTTTTCTTTTGACAAGGTGTTCTCAGTTCCACCTGTTCCTGGACAAGAAACAAATGGGATGTCTAACATTCGAGAAAGTATCACATCAATCTCAAGCGATTTTAATCTAGACAATCAAAATGTAAATTATTTTGATAATCGCTCTATCAATAGAGTCAATGATATTATAACTCAAGTTCCTGAGAAAATTGATTTACCAAGTTCTCCTGTTGATGATAGTGAATACCAAGATAATGAAGCTGAGATTGGTAAAGAAGGTCAACAAAACAGTGCCAAATTAGAAACTGAAAGCTTCGAAGATAATACAGTCCCAGACTCCCCTCCCTCACACTCAAAGCTTAAAACTCAGAGTACAGCTGAACGCCGTAAGCTGTATGAAAAGCGAATAAGTTCCATGGCAAATGAACAGGACACTGTGGTCGATGGGGCTGACCTTACTAAGATGGATGATTCATCGGATGACAAGCTGGAAGATTTTGAGCGAGCCTCTGTTCAGAGAACAAGCATAGCTGAGCGGCGTCGCCTTTATGAAAGTCGTTCAGTTTCTGTTCAAGACCCAGCTGCAGTGGATAAAAGGAGTCCAACTGTGTCTCCAACTCCTCTCAGAAGACGTGATTCATTCAAAACACCAAAGACACCTGTATCTGACTCTGTGAAAGAAGAAGGGATCCAAAAGGCCACCAATCCCACCCCATAAGCAGGAGACACAACAGACTCCTCCGCCTAAAGTGGTTGCCCCTGAACCTGTCACTACCCCCACACCCAAGAGAACATCCACTGTGTTTGGTGAGTAATACTATCAAGGAGGTAACCGAGAATATGCTGCAAAATTGGCCATTTGGCAAATTAATTTTAATCTTTGATTTTGAAATGTTTTTTAATAAAAACATTATATTATTAGTCTTACTTTTATAATTGATTTTATAATATGGTTTTAAAAGCATTATTTTATGATAGTTTTTGTATGACAACCCCTCTTTGATATAAACTGCTAATGTTGCTCAAGCTTCTTAGGCAATGCATAACAGGAGAGCCACATGTGGCTTTTGACATCCTCTGTCTAACTACCCTAAAACTATTACCGACAATCTGCTTCAGTGGCCGCCTGGTTTAACGCGCTACTCGTGTTAGACTAGACTGCCAAGATGGGGAGATCGGGGTTTGATCCCAGTCGAGTGCACTGAGGGTGGTTTTCCACAAATGGTTTTTCCACTTTCCTTCCATGCAAATGTGAGTGCACATTCTCTCAATTCAACTTTATTAATCCCTAAACTATTAGTGTGATTAGTGCATAAGCATACAACCCGAACGGGTGGTAAAGGCCCGTTGACACGATGTTAGTGGACTAATGCAAGTTTATTGGTATTAGCTTACTAACATGTTAGTTGTGTTGACACTCATTTTTCACTTGCATTAGTAGCGCTTTTAAAAACATGGCTGAAAATGAAGAGTGGTGATAACTGGTCTCTCTATTGGAGCCTTTTTTTTTATCACTTCATCTCATTTCTCGTTCGGGTAATTTATACGCATATACTAATTATGCTTATGTGTTAGGAGCTAGTAAGGGTGAATTTATAATAAGTATGGGCGGCCAAATAAATTACAATTTCTTAGCTAAACTCAATTTATCATAATTAGTTTACCTATTTAATAAAAATGTTTTATATAGCCAACATAAAAAAGTTAGTGATTAATGTGTCTCCTATTTCTTAGTTCCTTAATACATTAAAATATATTTTAGTTGATCCCAAATAATTATTAAATTATTTTACTTTATTTGTTAACTTATTTAGCATATATGTTAAATAAAATTAAACTCAAATAAGGTCAATAAATTCCAATACAACCTAACTCGGTAGGGCATTTTTTTAAATAGGCCCAACCCAGATTTTTTCAACCCTGTTATAAATGTTGGTATACTAATAACAAAATATCTTGTTAAATCCTAGCTAGACCTAAAACATAAAAAAAATAGGCCTTAATTAATTTGTTGGGCATTTTTTTAAATAGGCCTAACGCCGGTTTTTTAAACCCTGTTTTAAATTTTGGTATACTAATAAAAATATCTGGTTAAATCCTAGCTAGACCTAAAACATAAAAAAAAATAGTAGGCCTTAATTAATTTGTTGGGCATTTTTTTAAATAGGCCTAACGCCGGTTTTTTTAAACCCTGTTTTAAATTTTGGTATACTAATAACAAAATAATTTGTTAAATGCTAGCTTGCTAGGCCTAAAATATTCCTTAAAAATAATAATTCATTAATTTGTAGATTGGTTTAAATATAGACTACCTGGTTTGCTATACGATAATATTAAATTATAAATCTACTCAAGATTCCAAAGCATTACTACAAAGTGTTTGAAGTGTGGGGGCTGAACATTTATAATTAAAACTTATAAAGATTGGTTAAAGTGTCAAATATGGAGATTGGAAAACGTGCCGAAGATTTCGCGTGAAAACCACCGGCCATTCATACCTTACTTGCCGATAACGCGAATATTATGTTGCCGGAACTAATCACGGTACTACAAAGTTGTATTATATTTTGTGATCGTATATAAAAAAATTACTCATGCCAGTTGAGTGGTAGGAAATAATGGTTTGTTAAAATTATTGATAACATTTGTTTACCGATATTAAATAATATCTCTCACAAGGAACATTTGTAAAATTTACGTAGGCCTAAAATTATATTTTGGAAACTTCTAGAGAATATGTACACCTGATATAACTTTACAATACCCTATAGTGCAATATCCCTCCCATTCTTATCTTTATAAATTCGGTGCTTAAAATTGCACAAAAACTCATTCTTTTCATAACATTCCACAAATAAGTGACCCCGGCACAACCAATTCTTCAGTTGCCGCCATTTTGGATTGTCTACTTGCATTAGTAAAGTTGGAAGGTGACCAACTTTTTCAGTTGCAAGTGGACTTGCATGTTAGTAGCTTGCTTGTCTGTTTACACGGTGCAAGCTGTGCGCGCGCAGCCAAATTAGTGTACTTGCATTAGTCAACTAACACCGTGTCAACGGGCCTTAAGACGTGGTGATATAGTAAAAGAATATCACTGACACACCATCCAACCCCCAGCTTTTAACTCATCATTGTGAAAGGGAAAAATCTTAACTACACCAGTGATAATTTTCTGGCCTTGCCAGAAATTGAACTCGGGGCTCTTAGCTTAGTAGCTTACGATGCTTCCTACTGAGCCCTACTCTATTGATATTAATTCATATGTTAAAATCCATATTTATTTTAGTCCAATAAAGATGGGTAGATAACAATGTTTATACCCTTTGTTTAGCTTATAAAGTTCCTTATTACCAGGATGATTCTGTTATACCTCAAATAACATTTTTCCTAATGGTTGTAATTATCATCATCATGAACTAATCTCTTCATTGGTCTTCCTTGCTATCTCTCCCCTACATACAGTACTTTATATTCATCAAACTTCTTGAAGTCCTCTTCCCTTCCATCCTCATTACGTGTCCATACCATCTCAATCTTGCTTCCTCTACTATCTCATGAACCCCCGATACCCCAAATCTAGACCTTACATCTTCATTCCTAATCCTAGCTCTTCTGGTGACAGCTAGAATGCTCCTCAAAAACTTCATTCACATGGCCTCCACTTTCCTTGTTTTACTTTTACCCTAAAGTCCAAGTTTCCGCTGCATACGTTATTATGGGTATGAAGTATGCTCTATACATCACTTCCTTACACTTTAGGGGCACTTCTCTTTTCTATAGTAGGTCTCTTACACACCTGTAGAATACCTCTCCCTGCTGCCCTCATCTCACTAAATCTTCTCTGCTGCCCCCTTTTGTAATTATATAAAACCTTTCTTTTAACAAAATTAATCTTTACAAACAAAATTGATAAGTATCATGAATATCTTAAACAGTTATTAACTTTGTATATATAAAAATAAATAACAAGTAACTTCAAATGAAATAAATATAAAATAAATGTAGTGTAATAATGAGTACTTTGCTTTTTTGTTTTGATAAGGACGTGTGTCGAAGTTTCGTCATTTGAAAGGCACACCACTCCACAAATCGACCCATATTGAGAACATTCGCAATGTTAGTAGACAAATTTCCGGAGAATGTGATGGGTTCCATGGTAAGCTAAATTATTTACTATACATCAAATCACTTCTTAAAATACTGCAAACTTTAAGTACTAGCTTACACACTGGAGAGCATGTGATCTTAAGCTGTCCGAATTGCTGGTGATGTTTAAGTTTGGATCTCTGTCAAATGCACTTGGGTTTTATCATCCCCACTTTTGGTATTGTTAGTGTATTACCTCCAGGGGTAACTCAAGCTTAAGGTTTCTTTTAGGGTTGGGCCGATCAAATGTTTGCCGATCATGCCAATGCCAATCTTTTTGGCTTGATTAGGCCAATCACAAAAGACAATCATTTAGTTTATTTAATTTTAAATATAACAAAGATAACAGTGGTGTTTATTCAATGGAAGCAAGGGAAGCAAAGTTTCCCTAGAATTAAAAAGGGAATAAAGAAAATAAGAGGAAACTAATGTTAAAACAAATTATTATATATAATTAGAAACTTCTCTAACAAGAATACTGCTAATAATGGTTGAAATGGCAGCTCTTCTTTCTTAGCGCAAGCTACTCTATTCTTTCTCACTCAGAATGACCGGCCAGGCAGCTGGTCTCACTCTTTATTCTGTCATTGGTTTGTTTTCGTCTCTGTCTGGCCCTCATTGGTGAAAGGGGAGCACCATTTCTCTAGATCGAGTATTGGCTAAATTTGCTTTCTTGATTGATTTATAATCATACCTAATATAATGTTAAAATCTTATTCTTAGGTTGTTGTTAGCAATATATACTGTTTCTAGATATAATTATGAGCATTATATTTCAAAATAATGTATTTATCACCAATTTACAGTAAGTTTCATTTTATTTTACAAGAATATTGACGCTTGTTTGATCCTCCAAGGGAAGCAGTTTGTTTTTTTGCGTACAGTAGTAGAATGAGTGCATCAACAAATGCTGCAGTGGAAGAGGAGGGTTGCTGTGTCAAAAATCATGAGTAATATTTTGAAGTGTAGTTTTTCATCCTGTTATCTTGGCGAATAAAAGAAAATAACCAAAACTGGCAGATCCACTCCATTTTTAGGTGCAGCAACAAAAAAACTTTGACATTTCCATACTCAATTTTTTGAAAGTATTTATTAATTATCTGGGTGTTGGGTTGGTGGAAAATTATACAGTTGATCTTACTATTTACTAATGATAATGGCGTGTAGAATAAATATGGATTCAGGAATATTAATAATATTGGCAACACTATTAAAAGGCATGCCGAAGGTCAAACTCATTTGCAGGCCACAACCCAAGACAAAGAAAACCTCTGCAATCGTAAATTTACTGTTCTTGTTGTTGTTATTATTATTATTTATTATTATTATCATCACTATCATCATCATCATTTGATGAATGAGTAATATTTCTAAAATTACCAATGATTTTGTTTTATTCCATTAATATTTTGTGTCACCCCCTTTTATTATTCCCCATAATACTTTAAACTCTATACAAAATAAAACAAGGAAGGGCCAGCGTGAGCTTCCAATTAAACTATGTCTATCGGACCACTTTTATTGTAGCCCCACTGCTTCCCTTTGCCCAGAATTGACCATACACCACTGAAAGATAATATGTATTATAATACTAACATCTATTTAAGGAAAACCTCTTTTTACTTTTTGAGGTAAATTGTTATATATTTGTACCTTCTTACAAATATAATTATTATTATACATATTTGTACCTTCTTACAAATATATATTATTATAATACATATTTGTACCTTCTTACAAATACATATTATTATAATACTAAAAAATTAATTGTTCATTTGGGTCATTTTTATTTTGTTCACTATAGAAGGTTTGCTTTTATAAGTTTAAATGAAAATTAGAGTTAATTTGAATATAATTTACTCTATCATGGGTACCACCACATTATATTATATTTGGAAGAAGGTTTAGGAAAGGTGGATGGAAATATATAAAAGGATTAAAGTGACAAACACAATATGGCTTTTACAATGAAAAGAAGAACACAGTTCACACTTTACATTGCTGCCACTGTGTAAAGAGGTAATGGATGTCTTGAAGAAAATTGATTGTTATCGCCAATTCCACCGAGGGGTCGAGATAAAGTAAAACAGGACAAAATTGTATCAATATTATTACCTTACTAAAAAAAAGTGTTTTTTTTGTTGTAATAGAGATGACACACAAAATATTATTTTGTCAGTGGCACCAAGACTTAAAAAACTTTTTTTTACTTAGTATTTAATGTTTTCACTTTACCTAAAACTACAATTTTAAAGAATTGAGGATTCAAATTTAAGATTCAAAAGAAAATTTAAGATTTAAATTTGAGATTCAAATTCAAGAAACATACCGTTTGACCCATATTTAGTATTTATTGCGTTCGTATTTGGCTCTACTCTAATATGCAGGAACTTTCTTAAAAGCTTGTATTAGCTTAACTTTGAATGAAAGATTGTAGGCCTAACATATTGTGACGTTATTTGCCACCGTACCTTGTTTTTCTCTATGTTTTCTACTTTTTGTGAACAATTTCCAATTTATTTTCATGTGAGTCCAAGCACTTCGAAGTTAGGCCACACGCTGGTTGCCGGCCTGACTAATAATACTATTTACATCTATTAAATTAAATAAAAGGACGGAACAACGTAACACATTGTTTTAAATAATCTAAATAAGGAATTTTGATTTAAAGAAGTACACTTAACTTTTATTAAACATTTCATCATCCCGTTAAGAAGTCTGTTGACTTATTTGTAATGAACGTCAGCCATGTTTGATTTCAACGCATGCGCAGTTCTATCAAACCAGTGAGTAAAAGAAGAAACAAAGCTCGATGTAAATAACTCAAAACAAGCGCGTTTTTCAATTCTGACAGATGGAAATAAGCATTTAATTCTTTAAGAAAAAACACTGTTCACTTTCTTTAACATACAGTTCAATATTTATGTTAAACCTGCATTTTATTTGATTTTCCCTAGTCCATAGCCAACATTTATCTTTTGGTTTTGTTTTCTCTTTGGACTAGGAAGTAAAGAATAGAACGTTTTTAAAATTTGGTTTTGGAAGATTTTTTATAAGAGAGGAGGTCTTCTTCTTCTGAGTGGTTTTAACATGTAGCTCCGAATTAAAATTATTTTTAAAATTAATTAAAGGTGTTGAATGAAAGTACACGTGGTGAAATGAAAAAGGAAGTGTGTGTACAATAACTAGATTGTTTATTTTCGTTTCAATTGCGTAAGAATTCAAACAAATTACTAGAGTGTAACAAATCTCTGAAGTTGGTGTCAATATGGACTAATTCAGTGGTGAGGCCAAGCCAACTCTTACACTATAAATTAATATCATTTTTTTTTGTTTCTCCTATAAAATAAGAATTCGTTTACTTTCAGAAAGACAGACTAATGTAGAGAATTAATTATCATTTCATTTTATGTCTAATTATTAAATTTTTTATTATTATATATTCATTTTTATTTGTTTTGTCTCAACAATACTGTTCTATACTTTAACTTAGATTTATATTTACCCGGAATTCCTTAGGTAGGCTTGGGATGTGGTAAAGGGGAAAACAATAATAAATCCACAAAAGGGCCAACAATTGTTATTTTATACATTTATTTTTTTATTGTCTAAATTACATTTTGTTCCAACAAACCATTTTATCTGAATTGTTCATGTTTTAGTTTTAAGTTTACCCAGTGGTCTCGAGTATTGAGAATCGTAGTGCCAATGACTGAGTAAACCGAGGCAAATTTTTTTTTTTAATTTTTTTTTTCCCCCTAGATACTAGGGGTGGCGCCCAACAATAACACCGTCCTTATACATCTTGATGTTAACTATTGTTGTTATGTTAACAAGATACAGAGTACAATAATATTAGACACAAAGAATAATAAATAATTTACACAATATATATATAAATATAACAAATATATATTTTTTATTTTATTACAATATATAAATGTATATTATATTCTGAGAACTAGTTGTGTTCTTGTAGCCAACCCAGAGCGAGTGGCTGTCCCCCTTAGTGGACCAGGTGGTAAGATTGCAGTGTTTGAGTTGAGTAAATCGGGAAAACTACCTGATGGAGTCATCCCTACCCTGGTCCACGGCACCAACATCATGGACTTTGTGTGGGACCCATTCAACTTCAACAGGCTTGCCGTAGGTAAGGGCTCAAATCATTCTTGCATTAAATATATTATTATTACTATACTAGTTTTTAATTTGTGAAATAGTGGGTATTCAAAC
This sequence comes from Timema cristinae, assembly GCA_039000515.1. Classification (NCBI taxonomy): domain Eukaryota; kingdom Metazoa; phylum Arthropoda; class Insecta; order Phasmatodea; family Timematidae; genus Timema; species Timema cristinae. The sequence continues at coordinate 47,104,073 of JBCFYV010000012.1, forward strand.
TTTGTTTATTCTCGAATCTGAATCATCATTTTATTTATAAATCCTAAAGCCAAAGTTCTCAAATTGGTTTTTCTGTTTCAGTTCAGATTTTGGTCACATTAATTATTTAGCTCCTGTAAAAAGACCTAAATGATGACGCTTATTTCTTGATGTCAATTCTGCTCCAGTCCATTAAAATATGCATCATACTAGCTTTTATTAAAAAATTAGGTTAAAAAATTAAAAAAAGAAAATTAAACCTCACCAGAAACTTTTTTGGATCCTTGAATCTGGAGTGTCTTTGAGAATGTTAAACTTCAAAGGATCCATCCCCAATTTTTAACGTTTACAGTATTTTACTTAAAAAAAAAAAAATTCAATGCTGTTTCCAGCCTGTGACCTGAATGACTTTTTTTATTCAAGCTATATATTTTTTCACTACCGACTTGCTAGGCTTTTCATAGCTTCATATGCCTTATAATCTTTCTTAATACTAGGATAGGCACAACAGCCAGTCCCCGGCCATTAATTTAACATTGTGAAAGGATGAACCCATATGTTCATCAATTATATATTTTTGGCCATGCTGAGAATCAAACCTGGGACCCTTAGCTCAATAGGCAAACACGCTATTGATTGAGCTAAGGCAGAGCTTCCGCCAAAATATTTTATAAGTCCTTTTCTTGGCATTAAAAAATCCTGAAACATATTAATATAATTTTTCATGGTAGACCTATCTAAAAAACAATAAAAAAACATTAGTAAGGGAAAGAGTGTGGAATTAAATTTAGCATGGCGAAGTGCAGAACATAAAATATCTAGGAAGCGTGATTGAGGCACAAGGTGGAAGTAGAGAGGATCTAATGAGAGGGCAGCAGGGAGAGTTATTCTATAAATGTTTAAGAGACCTACTATGGAAAAGAGACATGCCCTTGAAGGGTAAGGAAGTGTTGTACAGGGCGTACTTTGTACCCATTGTCACACATGCAGCAGAAACATTAACATTGAATGTAAGAGAGACTAAGAAAGTGGAGGCCTTGGGAATGAAGTTAGTGAAGAGAATGTTAGCTGTCACAAGGAGAAACAGGATAAGGAGTGAAGTTATCTGGGAAAGAGTGGGAGTAGAGGGAGTGCATGAGATAGTTGAGAACGCAAGATTAGATGATACAGGTATGTAATGAGGATGAAGAAGGATAGGATGCCAAAGAAAATGATGTGAAATGAAGAATTTGGGCAAAAGATCGCACGGGAGGCTCAGAAAGAAGTAGGAGACGCAGATAAAAAAAGTGTGCAAGTAAGAAGAGGAGAATTGAAGCAATTAAAGGAGGAAGTATGGTGTAAGGATAAAGGAAAATGGAGAAATTTCACTAAACTGAGCCAGCCACAGGCTGGAAACGATGATGATGGTGAGGCCTTTGACTATTGAATTTCTTATGAATTACAGATTTGATGTTTCATAATGTTCTAATATGAGATTCATTATAAAAATAAATATCCAGTGCTGTCAAACATTTATCAAGACATTTGTTTTGTGCACAACAATTTCCTAAATGAAACAAAGTTTAATTTCTCTTATTTATAACTTTTTTTTATAAAATTAATGTAACCTTGTTACAATCTGAAAGAAAAAGGATTGTTTTGGCTCACCGATTCTGTCCCCATTTGGCTGGCTTACAACGAGGCTCCACACTACGTACACATCACGGCTCGACTTGTTTCCAACTAAGCTGAGGGACCGTGGCTCGACGTCCGCCTCTAGATGTGCCTCACCTAAAGAGAAACAAGAGACGATCGACATGCGCAGATCCATGCGTGCCGACAAGAGTGTTTTGGTATCAACGGTCAATTGGACGGCGTGCAATTTAAATTATACCCAGACTGTGTGAGCGTGTTCCAGAACAATGCACTCCCCTACCCCCTTTTCTCAGCCTTGCTTCCCACGCTGTGAGAACACGTGATTCAAATTATGTGTATATAATGGCAGGACTCTATAGCCAAGAGACACATTTCTCCGCAGTCTTTAGGCGAGACACTTAGTGTTAAAGACAAAGGATTTAGTTTATTTATATCAAAATTCTGTTTGGCTTATGATGGATTCTAAATTACTGTTTCGGCGATATCTGCTTAAAATTTAACTTTGGTTATTCTAAATTGAGACTGCGGAATTTTTATTAGAGATCATGGGTGCGCAATTTGACTTAGAGTAATTATTGTATAGGCTAACGCATCTTACCCGCTTCACGTATGGGTTTGAAACCTATAACACCGCTGTTTTGATATGCGGGATATTTGTTATAATATACCGGTCGTGTACTTTAGTAGGATCATGTTGAATGATTGTAATACTTGTCATTATTGGGAAGTTAAATTGTTTGAAGATTTGTACTTAGTTGGTCAAATCTGGGGCCGCGAGCCCGCGCTCGTAGTTTGTTAGTTTTATTAGCAGTTAGGTTACTCGATTTTATAGGTCTTTTAACTATGGATCTTGTTCCTATTTTTTTTTTTTTTTTGCCTTGTTATGGCTGTAAAGATAAACCTTTTTTTAGGGTACTTTGTCATCTACGTTAGGTATTGGAGAATCGCCGATGGCGACTCATCTATTTCTTTATGATAGTTATGATAGTTTTTTGGTCTGCAGGTTATTGTTTCTATCTTCAATTATTATCATTATACATGACATATTTTTACGAAGGTCAATTTAAATGTTAATACTGTGGGTTCTTTGGCAGGCCATCTTAGAGCTTGGGGTCGTGCCCCAAATCATTTATTTCAGTATTGTTTGTTATGGCCATATTGTATTGATTTCTACGCCTAAATCGGGGCTTGTCTCTCTCTCTCTCTTCGAGTATTGTTATTTATTGAATAAATAAAATAAACTCTCTTGTGAACTTCCTGACTATTTATTCATGGTAAAAGACTGCACTAAATAGGGAAGGGAAAGGAGTAGCATTAATAAACTTTAACACAGCTAAGCCTATCAAATCCTCAAATCCCTTAAACCATTAAGGATAGTCAATATTTCAATATTCAACAAAATTTTAGATTTGAGATTAAAATATTTTGTTTTTCTCAAATTTCGAATTTGAATTACTTATTAAAGTTATTAAGATGTTTATTAGTATCTTAGCCCAACATAAATATAGGGAGGACCGCAAACAGATCCTCAAACAGATAATTTACCACTTAGTGTGAAAAAAATTAGAATCTGAGAAAGTGAAATGCGTGCTTATCATGTTTTACAATAAATTTAAGATTTGGATCTGAGATTCCAATTAGAAAAATAAAGATTTGATCCAGTTTTAATTTTTAAAGATTTGAGAATTTAAATTTGAACTTCAGATTCAAAATTAAATATTATTCGACCCACCTGTAATCTTTGATTTGCTCATGTTATCAGCTTGTGACGATGGCACCATTCGTCTGTGGTTGATCCCGGAAAGCGGTCTCTCTGAGCCAACCAACACCCCACAAGTAGTTTTAGCGGGCCACTCTGAGAAGATCTACCTCATCAAATTCCACCCCTAGCCAAGGATGTACTAGCATCCGCTTCCTACGACATGACAGTGAGGATTTGGGATCTCGCCACAAAGACTGAGAAAATAATCCTCCAGGGTCACACAGATCAGGTACAAGAATAGCTATGTTGAGCATATGTTGGTTTACAAAGTGTATAAATACCTTTTTCCTCGGTCCCGGCACAAATTTATCTGATTACCAAACCCTTCCTCTACCTCTGACAAGACATCTTGTGAATGTGGGGAATGCCAGGTCTCCACCGTGGTTCGGATTCCACGTTAAACTGTAGGTCCTTCATTTCATCTCACAATCACCCTACCATTACACATTAGCGTAAGTGCGTATAACCCGAATGGGTAGTAAGACGCGGTGCTAATAATAATATAAATACCTTTTATTGTTCCATTTTATAATTTTCCTTATTAAAAAATATGCTAATTTACTGTTAGGTAACTCATTTGTTAATTCTTTTAAAATATTTATTCATTAAATGCAGAGTTTTAGATTTCAATAGAATCATTCAGGGGTGCATAATATGTTCAGAGATCCAATATTTCCCCAGAACATAACATTTTCATAAAGAATTTCCTTGAAAACCATAGCACTTAAAAACATATATATTTATATATAACATATATATTTTATAAGAGCTGAAGGGAATAAGGATTATTACCTACTACATAGTTTGGAAAATTCAAATTTAAATATAATTTTAATCATAGTTATTTTTATAGTATCTACCCTATAAAAAATTTAGTTGTATCCCAGAAATGGCAACCTTCCTATTTCCTTGTGTGTATTACATATTGTTATTAATTGTTCATTGATGCCAGTAGACTTACTGGTACTAACATTTAATTTTATATCTTGAAAGTAAGAGGCAATGGAGTGTCACTTCGGGAGGCCTTGGTTTAATTGTTAATTTTCATAGACTTTTTGTTTTTTCTTAGACTCGCCACTACTGCAAGGTTGTTCACTATCAATCACATTAGGGGAAATAATATCGTTATTTTTGACTATGACTTTATCCTGATCACATAATTTACGTTTTACAAAACTTAATCCTTACTTCTAGGTTTTTCTTGGGGATGTTTATTAAATATGTTTATTAAATATGTGATATTCGAGTTTATTATTTCTGCCACGCCATTCTCAATAAGCAGAGTTGACATCTTGTTTGCTCTTAAAAGTTGACAGAATAAACATTTGTTTCATTAAACCATCTAATTTTTTATAAACATTTTATCTATTGTACAATGTACAGACCTTAATAGGTCCACTAAAAACAACAATTTCATGGCTACACAATTATTACAAGCATGTCACGAGTTTAAATAAACTGCGCGCAAATAACCATGTAATTAGGCTGTGATGTATTGGGTGACTGAATTCAAACTAAAACAAACGTCTCACCCTCCACTGCCTGCCTTCCATAGCTACCAAACACCCGCAGTAGGGTAGGTGACTCATCACTCAATTAGGTTTAAATCCCAGTCAAATAAATTCAGAGTGGGCTTTTTCTAAATGGTTTTCCCTCAACTCTGCCTTATTAGTTAGTGTTGGTATGCTGATAGCCCTGATAGGTTATAAGTAGAGCTCAGATTTTTATGTAGTATTCACCTGCTAAATATGTACACAAATACATAACATATTCAGTTAAAATATTTAGTCAAACATGTTATAATGTGAAAATATGTAACATTAAATAAGCCTTCTTTCCTCACATTAATTATATACATATATTATTAAAACAAATTTTAATTTTATGGTTGCAAATTTCTGAAGGAAGTAATAGAAATAATTTTCTAAGCATACACATGAACAAATTATCACTTTTTTTATTGCATTGTAAAACATTATTAGATTATTTTACACCTCTTAAATTTCCTATTAAACGACATTCACCAGATTTTCTCAAGTCATTTTGCTTAAATTTATTTTCCACACTGGGGTTAAATATTTCATCTCAACATACATTGTATTAATATTACACTTAAATGTATAGACATGGCTAGTCTTGTATTGTTTTCAAAAGATCATTCTTTGTGCTGTATTACTGTGACATACTTCAAATTATATTTCCTTGATTGTTTGTGCGTTCCGTCTTCACCATTTGTTCTCTGCCTTGCCACTTTACATCAACTTCTTCCCCTAACCAAAGAAAAACAGGAAAATGAGCCAATCATATCCAAGAATTATTGTTTTTACAACTCGTCGACATGTGTTTACAAACTGACACACCACAAGGGAGGTGTGTAACTGAGGCCCTTTTCTGGAAACGGCACATCCTCTCCTCTTCACAGCACAAGAAACATCAGACACAAGGCTTATGCTATGGCAACTGTAATCCTTTCTGACGATCCAGCATGCCTGACTTAGACTTTACTCACCACCATTCCTTTATGAACATACGGGTTGCTTGAAAGTTAGTGACAGATCATTTAAACATATTTTCTCCAAGAAAGAATCTAGTTATAATATAGTGTGCACAAATATAAAACTATATGAATATTTCCAGATGTTCAGCCTTGCATGGAGCCCTTGCGGTAACTTTTGTGCCACGGTCTGCAAGGACACCAAGCTACGCATTTACAAGCCCAGGTCCAGCACTCAGCCCGTGAGGGAAGGGAAGGGCCCTGCAGGATCTCGAGGTGCCAGAGTTGTCTGGGCCCTTGAAGGGAACTTCATCGTTGTCATTGGGTTTGATAAGTAAGAGCAACATTTTTGATGAAAAAATTATTTTAATGAGATGGTGAAAACTAAAAGGGAAAAGCTTATAATCTAAATTCACGGTTGTTGCTTGAGAAAAAAGTTTTACTGTTCATGTGAAAAGGTACAGGAAAGAAATTGAAAATATAGAAGGGACACACAATATTTGGATTTTTTAGTTTCTTTGTAGTAAGTTATTTTTCACACTTCCTCCTGAATAGTTTTAACTTTTGATAAAATGAGACATAAATCAAAACTTGGATGTTATTTACTGATTTTATTTATAATACAACCATGACTTCTTTGTCCAGTGGCAGAAGTGTGGACTTTGTAAAAATCATATTATTATTGTCCTTCCTCTTTGTTTCTATTCTTTTCTGGGGTAGAGGATAGGAAACAACATTGTTTAAAAAATACCTTCAATGCAGTCAAAAGGAATCAAACCCTGGTAAGAATCATGCATAATATTGTTTGTTCATATGAGTATAGTTGAGGCTGTTTTTAACGAGTTTTATACAGTTATCTAAGGCCAAACCTGGCTGTGTTTAAAGTTATATCAGTATTCCCAATCTTTCATCAATATTAACAATATAATTTAACTTTCAATTACAGGGTATCCGAAAGACAAATCCAAGTGCTCAAAGCAGATAATCTATCTACTTCACTCAACACCGTCGGTTGGATGTGTCTCCCGCCATCCTCATTCCGTTCTATGATGAAGACAGTTCTACTTTGTTTCTCACTGGGAAGGTTAGTCAGTGACCATAATGAGAAAAAATATGAAACACTTAGAAATTTAAGATAATTTTGTAATTGATCAAGGAAAAATATATATTTCCTTCGAAACATTAAATGAATATTTTTTTTGTTACTATCATAGTATATTTAAAATTTAATTATAGGTTATAATTTATTATGACATTTTTTAAATTATATAATAATAAACAATTTTATATTATAAAATTAAAAAAAAAGTATTTGTCTTATTTCATAAAATTAAAATAATGTAATATATTTTTTTTATTCACATAATTTAGTTTTAAAATTATTCATCCCAAGCTTGACTCTGCTGAATACTTAGGAGCCTCGTGGGAAACTTGTTTGAGATCGACTTGAATCAAAAAACTTGAGCCTGCAGACCCCTAAAAATACTAAACATATTTCGGCCTAAGCTGATAATTCAAGTAAATATCACAACAAGCAATTCAGCTAGAGCACTCCTTGTCATTGAAATATTAATTTGTAATTTATGAAATGGCAGAAAATTACTTGAATCGAAAGAAAAAAAATCACTTTCAATATTTTTACTCTCACAGCTAATTTTTTTCCACCCAAAGTGAAGTTGAAGTGGAGTATTTTCAAAGCTCCGCACACACTAAACAGCAACACATTTCAAAATATGTGTAAAATACTCATTATTTACTAATGATGGAAAGAAATACAATCTTAATGACTGAACTAAGACTTAACTTAGATGTTCACAAGCACACTCAAATATTAACATTCAGTAATTTACAGGCGTGACATACCATTGGAGATAATATAATAACTTATTTTAGGCATAGAGTTAAAAAAATCTTATTGTTTATATAAGAAGTGCCATCACCAAAATTATCATTTTATTTTGTTTCTGGATACTTTAACCTTTGATCTAATTAATAAGACTTTGTCAAACTTTAACAAATAAAAAGTTTCCTATAGGAAGTTTTATTTGTAACTATTTCTATGCTTAACGTGATCACAATTTTAGATTAAGTATGAAAAGGCCAGATTCATTATTTTTAACCAAATTTGAATTTGTTTACTGTCTCTCTTAATATTATAGACAAATTTGAATTTTTTTTAGCCATATAAGCTGATCAAATTGAGTCCTAGATATTTCATGACTTGTACAACATATTATAAAGTATATTTTTTGACTCTTTAATGTTGTTTTCAGGGTGACTCGACTATTTATGCATTTGAGATAACAGAGGAAGCTCCATATATCTGCCCCTTGAGTCATCACAGGTGTGTCACTCTTCATCAGGGCCTCTCTTTCCTCCCCAAGAATGTGTGTGATGTTGGCAGCGTTGAGTTTGCCCGAGCGCTCAGACTCACCAACAACACCATCGAACCTCTCTCCTTTACAGTGCCAAGGATAAAGGTAACAACCCACTAACACTAAGCTCCCGAGATATACAATGTCAAAATTAATTTAGCTTACTTGGCAAAATCAAGAATTTTTTTTAAAACTTGCCTTTGTCTATTTTTATTTTCATTTTAACGGTTTGTTAATTATTGTAAATTATTCTCATTGGCATTTCTGAATAAATTGACAAACTTGTGGTAGTAGAATCTAAAAATTGGGTCCAAAATGTCCTTGATTGTGTGCAATTGAGTGGTTTTTCCAAGGTATGGTAATGTTTATTTTTAATAATCAAGACAAATTCTTGTTGGTTTTCTTAAAATTTACCCTTCTAATTTTATTCTCATAGAACTTTGTGTATTAATAAAAATATTGAATATCACTATTGTTTTGCATTGTTTTTATGACACCTTAAAATGTGAAATAAAAAAATGTTAGATATGGGCCACTCGGATCCACCACATCCTGACAAGTATTCAAGATTCGAGGATTTGATGGTCGAATCTTTCACCTCCTAAACAAAGCATAATATTTTGTAATTCAAAAATTACTTAGTTAGGCCTACTTTAAAACCACAACTTAATCCATAATATTTATTTTGTCGAGAAAAGAGATAAACATAAATAAAATATTCTCTAAAAAATAAAAATAATCATTAGTGTGGAAAATCTTATGTGCCTAGTACCATACCTTCCAAACTGCATGGGAAACTTGGACTCGACTGTTTCAGCGCAAGCTCACTTCTAAAACTTTCACTTCACGAACAATCTTGTAAATATTTTAATGAACACATTAAAACTCTTCAAAAACAAAAATTAAAACTAGAATTAAAAATAAACTCGAAATAAATAAAACAAATTACAGCGTTTTTTTTTTAACAGAAATAAGAACACATTACGCATGATACAAAGTCAGCCCCATTACACACGATATAAAGTCAGCCGCCATGACGTGTATTATGTTTACTATGTTTACTCGCCTGAGTGATGATTAAATAAAGATACTGTTAATTCTTACTACCCGACTGGTTTTAATTATCTACAACTATGCAAAGAACCCCAATTTATTGTATACGATCCTTAAGTTAGACATTTTGTTGGGTTTCTTGAAAAATAAATACTGTCAACAGTTAGACAACAATAAAATTGTTTATTTATCTCTACCGGCCTACGTATCGTATATCAATTGTTTGTTTAAAATCGATTCAGGTAATCTGATCACTTAGTAAGCGCTTTCGAGTTTTATGAATCAAATAATGACTTCCTAATCCATTATTTGTTTTTAAATTGATTTTAATTAAGAGTTTATTATTTAAAGAAAAAATATGTTATTGAAGTAATTGTAAAAATATTCATCCTGCCTTATAAAATGGGAATGAACATAATGTGGTTGTAAATATGTTGTGTTTTAAATAGAATGTATTCGCAGCAATCGATATATTGCAAGAATTCGAATATATTTGTTTTCTACACAAATAGATAATGGATATATAATAAAATAATAAAACATACTTAGGTATTATTGAGTTCACTATTTCCAATGTATGTTTAATTGTTAAGCATGTTGTTTTAGTCTTTATTAAAAATATCGTTTGAATTTTTATTTTTGCGCTCTTAATACAATAAAATACCCTTTAATGATGATTTAAGTTGATCAAAGGATAACTAGACCTAATCTGTTTATTTCACGTTTTTTATAAACTTAACTCATTCTAACAACACTTTTAAAAAAACTAAAAGACACTCAAATTTCGATTGATTTGATTTTTAAAAATTAATATGAGTCTAGATTGTTTAATTTGGCTGGATTTTAACCTGTATTTTGAGAGGGGTGGTTGGAGTTGATTTAAAATTGAAAGCATGATTGAAATAAATCTTAATTCACAGTTTAGGCCTATATTGTGTAATGTAGATCTATTTGTAAATCATTAAAATTTATAATGATTTGCTAGGATTCGGATTCGATATTCGAAAATAAAATTAGATTCGGATTCAAGAAATAGTGGATGCGACCCATCTCTAGTATTTTTGCTTTCTTATTAAAATAAATTAATATTCTTCATCGATGATTAAAGTTGATAAAAAGAAAACTAGGCCTAATCTGTTTGTTTATTTCACATGTTTTTTTTCGAAACCTAACTCAATCTATCAGCACTTTTAAAAATAACTAAAAAACTCTCAAATTTTGATTGATTTAATTTTAAACAATAAAATGAGGCTAAATTGTTCAATTTGGCTGGGTTTTAACCACTATTTGGTGAGGGGTGGTTGGGGTTGATTAAAATTGAAAACATGGTTTAAATAAATCTAAATTAACAGTTTAGGCCTATATTGTATAATGTAGGTCTATTTGTTAATCATTAAAATTTCTAACAATTTGCTAGGATTTGGATTCGAGATTTGAAAATAAAATGTAGATTCGGATTTGAGAAATAATGGATTTGACCCATTTCTAAAAAATATCCTTTAATTTTAAATTTTCCAAGAAAATCTTTCGGTTATTTAAAGAGTACAAATGCAACCGAGATATCAACAATTTTAAAGTGTACACTTAGATTAATTGGTTTCATATGCGTTATTACCAGAAAGATTATCATATTAATTCAAATAAAACAATACAGGGATTTTAGTTCTCGTCTCTCTTTCTCGCATACAGACTGCGATGCTCTTCTCCCGCTCACTTATAGACTACAGCACTTGGTGGCTGAATGTGTCACTAATGCCCATATTTCCTGGTCTATCACAGACCAGTTATGTTAATACTAAATTATATACATATTAGGGATGTGCAGGATGTGAACTTCAGGGAAAATTTGATTAGATGTTCCCAATACTCTGGCAATAAACATTACTCGATTTTTTGGGAAAAAATTATATAAGTTATGATTAAGGAACGTCTATCAATTTCATATTTGTATTATACTCAATAACGGTAATATTAATTTACTAAAGATCTTCCATGGTAAGACCTGTAAAAGCTAAGGCATTATTAAACGTAATATAATTAATAAAATAATAAAATATGTTAAAAACATAATATAGGTGTGCGGGTGAAGGGTGTTTGTAATACATTAAAATAGTTAACCTTAGTACATTTCTTATTAAAATTATATTTATCATTTAATATATTTTTAAAATTGTGTTTTATATTTAACTAACCCTTTAAAAGTTATCTAGGTTTGAAATCCCTTAAATGTTATATAGTTTTGTTACTCCTTAAATCTGCTCTATGTTGGAAATCCCTTAAAGGTTCTGTAGTTTAACACCCATGTAATCTATACTCTATCTTTGGTTGCTAACAACTGGTTGCTCATAAATATTGGACCTTGGCAAGCTTTTTCCTCCCCTCTTCCTCATTTTCACCCCAACAATATGGTAGAGTAGAATATATATTTGTTCCTCTATAAATCTTTCAAATTCTCTCACTTGTTGAATATGACAAATAACTGTTGATAGACAGAGCACAGTGAGCTTCTACAAGCTAAAAATACCCCTCCCCCTTCTACCTTCCTATTCCTCCAACTTGCTGTGGCACAAAGATGACTCTACAAAAGAGATTAACAGTGAGCAATGATGAGCCAGCAGTATCTGCTTTAACAATAAATGCTTTGTTTCCCAGCCCAAAATTTTAGTGGAAAGGGCCAATCTCACCAACTTTCAGGAATTGATAAATTCCCTACATTTTCCTGACCATTCATTCAGAATCCCTTTCATCCCTACCAATAAGGGGAAGTAATTGTAATATCACTATTTTTCACCCCCTAAAATTATTCTAAATAAACATATAGTCTAATAATATTCATTAATTTATTGTAGAGCTACTTTTTACATGGAGTCCAACTATTGCTATGTTTTATTCTTTTACCCAGCTAGTCTAGAAGATAATCTCTCCGACTGGCCACAATGTCCTACACTTTTGACTTTTCACTTATGTGCGTTAGACACAGTAGAATTGCCTTATTAGCAACTTTCACGGCCTCCACCCTTCTATATTTCACAGTCAACATACTGAGCACTATTAAATTAAATACTTATGCTACTAATATTTTTGTGATATGTTTAGTAACTAAAACTTAAGGGGAAACTGGGCACACTAGTTCAAATATGTTTTTTATTATATAAGTAATTAAAATTCACACCATTATGTTCTGTAACTATTATACAATTTTTTCTATTATAATTCTTTAACCTATTTTTAACCTCTTTCTTTTTCCATTATATTCTGTAAATATTATGAAAAAATAATTTAGCCATTGGGTCTCTTCATTGTTAAACACTTTATTTAAACTTATACAATTTGATTTCTTTCTGATCAAATTGCCATAAGCTTCTTATTTATCGTTGAAATATTTTTATTTTCATATTCAAATGAATGGGAAGGCTAAGTTTGGACACAAATTATAAATCTGAAAAATAATTACAAGCCATGATGAATATTTTTTTAAATTTCCTTTGATTTTTCGTCCCATTCCTGTGAAAAATTATTTGTATTCTGAAAATTTCCCCAAAGTCAAAATGTCATTCCCGCACAGGTCTATCAAAGACTAATACATACATCTGTCTAGTGTAAATTAATGATTTGAGATTTCTACCAGATATTTTTTTAACCCCAATGCTATATTTTTACATGATTTGTATATTTACAACTTTCCAAGCTATGGGCATATTACACTGAGATAGGGTTAAGGTAGGTAGAATTAATAGGAAATGTTCTTGTATTTGTGTGGAGGCAGAGTGGTAAACTTTTTATGAAAAAACACTTTAATACACCCATCTAGGATTTATTCTCAACACGGCTAATATTTTTCACAGTTATCATCTGTTAATATGACGACAATGACTCCCATGTTTTAGAGCGACCTATTTCAAGATGACATTTTCCCGCCCACCAAAGTGACATGGCAGCCGACGATGACAAGCGAGCAGTGGTTCTCTGGACTGAACAATCAGCCACACCGTGTCAGTCTCAAGCCGGAGGGAATGGATAATTGTACGTTTATTTTCCTGCTGTATCAAGCTAGGTGTTATGCATGAAATATTTGTATTATGTTTGGAAGAAGGGACAGGAAAGGTGGATAGAAGCATATAAAAGGAACAAACACAATATGGCTTTTACAATGAAAAGAACATAGTTCACTCTTTACATTGTTGTCATTGGACAAAGAGATAGTGACTACCTCAGAAAGAAAACCAATTGCTTCCACCTACTCCCCCGTCCTAGATTTAGTTCTATCGGAACTCATCATGAGCGAGTGTGAAACGCATCCACAATTTCCTAAAAGATGAAACCGAAAAACACAAAAGGGAGTAAAAGGAAATTTGTAAGGAATGATAAGACACTTAGCTAGCAACATGTCAAAGGAATAACATAGAGGACAAACACAAGAAATGGCTAGTGGTGCAAACATATATAATATATTTTTATAAGGAAAGCCTCTTTTCCCTTTATGAGTTAATTGTATTATATTTAGATTTGCATGAAAGAAAGTAATTACTATGAAAATCAGTGTATATTTGAAGTCCAAAGTTTTATGTTGTAATCAAAGGGGTGATGCTGCTTGCATCCTTAATTCTTATAGATAGATTATGTTTTTCTAATTCATTTTGGTTGCTCACCAGTGTTTCATAGTAACCTCTTTTGACGAAGGCACTTTTCATTCCATTGTAGAAAGGTAAATAAAATCTTTTAATGGATATTCTTTTGATTGTGATAAGTAGACTGTAATCTCATTATGCTCATTGAGTGGCAGCTCTCATAATAGGAGTACCCTTGTTGGTTGTTGTGTGCGCTATGGGTTCACTAGATTTGTAGAAGTAATGTGAATGTGTGATGCGGTTACAGTGTCGGATGCACAAGCAAGTAGTCAGCTCGTGGGCGGTGACAAGGGCCAGATCACCAAGCCTGGAGGGGTGCCCTTGGTTGGGGCCCAGCAACAGCAACCCTACAACAGGCTAGGCTGGAACCCGGATGTCTCTGGATTCACAAAGGAGAAGCAGGAACAGGTATGAAAGATCCCACGTACTATCATAAAATCCACACACTTGGATGAATAATAAAAAAGTCCAATGATATATCATTTGATCAATCCATTATCATCATTAGGTCATCAATCTTGCGATTGGTTTGCTGCAACTCTCCACTTTATTCTATCCTGGACCTAATTTGTTACATTTTTATACTTTTTTTTTTGCAAACATCGTTAGCTATATGATTCATGTACTTCAGTTTTGGTCTCCTTCTATAATCTTCTAATTAACTATTAGGGATCTGCAAGTACTTGGACTTCAAGCTTCGAGCTGAGCTTGTCATCTAAGCTCAAGATCAAGATTGAAATTTTGTAGGCTCGTCATTTTCGAGCTCTCACTTGATGTACATAATAATACCTTTTCAAAATGCAATGATAGGCATAGCCAATCAATTTATATAATATCAGCATTTCCACGTATACATTATTCGGTACTTAACAAATTGTTAAAATAAATACTACTTTTCACAGTTATAATATAATAAAGCTTTAAAACTACTTTAGACCGGTAAAGTTATTCAATATTGTCGTCCACTTTGAATTATTCTGGATTGAAGTTGTATTACCATGGCAAAGCAATGAAAATAAAATAGCTAACTAGATAATAGAATAATCATTATATTTACTATTTTTACCTGGTCCCTAACTGAAATAATAATTTCTGTTAATTTAAAAATTTAACATGAGAATATATTACAGTGAATGTTTTCTAACTGAAGTTATCTAAAATTTAGATCAATTGTGTTTAACTAAAAAACTAGCACTGGTTTAGGTACTATTTAGTTATAGGATGGTTGACATGTCTAAAAATTAGTGTTGACCATATCTATTTCAATAAATATTTTACCAAACTTGCCACATATAAATAAAAAAATCATTTACTATTTCATATTGTTAACTATAAATATTATTTTAACCCTCTTATTTTTCATTTTAAAATATGGGTATAAGCTATTATAATCATTAAAAATAGAATTGAAATAAATTTTTCACTAAGATAATCTCAAGCTAGACCCCATACGATGTGCATGTGCAACTGCGCATAGAGGAATGGAATTGGAACAGAAGATGTGATCCTGCACGATTACACTAAGGAATAATAAACAAAATATGAAACACTTCAAATTTCTAACTGTTTATGATTCTTACTTTTTGTGGATGGTTAAATTAAGTTACAAAACCATATTTTGGGGAAATATCAGCTCATTAAAACGTCAATTTTATTAATTTCACTGAGTAGCAAAAAAAAAAAATTACTATATTTTTGTCCCAAAAGTGAAAATATGTGGATCTAATAGTATTTTTATGCTGAATTTGAATATATTTTAGAATATAAAAATGTCCCATTAATTCAAGAAACTATATATAATATTAAATTAATTCTACATAATATGATTTATTTTATAATCATAATGGGGTTGTGGTTGTAAAAGTAATCTCACTAAAACATTTATGTAAAAAACGCACAAAGCTCTTCAATAAAAAAAATTCTCTTTCAGCCTTGGAAAGAAGTGATATCTAATAGAGTGCCAAATTTAACTTGCATTGGCATTTAAAATAACTTTTCACTTCTTTTTTACAGTCTGTTTCTGCCACAATTTCAATTATTTAGTTTAATATATATTAAGATATATGGGTTAACATACATGAAAGAATCCGGTATGCCAGTCTATCTAAGTGCGCAAATGGTCGAGAAGTGACAAGTTATTTGAAAATATATTGAAAGTTAAACTTGGCACTCTTTAGATCTCACTTCTTTTTGAGGTTGAATAAGAATTTTTGTAGTTTAGATCTTGGTACTTTTTACATACATGTTTTTTTGAAGATTATGTATACAAATACATCTATTTAAGTAGATACCTGCCTACCATCAGGAGGCATGTGATCAATTTTTATTAAAATCGTGTAGTGCAACAAATAGATAGAGAGAGGGGAGAGTTCTATTAAAACTTAAATGGATTCGAGGAACTTCTATGAAAATTTTAATTTTCTTTCTCAATTCAATGTTGATTGGTTCAAGTAACCCTCCATTTCACTCCTCCCTCCACCCCTCATTTTGGGCCATCATGGTTGAAAAGTTGAGATTTCGTATTTTATCCTTGGTCTATATCCAAAGTATTACCTACTTATTTGCCAATTTTCAACATTCTAATTTGCATTGTTCAAGTAACATCCTCTCCCTCCACCATCATTTTAGGAAACCATGTTGAAAATTTTAGATTTAATATTTTTCCCTTGGTCTACATCCAAAGTACTGCCTAAATGCCAATTTTAAACATTCTAATTTAACTTGTTCAAGTAACACACCTTCTCCTCCTTACTAATTCATATTCATTAAGATTGTAGATTGATTGTTGTCACAAGTTTCTTGCTGTACACAAACTGTTTGTTCTACTTCTATGGATATTCTCTTTTGAGCGTCTTGATACAAATTCAAATCTCTCTGCCTCTTTTTTTTTTTGGCCAAAATGATGCTTTTTTCTATCCATTTTCGTCATTAAAAAAACAGATCGCAACAAATTATAATACTGTAAAACACCCGTGCCAAACAATACAGCACTAGCACCTGATGAACTTTGTGTCGTTACTGGCTTGTTAGAAACTTTTCAGGTCTTAAAAGATAATTTAAAGATAACCGAGCCCTACCCCTTCCCCCCTTCCGCATCCGACCAGGCTTACTGGGGGTTTGACAATCGTGGAATGAAGGTAAAGTGACCTATCTCCATTGGAATATTAAATGGAAAATGCATGGAAATGGTTTTTTTTTAAATTTAATTCAGTTTTTTCTAGAGATGGGCCACTCGAATCTTCGAATCCTCGAATCCACCGAATCCTGACAAGTATTCGAGATTCGAGGATTCGGTGTTTTACTGGATTCGATGATCAAGTCTTTCAACTCATAAACAAAGTATATGTTGAATTCAAAAATTACTTAGTTAGGCCTACTTGAAAAGGACAACTTAATCCGTAATATTTATTTTGTCGGACGAAAGAGATAAACATGAATAAAATCTTTAAAAAAAAAATTGTTAGGTGTGCAAAATCTTACGTGCCTAGTACCCTAACCTCCCAACCGTATGGGAAACTTGGACTCGACCGTTTCATCACATGTTCACTTCTAAAATTTTAATCTCACGAACATTCTTGTAAATATTTTAATAAACACATCAAAACTCTTCAAAAACTGAAAATCAAAACTAGAATTACATATAAACTCGAAATAAATTAAACAAATTACGGCTTTTTTTTT
This sequence comes from Timema cristinae, assembly GCA_039000515.1. NCBI lineage: Eukaryota > Metazoa > Arthropoda > Insecta > Phasmatodea > Timematidae > Timema > Timema cristinae. Next base: position 47,121,680 of record JBCFYV010000012.1, read on the forward strand.
TAAACAGAAATAAGAACACAAAGTCAGCCGCCATTACACACGATATAAAGTCAGTCACCATGACGTATATTATGTTTACTCGCCCGAGGGCCGATTAAAATAAAGATACTGTTAATTCCTACTAACCAACTGGTTTTAATTATCTACACCTATGTAAAGAACCCCAATTTATTGCATACGATCCTTAAGTTAGACATTTTGTTGGGTTTCATGAAAAATAAATACTGTCAACTGTCAGACAGCGATAAAACTGTTTTGCATCCTTACCGGCGTACGTATCGTATATCGATTGTTTGTTTAAAATCGATTCAGGTAATCTGATCACTTAGTAAGCGCTCTCGAGTTTTAAGAATCAAATAACGACTTGCTAATCCATTATTTATTTTTAAATTGATTTTAACTTGGTTTTTATTATTTCTTTTAAATGTGTTATTGAAGTAATTGTGGAAATATTCAAACTAAGTCCTGCCTTATAAAATGGGAATGAACAGATTGTAGTCGAAAATATCTTCGTGTTTTAAACAGAATGTATTTTCAGAAATCGATATATCGCAAGAGTCGAATATATTTATTTTCTAGGCAAAAATAGATAATGAATATAAAAGAAAATAATAATAATAATACATACTTAAGCATCATTGAGTTCACTATTTCCAATCAATGTTTAATTGTTAAGCACGTTGTTTTAGTCTTTATTAAAAATATCTGTTTGTATTTTTATTTTTTCTATCTTAATACAATAAAATATCCTTTATTGATGATTAAAGTTGATCAAAGGATAACTAGGCCTAACCTGTTTATTTCACATGTTTTCTAGAAACTTGACCCTTTCTAACAACACTTTTAAAATTAACTAAAAGACACTCAAATTTTGATTGATTTGATTTTTAAACAATAATAATTATGAGTCTAGATTGTTTAATTTAGCTAGATATTTACCTGTATTTTGGGAGGGGGTGGGGGGATTGGGATTGATTATAATTGAAAGCATGATTGAAATAAACCTTAATTCACATTTTAGGCCTATATTGTGTAATGTAGGTCTATTTGTAAATCATTAAAATTTATAACGATTTTCTGGGATTCTGATTCGATATTCGAGATTCAAAAATAAAATTTGGATTCGGATTCGAGAAATAGTGGATTCGACTAGAGTTGGGTCGAATCCACTATTTCTCGAATCCGAATCTCGAATCCGAATCCACATTTTATTTTCGAATCTCGAATATCGAATCCGAATCCTAGCAAATCGTTATAAATTTTAATGATTTATAAATAGACCTACATTACACAATATAGGCCTAAACTGTGAATTAAGGTTTATTTAAATCATGCTTTCAATTATAATCACCCCCCTCCCCTTCCCAAAATATAGGTTAAAATCCAGCCAAATTAAACAATCTAGACTCATATTATTGTTTAAAAATCAAATCATTCAAAATTTGAGTGTCTTTTAGTTATTTTTAAAAGTGTTGTTAGAATGGGTTAAGTTTCTAGAAAACATGTGAAATAAACAGATTAGGCCTAGTTATCCTTTGATCAACTTTAATCATCAATAAAGGATATTTTATTGTATTAAGATAACAAAAATAAAAATACAAACAGATATTTTAACAAAGACTAGACTAAAACAACGTGCTTAACAATTAAACATTGATTGGAAATATTGAACTCAATGATGCTTAAGTATGTTTTATTATTATTTTCTTGTATACCCATTATCTATTTTTGCGTAGAAAACAAATATATTTCGATTCTTGCGATATATCGATTTCTGAGAATACATTCTATTTAAAACACGAACATATTTTCGACTACAATCTGTTCATTCCCATTTTATAAGGCAGGACTACGTTTGAATATTTCCACAATTACTTCAATAACATATTTAAAAGAAATAATAAGAACTAAGTTAAAATCGATTTAAAAATAAATAATGGATTATCAAGTCGTTATTTGATTCTTAAAACTCGAGAGCGCTTACTAAGTGATCAGATTACCTGAATCGATTTTAAACAAACAATCGATATACGATACGTACGCCGGTAGGGATGAATAAACTGACTATTGACAGTATTTACTTTTCATGAAACCCAACAACATGTCTAACTTAAGGATCGTATGCAATAAATTGGGGTTCTTTACATAGTTGTAGATAATTAAAACCAGTTGGGTAGTAAGAATTAACAGTATCATTATTTTAATCATCCCTCGGGCGAGTAAACATAATATACGTCATGGCGACTGACTATATCGTGTGTAATGGCGGCTGACTTTGTATCATCAGTAATGTGTTCTTATTTCGGTTAAAAAAAAATCCGTAATTTGTTTAGTTTATTTCGAGTTTATTTGTAATTCTAGTTTTGATTTTCAGTTTTTGAAGAGTTTTGATGTGTTTATTAAAATATTTACAATATTGTTCGTGAGGTGAAAATTTTAGAAGTGAGCATGTGATGAAACGGTCAAGTCCAAGTTTCCCATACGGTTGGGAGGTTAGGGTACTAGGCACGTAAGATTTTCCACACCGAACAATTTTTTGTTTAAAAAAAATTAATTTATTCATGTTTATCTCTTTCGTCCGACAAAATAATTATTACGGATTAAATTGTCCTTTTCAAGTAGGCCTAACTAAGTAATTTTTGAATTCAACATATTATACTTTGTTTATGAGGTGAAATATTCGATCATCGAATCCAGTAAAACACCGAATACTCGAATCTCGAATACTTGTCAGGATTCGGTGGATTCGAGGATTCGAAGATTCGAGTGGCCCATCTCTAGATTCGACCCAACTCTAGTTTTTTCATATTTAAACACCCAATTATAATCAAACTGTTGTAAGCGTAAATTATTTGCGATTATTAATGCCAAGTTAAAAAATTAAATTTCCTTCTCAACTAATAGTTTGAAGCTCAAACACATTTATTAATTTCTATCTAATATTTTATTTAATTATTCCATGGTTTTATTAAATTTTAGGGCCAGCATAATCGTTTGACATATTGATATCTTAAATTTATCATAATAAATATCTTACTATCATTCATGATAGTTGAGATATCATCAGAATAATAAAAACTTTTGGGTAAATTGGGTGCATTGTGGGTCGTGTGTTCCCCCTTCAATAGTAAAACTCATTCTTAAGGAAAACCTCGGCTTTTTGAGGAATTTGTAATATATATTTGGAAGAAGGTACACGAAAGGTGGATATAAAACATATAAATGGGAACAAACGCAATATGGCTGTTGGAATGAAAAGAAAAACACAGCTCACACTTTACATTGCTGCCTCTTTAAGAAAATTTATTGTCACCGCCCAAATCCCTTGACCTAGGTTTAAATAAGGTGTTGAAGAGACTCATTGGCTCAATGATTTTTTAAAATAATAGTTACAGAACATAGTGGCGTGAATTTTAATAACCACTTACCCGATAAAACATACATATTTCAACTCATAATAAATAAAAGTGAACAACAGTCTTGCTCATAAGAATACCAAAAATCTTTATCAACTAACCAGTGTGCTGTGTTATTTCTTGTGTTCTAGTTATTAAACCTATACTAATAGTGGCGCTATACTCCATACCTATTAATACATCTATTATCTATGGTGGCACGATACTAAATCAAATGAATGCCATTGCACATAATAAGATTAATGTAATAGGCGTGTATTGATGCAAATAAAGATTAACTTAATTGGCTGTATTGATGCAAATATTAAAGTGTATTTCATGCATAATTAATACATTAGATATTTAAAAGCCACTTTTGTAATATCTTATGCAAAAAGTGCATAATTAGATATTAAAAAGACACTTTTTATTATCACAGGCTAAAAATTGGTTTTCCTGGCAGGAATAAATATTACCATCAATTGTATATAGTGTAGTTTAGTGTAGTTATGTTATTTAATGGCGCTTAGTTGTGTTGACTGTGAACTAGACGGGGAACGAGGTCCCGAAAAATTTCTGGCAAAGCAATTATAGTGTGTCTACAATCATACACATGTGGAAAACCAAAAGCTTAGGAAGCTGAGATCAGTCAAGAGTTAACTAATTGGCTGCAAGAATAAAACATAGCACTCTTAGGACTTCATATACTAGTAGCTCTATACTAAATAAAATTCACTTTAAAATGGAAATATACCAAATGAATACTATTAAAATATATGTTAATTTAGAATAATTCAAGGGAGTAAAAAACAGTAATATTATGATTGCTTCCCCATGATAGGAGGATGATTATGCTCACAAAAACATTAATCAAGAATCAACACCTTTAAAATTAGAATATAAGCCTAAATACTATAATTAAAGTGGATTCAACTAATGTACCCATCTACTTAACGAAAGATAATGTTAATTTTACTTTACTAAATTACTCATATTTTTTAGTGTACATTAAATACAAACGTGACCTTGTAACTTTTTAACATAGTAATTTTTCCTCGAAAAATCCGGGAAATAATTTTTCTGCCCAAGTTTGGAGAGTATCTACGTTCTTAATTATTATTCTAAAGTTCTGGGTACCACACATGTCTAGTAAATAGTGTTTGTGATAAGCATTTTTATGATTTTAAAAATACTTTTTTAATTACAGGCACCCGAAAACATTCAACACACAATTAAATCCCTTCTTTACTTTATATTTGGGAGATCTCTTAGATACTCAAGCTTAACTCGAATCAAAAACCTGAAGGTGGTGTACCTCTGTGGAATTTGATGTACATAATGACAATTTCAGAAACCACCCAACCTAATTATCTACTTAATTTAAACTTAATGTTTCAAGTACTTGTACAGTCTTTGTTAATATAACAAAACAAAAAATGGTTTTGATGCCCATTGTTTTTGTATTCCAGATTCAAAGGGCAGTGAGTAGCCGCATGGAAGTAAACCTCAAGCTAGAACAGGATGACATGGAGGGTGTGGATGAAAGAGAGTGGGTGAGTTCAGTTAGGGTTAGACCACACAGGACAAAACGAAACTGTCTCCCAACATGCAAATATATGGTTTCAGTCTTGCATTCCAGTTTGTTGTAGAAAATGGATGACATTTATCATTGTTGTGTGTTTAAGAAATAACTTAATGGGATTTGGATTCCCCATCTTATGGCAACAGAAATGTGAAAGACAAGAAGTGAATGAGGTGGATTATGAATTCTTTGGGCCAGTTTCATAGTCAAATTTAGTACGCCTCAAGTGCAGCGCTACACTAAGTACATGACGACACCTACCTAAACCAGAATGGAATGGGCCGTTCTCGCATAGGAAACTGGCCCATTCCATTCTGGTTTAGGTAGGTGTCGTCATGTACTTAGTGCGGCGAAATGCCTAAGTTTTGGTAAAGATCATTAAACTATTAGCCCAATCTTACTCCCATTACTTTTGTTATAAGCTAGATATTTCAAACAAAGTGATGTCTCACATTCTCACCTTCCTTATCATTTACTTTTGTGGGCTTACTACTCATATCTCGGAGCACATAGTCTCAAACTGGCATGGCCAGTCAATTCAGGATCTCATCACGTCCTCTATGGATGAGACATTAACATTGATGTAGGTACAGAAAATCTAATTCCTCAAACACCTTTGGTCCTAAATTAATCAGGAATTGATAAGTTGCTTGATAACATAGTGTATGATTAGGACCATTACTACTTAGTTATGAAATTCTAAAATAACTTGACACACTGATGGGTTGGTTCTTACATTTTACTGTTTTTAATTACACGATCACAAGTTATAAATTATTACTTTATCACACTAAATAATCTAAAACTTTCTCGTCACCATTTTTTCATCTTTTGTAATCATACTCATCATCATAAACTGTTTTCAGCATGTGGCCGGGTCAATTTATAGTCAAATTTTCCACCTTCCTTTATCCGTCCACCATTCTTCCTCTTTATTCTCTTCTCACTTGCACAGTTTCTGTTATCTGCTTCTGCCATCTCTTTCTTGGCCTCTCTTGCGGTCTTTTTCCTTCATTATATGCCCATATTATCTCATCCTTCTCACATCATCATCATCATCATCATCATCATCATCATCATATCATTCATCATCATCATCATCATCATCTCATCATCATCATCTCATCATCATCATCATCCGACGTTTCTGCCTCTGCGGGTCATCTGACACATCCTCTTCCATTTCCTATCGATCTTTCCAAACTTCTCCTTCAGCCCCCGCTTCTTGACTTTCGCTTCCATTTTCCTCTGCGCTTGGTCTATCCATCTTGTCTGTTGTCTTCCAATAGTTCTACCTCTCTATTTGTTCTGTAAGGCTTTCTTAGGCATTCTCCTCCTATACCTGCAAATCATCACCAAACATTGCTTTCATTCTTTCTTCCCCAAGTTTCCCTGCCACTTTATTCATTACCATTTCCATTAACATTATTATAATAGTGGTGAGAAAACACTCCCTGCTTCACTTTCTTATTTACTTACTCACTCTACAGCATTAAGACCTGAAAGTTTATTGACATACTAACAAAAATACACCACCTACCCCTATCTACTTTACTCCATTTTTTAATTGGAACCACTCTGTCCACCCTTGCTTTGTCTTAATAAAACTCATGTTATCCTAATAAATGCTACACACACTCATAACTCCTCTTTCTACTTCAGCCTTCTCCATTTCTTTCCAAACTGTAGTCCTATCCATACTATTATATGCCCACTTCACATCCATAATACTGTTTCTAAGTCTTTTTTAATCCCCTATTTATAGATCTTTTTCATTTATAATGATAATTAATCTCCAGAAGACAGTATTACCCACAATTCATTTGTTTTTTTATTTAGCACCGCGTTATACTACCCTTTCGGGTTATATGCTTAAGTACTAATTAAACTAATGGATTAGGAATTGGGAAGGTAGTATTTAGAGAAAATGAGCCCGCATTTGTGTGGAAAACCATTTGGGGTAAACCACCTCCATTTCACCCGACCGAGGGGTGACCTGGTGGTCTAGGGGTAAGGTGTCAGACTTCTGTGCTGGGGTCCAGGGTTCAATCCTCAGTCCCGGCACAGATTTATCTGATTACCAAACCCTTCCTTCACCTCTGACAAGACATCTTGTGAATGTGGGGAATGCCAGGCCGCCACCGTGGTTCGGATTCCACGTTAAACTGTAGGTCCTTCATTTCATCTCACAATCACCCTACCATTACACATTAGCGTAAGTGCGTATAACCCGAACGGGTAGTAAGACGCGGTGCTGCTAATAATATAATGATAATGATGATGATGATGATAATGATAATGATAATGATAATGATAATGATAATTATTATAATAATTATAATTATTCACCCGACCGAGATTCAAACCTTGATTTCCTCGTCCGCGGCAATCTAGCTCAACATGAAACTAGCGCATTAGCTAACTATGCCACCAAGATGGGTAAAATTCCTTTGTTAAAATTGTTTTACTTTTCAACGGTTAAAGTAATATCAGAGCAGTGTACCATACATAAAATTATGACCTTTGTTCCTTCTTATCATTTACATCAGACCTTTTATTAGTGACTTAAAGGTGTATAAGAGTTGGGGCATAATATTGTTGCATGCTTTTTAATTATTAAAAATTAAATTTTGGCCTAGCGGCTCATCAGATCACAAAGATAATGTTAACCTTTATTATATATAATTGTATGATGAACTTTATTTGTTTAAAACATATTTTGATAAAATATACTGTTTTCAGAACAAAGCCAAACAAGTTTTATGATGACTTTTGCCCCCCACCTCCACTCCTTTCCTCCCAGGGGGGTGATATCAGCTTTGTCCTGATGGTCTTTAAACAAGGTTATAGTAGAGATAGTCTGTACTAAATTTCATGCTGGTATCCAGATATGAGATATCAAGAACTATATGCTGTATTGAGTTGTTTAAATAGCACCTAACCTCAAAATATTTCCAGGAGGACTGAAATTCAATAATCTCTTCTATTCCATTTTGACGGGACCACAATGGAGTGTTGAGGAACCTTCAGGATCAAGACATTACATGACTGTCATGCCATTAAGTTGGCATTCAAGGGACTGCTTTTTTTTACTCTCGCATTTAAGTTGAAGGTCAACTTGGTTTGTTTCTGTGGGCAAATTGGTGGATAAGTATATATATATCAATCAAAATAGTTTATTACTTATAATGATGGTTTTTCTTGGACTGTAAAGTTATAGTATGAATTTAGTCTTTAATATTTTACTTGTATGAAAAGAGAAGGTTATAAGTGATTGTGTATTTTTTTTGACTAAACACAAAGTTGACTTTCAATATATGTTAAGTATTTAAAGGATATTTAATTTTACAGTACACCAACGTAGAGGAGATTTCTTACCTCTGCAAAAGGCTTTAAAGTCACTGTTATAATTTGGTTCTTAGGTTATTTGAAAAGTAATTTACTCAGTATTTTGTGTAATATGTATATGCCGCCATTTAATAGGCAAAAGTATTCATTTAAAATTACTTACTCTACACATATTGTAAAGGATATACCCTAAAACTATTGTTTCTTTGAAACTGAAATAATTATTATAATACACTAATTATAAATTTTCATAACACCTATAACTTTTGTTCACATTTAATACTATACATTTACTAATAGAGGAGGATGTTTCAGTTTGTCACTTAAGTTTTACCGCAAAAACAAAAGATCCATGTATTTGCATTGAAATTTGCTACTACTTCAGCCGCCATGCTGAATTTAAACCAAATGTGACATATTTCTAGTCTTGTTGCGCCAACCTTATTGTATATATTAAAAGGATAATTAAATGTGGTCTTTATATACTAACTTTTGGAACAACTCCATCACATTACATTTACATAATTTAGCATCGTTTATTTCTGTAACGCATAGTTACAGTTACACACTTTTGTATAATAAAAAAAAAGTTTTTTGTGGTCTAATATGCTTGTGATATAATATTATTAATCATAATGTAAGAAGAGCTATACACTTAAAATATATAAATCTTTACTTATTTTCTAACACTATTTGGTGTGTGGGCAAATGAATTGACTTTTATTTATATATGTTTTGGTATTTATCACATTTGGTGTAGTGTATGTTGTGTTCTAGTTTGTGTTCATATTAAAACTATTTTTTATAGTAAATGCACCAAGTTTAACAAAAAAGTTATGAAAGTGGTGTCAAGATAAGTGTGGTATTATAAAGTCACTGGCTAATAATAAACACTTGCTAAGAATTTTTAACTACAGGGTTTCCACAAACTATAAAGAAGGATGAACCAGGGGTGCCAAAATCATTGGATTTTCACACTTTATATGGATTTTCAGTAAAATAATTACAGAAGTACGAATGCATCTCTCTTTTCTAGTTTTTTATAATCTCTTATTGATGTAATTTAATAAAAAGATCTTAAAATAAATGTAATAGAAATATTGCAACATGATGAATTTCTCGTTAATGATGAGTTGCTCACTATGTGTCTGAAATTAACTTTTGTCATTCACACTATGCATACATCTAATTGGAAAAAGATTATGTTCATGCAGTGTTTGAATCACATCCTTCTATTTTTGTATAGTCATTTTATTTTATATTTCCTCCAACCTGCTTCATACCATTTTGATATTAAACTCTTGTGGGTAAAGAGACCGATATATCGCAAGACTTTTTTTTTTGCAAATTTTTCCTAGCTTAGTAAAATTAATATCAACATATTTTAATGTGCATTGTAGCATCTTGTATTTTACATACGCGAAATAAAATTGACTATTAAATATTTTATTTTCGAATAACGATCATTAATTATGTTGATTCATGATATAAAAACAAACATGTTTTTATTAAATAGCAGACGTCATCATTTTTTGCCTTTCTTTGACTAAAATCGCCAGAAATTTTTTTACCAACAAATCTATGACAATATAAAAAAATCATATAATTATAACCAGGCCCAGATATAGCTATGGAAGTCCCAAGGTGATAAGTAATTAGAGGCTCCAACATTAAACAAATATCTTTATTTTCAACATTTTGACATCATTTTTCCTTGCTATATTATCTGTGAGAATCTCAATGTTATAGATAATATTTAAATAAGGAAATATTGTAGTTACATTAAATCAGATCTGTTTAAAACAAAACAAAATATATTATATTTCATTCTTGCATAAGCCTTAGGAAAACACATTAAGAAGAAGAAGGGGAAAAAAGAAGCAAAATGCCATACTCTAGTGCAGAGTTTTATATGGGTCAGGAAATTGGTGGTAGGGATGACTCAATTGATGAAGACATTATAATAAGTTATTATTTTAAAAATATTTTACCATGATTGCAATCTATAGAGCCAAAAAAGATTTATATTTTTATTATTACAACAGTTTGTGGGAGCTCCTAATTTGTGGAGACCCTTGAGCGGTCACCCTCTCTTAAATGCAGCCCTGTCTATAACCAATCAAAATTTCCACTATAAAAATATTTCCCTCAATCAAAGACCATTGATAAAGAAGTAAAATATGTGTTTGATCTGGCTATAATGAGTCACATTGTTAACAAATGCAAAGGTGACCTGGTGGTCTAGGGGTAAGGTGTCAGACTTCTATGCTGGAGGCCGGGGTTCAATCCTCGGTCCTGGCAAAGATTTATCTGATTACCAAATCCTTCCTTCACCTCTGACAAGACATCTTGTGAATGTGAGGAATGCCAGGCCTCCACCGTGGTTCGAATTCCACGTTAAACTGTAGGTCCTTCATTTCATCTCATAATCACCCTACCATTACACATTAGCGTAAGTGCGTATAACCCAAATGGGTAGTAAGACGCGGTGCTAATAATAATAATAATAATAACAAATGCAAATATTTAAAATTTAGGAATGATAAATTTAACCATACATTTTATATCCACAACATTTTATTTACCACCAATCAGGGTTTTATCTAAGGGTTAATTATTCTGGAAGCATTTTTTTTTCTCATTATATGATCAATATATTAATACTTTTTAGTGGTGTCAAAATTTTGAATAATGTTTTGCAAAAATCTTGCAAAGGTTTTGTGTTATTGTTGAATGACTTTTCGTGTGCGATTTCACTTCATACCACTAATTTTGAACACATGTCTTGACCAATTACATTTTTAATTGAAATTAAACAAAGAGCAACAAATGTTTTCAAAAATATAACTATGATATCAACTATTGAAATTACTTTGTTTTACTGACTATTGATACTTTCTTATAGGTTGGCATCTCTGGATAAATCAAAAGTAGTCGGCAATAAATGTCACTTAGAACTATATTATTTTTGTTGGTGTTGTTGAAAATTAATAAGAAAGAAAAGGATAGCTCAGTTTATCTTTGTGTAAGTTCACAGGTCTTGAAAATTTGTTAGAAACCATAATAATCAACGTTTCCAGCCTGTGGCCAGGTCAGTTTAGTAAAATTCCTCCTTTCTATATTTTTACTCCTTATTCGCTTAAATTCTTCTCTCACTCACACACTTGCTGTCATCTTCTATCTTCTGCTTCCATCTCTTTATTGGTCTCCCCTGCAGTCTTGAGTACATACATCTTCATAAGTCTCCTTGAGATTCTTTCCTTTTCCATACTCATTAAAGTTTTCACTGCCTTATATTTCCATCAGGTGGAGAGTAAACTGTGGTAACAATCACTTTCCTTAAAGAAGCAACAGCGTAAAGTGTGAACTGTTTTACTCTTTACATTGTAATAGGAGTGTGAAACTTTGAAATTTCAACTTGGCCTTGAAAAAAAAACACTCCATTCTAGCTTTGACAATTAGGAAGCTTCGGCAATAAATATATTAAGAGGAAAATTACTCAATTTATGGTCAAATATTGTAATTATGAATTTTTTAATTTAAATTGACTCATAAGTTGTCATGATGATCAATTTATCATATTAAAACAAAATATTTCAAACAATCGTGCAATAAAACAATTCCATGAAATTTTTGGGCATAAATAACTACAATATTTTTTCAATTATAAAACAACTAGCAAAAAATATTTTAACTTTAGTTCGACTAATATAATATTTCATATATGTGATTCTACTTAACTTCAAATTGAAAAAGTGAACTTTGCACATCCATAAATTGTAACAAACCAAATTATATTTGTTCTATTCCCCTTTGCTGCACCTTGTTCCTTATTTTACTATTTGCATTTCTTGATCAAAATTTGCAACATTTTCATTTAGAAAAAGAATGAAATAACATATGCTAAAAAAAAAGTTGTGCCTTTTTTTTTTATCTAGCCTTATTAAACCATGTGTCTAGCATGTAACCACACAAAATTCTCACTGAAAGAATTTGGTCTTTGAATATAGAGTACTGTAGGTTTAAGATTCTCTTCACCGCATTCTATAGTAAATAAATATAACTGCTTTAGTTAGTCATTTTTTTTTCCTTTTTACCTCAAGTTACAACAAGGTTGTTTACGTATGAATAAAGAAGATTGCAGCCATTAATTAAGATCTAGTGATGACACAAATTTGAAAATAGCAATAATCAAAGAATTGTAAAAATAGAGGGAAATGAAGAAACTGACACTTTTAAAAAAGAAAGCATGATTACTTCGTTTTACTGCATTTAAATACCCTTTTGGGTATCGAGCATACAATAACAGAATCAGGATTAGGATGTTAGAGTTTCAGAAGAAATGATCCGACACCTCGGTTCAGTTGGCAGCATGTCTATCTACTGAGCTAAGGATCCTGGTTCGATTAACGACCGGGGACTGGATGTTGTGTCTGTCCTAGTCTCAAGTTAGATTATAAGGCATCTGAAGCTATGAAGAACCTAGCAAGCTGGTAGTGGAAAAATAAGAGAGATGGCTTGATTAAAAAACTGACCCAGACCATAGGTTGGAAACAATAATGGATGTAAAGTTTCAGAAGAAATGTACCTTAACTTGTATGAAGGGAGAATGGGAAACAATTTTAGGAAAAAAGCACTTTCAGTACACACCCAGTTGGGTTTGAACCTCGATCTCCCAATCACCAGGAATCTGGCCTAATATGAGTTACGTGATAGACCATATTACCACTGAAGCAGTTATTAACTTAAATATATCATAAATAAGTAAAAATAATTCTTCTCTCTTGTATAGTGATATTATTATATTAGTGTACCTTTATTTCAGGCCAATGCATTTTTTAAAAAGGTGTGAGAGAGATGCCACAATAAATGTTTAGTATTTTTTTCTCTATGGCTAAGAAAATAATTTAAATAAGTTTTTTTGGTGGTAACTCTACTTAGTAGATAAGTCTCTTTATCTAAACTATTTAATTTAAAAGTATATTTAACTCACAAATTCATGCACATTTTATAAAATGTAGGTTAGCTGTTGATGGTTATTTTTTGTAATGAATTTATTCTTAAATATTCAATATCCAAGAAGTTAAAACATTTATTTGTAAAGTTTATTTGCAATTTTCACATAATCTCAGGTGTAGGGAAAATTTTATTTTGGGGGATTTTAAAATTGTAAGCTTACGAAATAAAAAGATTTCCTATTAAACACTAAGAAAAAAAAAACATAATTATTTTATAGAGTAGTTGTGGACATTTATTTTTGTAAGAGGGGAACAAGTAATAAGTTTTTAGGGACTTTCTACCTTCCTCTCCCACTGTTAATGTTAGAAAATTGGATGCTCCTAAAAGCTTTTTGTCGTTGTCCTTGCTTGGAGAATATTTTGAAATTTAGATACTTCTAAAGGCTTTTTGCAATATTATTCCTTTGGCAAATTTTTGAAAATTGATACTTCTAAAATCTATTTAAAGAAGCAGTCCTCACCCATAATTTTTTGAAATTTGGAATGCCCTAGAAAGTATTTAAAGTGTTCTTAGTAGGATTAAAAAAAAAATGAAATGCCTCTAGAATTTATTTGCAGTGGTCTTTGAACCGTAAATTTTAAAAATGGGATGCCCTTAGAAACCATTTGGAACTGTCCTAACGTACATTTTTTAAATTAGTTTCCTTTAGAAATGATAGGGAGTACCCCCTCACTGGTATTTTTTTTTAATTTATAGAAATTATTTATAGGGCTCCATCCCTGGAAAATTTTTGAAAATTGAGTGCCTCTCTAGATTATTTGAAATTTGATAAAAGGCCATCTTTAAGCCTCATAATATTAAGAACTTTGGATATTTTTTTACGGGGGGGAGGAGATGGACCCCTTATATACACCCCTTCCCTCTGCCCATTTTTATTTGTATTTAACTTAAACTACCTATTTCATTGGTTAAATGATATTAACATTTTGTGTACATGATCATTTTTATTTTACCTTTATTTATTTTCAAATAATATTTGGAAAATGTTAAAATAAATAGATCTATACATTTTCATTGATATTGGATGTGGTACTCAGAATGTTTATATTCAAACTAACAGTAGTTTTCTAATATCTAGTTCATTCTAATCAATTTATCATCTGTACAACTATTTGAATCTCAAATTTAGATAGGAATGTCACAAAAACTTAAGTATAAGTGTCAAAGCTGTGGAGTCAGAATCGAGAGCAGTTTAGGGTGGAATCCAAGTCTGTAAAAATGTGCCAACTTCGTGTCTGGCTTCAAAATTAAAACTTATATTTTAACAATATATAATGAATATATTATTTTAATTTGAGACTTTTTTATTTTTTAGGACCAATATTTGTAAATTTGATTGACATAATTATTTAAATATAAATTCACAATTCCAAATAATCTTCCCATGACGTAATCTGTATTTGATCATTTCAATGCAGCAAATTGGTATTACTAATTAATATACATTAGCAATTATTGGAGTCTTAAGTCTGACAGTAGCAAAAGAGAAGAGTTTGAGTCGAAGACTTGGTGTACTAACCGACAGCTTTGATAAGTGTTTAGTTTCCTGCATGAGTATGTTTTTCTTACCTCAAATCTGATTTCACTCACATTTAAATTGACGATCTGAGGGATGGTTTTTATGTTTGCCCTATAATTATATTGGGTTAAACTAATAGTAAGCATCATAGTAGCTCTAAAAAATTCACATTAGAAAGTTGAGAAATAAAATAAAAATCTCTTAAGTATCCTCAAGGAATCGAAGGGACACAAATTATTTTTCTAAAATTATAATGAAGTTAATCCATTAAAAAAAAACCTTTCACTTTTATTAAAGTATAGTTAGCATGGGATGAGACTATTATTTGAAATGTTTGTTTTTGAATTCTTTTAATCTGAGTACATCCATTGTCTTACATATACTTTGTTTATATTATATTCAGAAGAAGATATAGGAAAGGTGGATAGAAACATATAAAAGAGACTAACACAATGTGGCTTTTACAATGAAAAGAACACAGTTCACACTTACATTGTTGCCATTGGACAATGATGTAATAGCTGCCTCTTAAAGAAAATTGATCGTCATCACCCAATTCCCTGACCTAGGTTTCATTCTATCGGAACTCATCAGGGAGGAGTGTTAAATGTGCAACGCAACTTCCTAAAAGAGGAAACTAAAAAATGTATATCTTTCTATTCACTTTTCCTATACCTTCTTCCAAATATAAAACAATTACCTCATAAAGCGAAGAGGTTTTCCTTATAGAGATAAATATTTTGTTTACAAATTAAATTGTCTTTACTAAACCAGAATTCAATCCCCTATAGTAAGAATTTTATAATGCTTTAGTTCAAATTCACATTGTTAAAAGTGGGTTTGACTATGTTATAAATTTTAGACATAACAAATTTTTGAACTAAAATAAATTAGCATAATTTTGTAATGGTGTACAAAGTCCATTTTTTCAATATTAAGCAAAGATGAATTGACTATTTGAAATATTCCCAAAGTCTAATCAAATTTTGTTATAAAAAAGTTTGTATTTATTTATCATATTTAGGCATTATATGTAGTTAAAAAAATGTTATTGTGAAACTATTAACAGATATTTGACAAATCAATTTATTACTATTATTTTAATAATGTGTAATCCAATTACTAATGATAATTGACAAGAACATTAACTTGATAATATACTTAAAAGTGCAGAATAACAAAAATGTAAAATTAATGTGTTTTTAGCTGTCAATATTTGTAATGATGGATCTTTGTATATTATCCTACATTGTTTTTTTAAGCTTTGCACATCCCTATAATTTTGTTATTTAATGTGATAAGTTTTCTGGAAAAAAAAATCATAGTTTTGAAAAGAAAATTGTTGGTGAGTAGGATTCCAGTTGTGTGTTTGATGAAATAATATTGGTCAAATCATCAAACACATTGAAAGTCCATTAATAAATATAAAAAATAATATAAATGCAATTTATTCATATCCATCACTTTTATTTTATTATGTTTTGAAAGCTTACTTATAAGTTGCAAGTAATGGCAAAAGCTTTTGAACTAATCTAAAACAAGGCACAATGTAATTTTAAATTTCAATTAATTGCCTCAAAATTAATTTAATTTTAAACTATATGGGCTAGTTCTGGGAAGGGGGACCTGCGGTCTTTTGAGGTGTTCGGTGTAGTATTTTCACATAGTATTTTGTAAATTATGTATTCTCATGTTTATAAGTCATATATCTTGTGAATGTGGGAATGCCAGGCCTCCACCGTGGTTCGGATTCCACGTTAAACTGTAGGTCCTTCATTTCATCTCACTTTCACCCTACCATTACACATTAGCGTAAGTGCATATAACCCGAATGGGTAGTAAGACGCGGTGCTATAATAATATAATAATAATATGTCATACATTTTCAGATGACATGTATTTTTATTGATTATACTTTAAAAATGATTACTTTATTTTAATGTTAAAAAATAACTGGTCTTATCAATAACATGGTTGGTTCACTTCATATACTCCATTCTTGAATTGTTTTCCATTAAATTTTATAATCATACTGAGATATTTTTTAAGTATATTTGTATAGTAAATATCTACAATTGACTTTCAAAATGAACCAAGATCCATGGACAATTAATTTAATTTGAACCACAGAGAAAACACGAAAAAAAAAGACAAAAAAAATTGGGGTTCCTAAAAAGATATTAATTTATTTGGGTAGGTACCTCATAATTATCACAAAATTTACTTTAAATAAAGTATGAGGCCTTGTGGGAAATTCGTAAAGTGACACGCATCTGTCCAGTGGTCAAAGGTTCTCCACCTTTGTGCTAGCTTATATAATCTAACATGCATGAATTGAAAAACTAACATAGCCCAGAGCATAGAACTGTAAACACAAACAATTAAAATCAACTTATTGAACAAGATCTTAAAGTTTAATAAGTATAATTTCTCAATTTTTTTGAAAAAGCAAAAAGTTTTTGTTTTTACTGAGCAATTTCACCAACAGTTTATTCGCCATATGAAGAGCTTGTTAGAAAATAAAAACTTTTTATAGTCAACATTGATAATATTTTACTCTATTATGAGTGTCATTTTATAGGCATTGATAATTCCCATCAAAAGTTATAGTTGCAGATTATATGACTTGACGTAAGAATATTTGAAAGTAGATCTAGTAATTTTTTTTCGTAGCGGTCCAGGTGATAATGTTCTTGGAAAATACTGTAAAGATGCTTTTTTTTTTAATGTGTGATGTATTGAAGATATTAAATTCACACATACACTTGTAGAAGGTCTTTAATTACATTTTGAAACAAACTCTATAGTGGTTGTTTCTCTTATGTTAGCCTAAATACTTTCTTTGTCAAAGACTTAACTAATCTTGTCCCATTTGTGCATAAGTATTCCTAAAGTTTACTACGCTATACAAACGAGCGCACATTCCAGTAATAGTGCCAAAATGCTCATATCTGTATTTTTTCTGCTGTTAAAAGTCTGATTAAGGATAGTTTCAGTATTATATAGCCTTATTTGTCACTTTAAAATTAATGCTCAAATATTTAAAATAAATTTTAGAATAGTTTTTAATACCTTATTATTTCTGTACTCTTTTCTCTAGTTAGACCTAGTCCTAGTGACTCATGTTTACATTAATACACTTGAATAAGTTTAGTCTTTTTGATTGTATCTTCGATTTTGTATAATTTATGTGTTTGACACAGTAGGGATTGTACAATTATTGTGAAACATTAATGTACTTTTGAGGGCAAAATATAACTTTTAAAATCAATTATTATTTTGTGTGTATCTTTTATGAATGTGTCCAGCTCACTGTGGTGACATAATAGGTTGAGCAGATTTTGAACCTATACTTTATAAATACTGTTATTCAACTATATCAACAACTGATACATTTATTTTAATTAATGTTTGCTTGGCTCATTTAGCCTAATTTGCCTCTAGCGGAAATGTCTATATAGTTTAAATCCCGGCCGAATGTATCGAGAATGATTTCCTAAGTTGTTTCACACACACACTATCCACACAAATGTGTGTACACTTCCTCTAAATTCAATAAAATAATATTAGTACTTTTTTGTTGAAGACTATCTCACAAGAACCTTTAAGTAAAAAGCTTTTTTTTAATGGGTCAGATCTAACTAATTGGTAACCTATTCTGAAATAATACATTCAGATAAGTGTAGTGTGTGTACCAATACTGAAAATATATTAAAACTGTTCTCATTGAGTGAAATTTTGGCTATAACAGTTTGCATCAATTTATCCACATGCAAATTGAAAAGGGCAGTCGGGCGACCTCTTGCCTCAACGGAATGATTGTTTCACTTGATAACTTTTCTATTCTTGGTCTTTACCTGAACCCCCTCCTTTTCTTGATGTTTTACTAGTACAATTAATATTAATAATATGAATGTTGTAGTAAATTAAATAACTGTTGATTTTTACTACATTAGCAACCTTCCCCCCCAATCTTTGTTCTAGTAACAACACAAAGTAAGAAAGCTATATGGCATGTAAATTTAATTAACGTGTCAACAAAAAATGAGCAAATTTAAAACCCACTTCAAAATATTGGTGTAATCAACCTGCCTTGACATTCTGATTGTACAATACCTTCTTTGTGGTGTTCTTTTCACACCCCTCCCCTTAAAAAAAAGTGCAATTTGCAAGCTCAGCTCAATGAAGTACTCTGCAAATCCCTATTGTTTATCTTGTGACTTTAGCAAGTAGCATCTTCAATCTGATCTCATACTAAGGAAAATAAGTATGTTGACAGTGAATGCTGTTAATGGGAGCAACAAAATAATATTTTATTTGGTCCCGTCAATAAAAAATGCAGTGTCATATGGAGGCCTAAATGGTTAAATTGTACATTATAGTGTTAATGCTCGTGAAGTAGTTTTGAAACCAGAAACTAAACATAGTTATTTTATTAATCAAATAATTACATTCCTCTGTTAGAAGTTTTTCTGCTTGTAATCATCTTTTCAAAGTAATTATTTTTGTTAGTGTTGACCAATAATTCCAAATTTTACCTCCCAACTATGGTTAAGCAATGCTCATTTTACTGAATTTAATTTGATGAGAGTATAACTATTGTGACTTAGAAGAGCCAGATGTATATTGCTGTTCAATCTGGAATGAAAATCATATTTAGCATCTTGCCTTTTACATCATGCAACAGCTCAATACATATTATTGAACATTATTGGCACTAAACAAAGAGGATTTGGGTCTTTAAAAAATGCTTTAAGTTTCGATGGATGGGCCAAATGCAAACCTCAATTTTTAAATGATCTCAAATGTTACCTGAAAGAAGATTCCCTATAAGTTGCTGGAATTCTGAACTTGTTCTTTACAGATTGTCTATGCTGATTATAAAACTGGACATTCCAACTCTAATTGAGCTAGTCACTGATTTTTGCACTCACTACAATATTTATTTAAATATTTTTCAGCAAGATGATCCTGTTATTCTTTGATATTCTGCACATCTCATTTACAAATTATTTTTTTCATTTACATAAGGTATTTAACGTACACTTTTTGAAGTGATTGATTATATTAGCAAACAAGAATTTATACGAGTGAGAGCAAAAGGACTTAATTTTGCTGTAAAAGGTATTTTCACATACCTTCCAGGGTTCTTTTACATGCCACAACACACATGGGACTGACGGCTTTACTCCCCCTCCAAAGGATTTTTATCATTAAAGAAAGATCTATCGACTCTGGCTGAGTTTGAACCCACAAACATTGGGTTCTGAGGCGAGCACTTTACCAGACAATCAAGGTCGACTTTCTCAACGAAGTTTTGGTCTATTAGATGGGTAGAGGACTCGGAAGTGTTCGAGATTTTAATGTAAATGCTGCCTTTTTACTTTCTCGCTATCGTACAGGTAGAGAAAGTATTGCGATTGTCAAAAAATGTAACTTGTGATTTTGATGAATTTCGATGTTTCATAAATCCCTGAATCCGAAAAAGTGGTTTTTGAATTTCCGTCTGTCTGTATCGCCAACTAGAGCCTAAACTATTTAACCGATTGGGCTAAAACTTGGTATCTGGGGTTTTCATGAGGTTGCCCTGAAGGGTTTTTGGAATTGGTTATCTAACCCTAAAATTAAGGGTAGTTTACGTAAGGGCAAAAAGAGAATAAGTCAATTTTCTCAAAATAAGCTCAAACAATTTTGATTAAATTTCATTTCTAGACATTTATAAATATTATAAACAAAATGGCTACTCTCAATATTTCGTCAAAATGACTTTAAGGGCTCCGGTCTGATGTGTAAGTTATATTTTTTATAATATCTCCTAAACTATATGTATGAGATAAGAAATTACTTATCACTACCAACATGTAGGTCTATTTATAATATAAATATTTTATATGAAGTATATTTTTATAAAACCAATAACTTTCAAGCTATACACAAATGTTTTTTTTTAATTTTCAAACACAAAAGGTAAAGTATTGTGACCGTAAAAAAAAACTAACCTGAAATGTTAATGGATGTTGACGTCTCATGACCCCCTGAACCCTAAAAAGTGGTCTTTGCAATGGTGTCTGTCTGTGTGTCTGTTTAAACTTAAAATTAAGAGTAGTTTTTTAAAGGGTGAAAAGAGAAAAAAAATCAATTTTCTCAAAATCTGCTTTAACGGATTTGATTAAAATTTGTATCTAGGCGTTGGTTAAAATTATAAATAAATTGGCTATTTTCATTTTCTCATGAAAATGACTTTTAGTGTACTTTACAGAAGCAGAAACTTCTGTATATCCGCAACTATTTGAAATACTAAATAACGTTTCATTGCAAAATTATAGTACTGTTCGGTCTCAATTTGTCATCACTGTTTGGTTGTGCTGTTGAAATATTGGTAACAGTGTCAAGACTTAAAACAGGGCCTTGTCCCTCCACTTTCAAAACACCAGTGCTTGTTTAGCTCGATTTGAGAATAGACATACTTATTCAATTTGTCGCAAACAACTCGCAGTAGTACAGAATGAGACAACAATATTAGTTGTAATGGTAGACAATCTTACAATTAAACATTTTGATCCGCCAGGCATGATATTGAGTCAGTTTTTTGTTTCGCCGCAACTCAAATAGCTAGTCATATTTGATTAAATATCACAGTTCTATTTGGTGCATTGTGCCAGTGTCTTGGGTGACATGGGACTTGTAGCAAGAAGGGGACAAGTCAAGGCTAGAGTCACAAGATTTAGAGCATATTTTCAAACATTTGATATTCAACAAGGTTCATTAATTCAATTAAAATTGCGACTATCAAAATTAGATCAGTGTTGGTCAGAATTCGATTCATTGCAATCACAAATAGAATTGGTCGATGACAGTGACTTACATTTAAATGAACGTGAACATTTTGAGAACACTTATTTTGATTTAAGGGCATCAGTTGAAGAATTTATTCAAACACACTCCCATGACCAGTTCAAATATCACAACAAATGTACAAACAAATATGTCGGTCAAACTTCCAACTATAAATTTACCTTTTTTTAGTGGAAGTTACGAAGATTGGTTACCATTTTTCGAAGTGTTTAATTCACTTATAAACAACAATAAGTCACTAACTGACACACAGAAATTTCACTATCTTTGCTCATCTTTGAAGGGCGACGTAGCCTATGTCATTCATTCTCTTGAACTGACGTCAGCCAACTACACAGTAACATGGAATTTAATACAAAAAACGGTTCCAAAACAAAATAATTGTTGAGAAACACGTCAAGGCGCTCTTTGACCTACCAAAGGTGGAGAAAGAATCGCCCACTTCTTTGAGACAATTATTAGATAGTACTCTAAGACACATCAGAGCTCTCAAGGCATTAAATCAACCCACTGATAGCTGGGACACATTAGTGGTTCACTTACTTGGTTCCAAACTAGAACGACTACATATCGTGAATGGCAATGTGTGGCATCATAAGATCAGCTACCAACATTGTCTGACCTTACAATCTTTTTACTGCATAAGTGTCAGGTACTCTAAGCTATTTCAACTAATCGTCTTCAAACTAGCAAACCACAAACAACAATGAATACACATAAGCCGTTCATGAAGGCGAGTTCAGGTTCCAAACCATTTGTAAACACATGTTTAGTGGCACAGTTTGCTGCATGTAATTTATGCAATGGTAAACATCCATTGTTTCATTGTGAACAGTTTTTGAAAATGTCTATTGAAGATTGGTTCAAGCAGATCAAAAAACTTAATTTATGTCTGAAATGCCTCAAGCCAGGTCATAGAATAGGTCAACGCAAGTCAGGTTCTTGCGAAATGTGACAAATCACACAATAATTTATTACACTTTCCTGAAAATGCAACAATGGATAGGAAATCACTATCTCTCAACAATGAAACTAATCAATTCATTGACCCCAACTTGCAATCACAATCATTAGTGACTGTAACTCATTCTTCAGGCAGTGTCAAAAAACAAAGTCAGGTGCTTCTCTCCACAGCGTTGATTTACATTTTAGGTGCTAAAGAGACTTCAATTAATTGCAGAGCACTGTTGGACTCTGGATCTCAGTCAAACTTCATAACTGAGGCATTGTGTCAGCGATTGGGTCTTAAACGAATCAAGGTTTTTACACATGTAACGGGTATAAATACATCTACAAATGAAACTACATATAACGTCAACACATCCATCAAATCCAGATTCAATGCCTACAAATTGAATCTAGATTTCCTTGTTCTAGCTAAAATTACGGAACAACTTCCAAACCCACGTGTTGATCTTTCTTCTTGGACAATTCCATCAACAATTACTTTAGCTGATCCTAAATTCTATGAGCCATGTAAAATCGATATTTTGCTTGGAGCTGAGATCTTTTGGGATTTGATGTGCGTAGATCAAGTTAAACTGTCCAACGAATCACCCATCTTACAAAAAACCAATCTAGGTTGGATTGTGGCAGGGAAGGTGTTTCGCGAATGTTCATCACCAGCAACATTTTGTCATTTTGTTTCTACACACAATATTGATTTACAACTTTGCTGGCTCAAATAAAATGTGTAAGATTTAAGAAAAATTGTTTAGTGAATTTTTTGTCAACTACCTATTAGTTATGTATATATGTATTAATTACATTAATGTGTTAAGAATGAGGAAGGTTGAATTTGGAAAAAAGTGTGCCTGCATTTGTGTGCAGGGAGAGAGGAGAGCCATACAGGAAAATCCATCCTTAATATAGCTGACAAGGGTTCAAACTCCAATCACATCGTCATTGGCATTCCAGTTTATTTGGAAAGTGACACAAAATATAGATATATTCGACCACCAAAGTGGGTTTTGATGACATGAAAGCTTTCATGCACATGCTTTCATACAAACTTGCAGAATCTTATTATTCTGCATGCTACCTTCTATACTATTGGCCGAGAATAAGCTCCTTGTATTTGGCTACTAAATTGTAGCTTTCCCTATCTAAATCATTGCTGTCCTCCCTTCTGAGAAAAGTACTATTGTTATAATGAGTGAAATGTGCTCATCAACAGCAATAGGTAGCTAAAGTGCATATCCATATTGGTGTTAATTGGTAACTTATATGATGATAATTCCAAACAGCATTCTTCAATTTTGCCAACATTTCTCAATTTTCAGGTTTTCCTTAGTGAATGGTGATGCTTAGGTTTTTAAGTTGATCACACTTTTATATTCTATCAAATACTAAACATTAATATTCTAAAAGTTATTATTTCAGTATTAAATATGAATCCCATGTTTAATCAATGCATTTTGTTAAGATACCAGAAATGAACTCTTGGATTTTTGATCTAGTATTTAGGTGTGAAATTTGTGGAGGGGTTTAACCAAATATATTCATTCCGTGATTTTTCCTTATTTTTAGTTTAGTTTTGTTACATTACCATGACATCAAAAACTTGCCCAGCTTTTCTGGATTTTCTTTGCCTGTAGTTACAATGTGGTGTTGAGTCATCCCTCAGCCCAAGTAAATTATCTTAGTTTGACTTTCACCTCAATTTATTAATACAGGAACAGCCGACCAAGATTTGAACCCAATCCCCCCATTATTACCAGTTCAGTCTATTGCAAGAGAGATGCCTTAGACCAGGCATGTCCAACCTGCAGAATCCAAGTAAGTTCTGTGCAACCCTCCAGCTCATATTGAAACACTTCAAATTGCAGAAATAAATAAGAAATAGGCTCTTGCAGCTGGCGTAAATCCTCATTATCCCATGTTTCCAGAATAATATGTATAATGTTACTTGTGTAATGCATGACTGTTTGGATGTGGGGATGAGTATGTGTATATGTGTACATACTATATTTGGGCATTAGATATTATACACCTCAAGTATGGTCCCCTGCCAATTCCCCAAGAACTTCTCCAGCGCTCAGCCTGGGAAAGATTGGACTTGCCTGACTTAGACCATACGGCAACCGAAGCTAACAACACTATACCTGATTGATGAAGTAAACAAAGAAAGTAGAGAGAATAGGTAAAGGCATTGATACAAAATCCCCCCAAATGGTGAATTTTTTAAATAATTTTATAAATTTTTATTAAAAACACTTTTACTAATAAATAAAACTTAATTAAAAAACTTAAATATGTTATTAAATAGTATTGGTTGTATTCTATGTAAATCATAGAACTACATTTGAGGAAATATATTTCATAGTGAAAATATTAGGAAAAACAGTCCAAAGAATGAAATAGTCAGAAGAAGGGTAGAAAAGGAGCAACTATCCATTTTGTGCATGTTGTTCAGTTACTTATTGTATTTGAACTTGGTTGCTCTTGAGAGAGCTAACCAGTGCTGGAATTAGGGATGATTGTTTACTTAATGTGGAGAATTCCAGGCATCCACCGTGGTTCGAATTCCACGTTAAAATGTAGGTCCTCCATTTCATCTCACAATCACCCTACCATTACACATTAGTGTAAGTGCGTATAACCCGAATGGGTAGTAAGACGTGGTGCAAAGATTTTTCAGACACCAGAGCAGCTAACAAATCTCAGAAAAAATAACCACTGATCTAAAAATTAAAATTTTCTGCTTTATAAAAATTGATAAGGGATGTTATAAAAAAACTCCATTTATATAAATAATTCTTGTTGAAATGCACTAAAATAATTATACATACATTTAATTAAAGCAGCGTTTGAATAAAATTACCATAAATTAATTTATTTTCACGATGCAACCAAATAAAAATATTTCCTGACAAATCACAAAATTCTCAAATTCTTTCACCAGTCATAAATTACCTGACATTTCCAAGATTTACATATTTTCACTGGCAAAGCTTTTTGTGTTGTGTGGAATGAATAAAGGCATAAGTAGTTGTAGGGGTGGATTAAACTATCCTGTAAAGCAGGGGTACAGTAAAGATTTAAAAAGTGTGTGGCAGGCACCAATATTTTTTCTAAATAAAGATTTATATATTAACATCAAATAATTCAAAAACTACATATTTTAAACTAAAAAAAAAAAAAATGAAAAAAGTTAATTTTACTTTTAAAATTCATTAATTTAATAACTGGGCAATTAATTTTTGACAAGTAATGAGGGTGTTGATATCTTTTTTTTTATCCACCCTACATTTCCAGAAAGAAAGATTAATTTTTTTAAAGATTATTGTTTTAAGTTTTTTCATCTAATTTACCCAAAAAGTTAAAACCTATTTCACTGTGCATCAATAAGCATTCAAATGGTTAGTGTTTACTTATGCTTAAAGATCTTTGATACTACATTTCCTTTGCCAATTTGTCAGAGCTGGGAGATTAAGATGATATTCCTGCTCAAGAATAACTGTAGTCGACCAGTAAGTAGATATTCAGCATTTACATTTTATGATATTCATGGATGTAAGCAATGCAATGTGATGATACATAGCTCTCATACCATGTTACGAAAACAAAACTGATAGGTATATGGTTAGCTATAATAAGGTGAACCATTTGAATGATCAGCCATGCACACACATAAAAAAAAAGGCTCAATAGGTGACATGGTGCTTGAGAACAAGGCGTTGGGGACTAGTGCTGTAAAGCATTAATGTTTTATGGAATGATTAGTATCACAAGTAGGTGCATGTTGTGTGTTTTAGTAACTTTCCATGATATCTGCAGTCCTCTTGTTATTTGTAGTTATTAATTAATTTATGTAATATTAATAAAACCCTACATTTCATTGGAACAAAAATAACCACACGAATAACTGTTTTTTAACAGGAAACAATATCACACAACACTGCAAGCTCCATTTACTATTTGTACAAAGTTACAACAATGTTCATGTCACAGGTCAAATATTTGCATAATATTTACTAGTTTGAATTTTTTTTAAACATCTTTGTTAGGTTATTAAGATTGTATCAGTGGAAATTGTTTTTTTTTTCTTGACAAGAGTGATAACCAAGTAAATTTTTATTAGTTTTTAAATGTATTAAAATTTAATCTATTAGCTAACTTGACCCTATTGAAAATGTCCTTGTAGATGAACCAACTCGGTCTCTTGGTATTAGCCGCAGTTCTGAACCATGTTTCAAGAAGACATTACCTGACAAAATTAAACAACATTTACAAAAAAATTAAAAATGTACAATAAATTAATACTTTTGGCAATGTTTTACTTGTAACTATAGTTTTGCAACATTTTTCAGAAAAGTACATCCCCATAGTTTTAAACTAGAGGTGGGTCATATTGATATTTTTCAAGATTTTTAAGCCCAAATTAAAAACCTCAGATCTTAAAGAATAAAATAGATAAAAACTAAACAATATAAAATAAAACGAATATTTACTATAAAATCAGTATCACACATAAAACAAAGAACAAGGTGAACCCTTTTTTAATGAGTTAAATGTTTTTGTTTTTCATTGGTTTAGCTAAGCCACATATCCACATTGATAAACACAAAGGACAAGGCGTCAAGCATGTTTAATTCTGGTTTGCCAGTGCCGAGGAGGTTGAGGTTCAAATCCCAGCCGAATGTGAAGGCGATTTTTCCTTAAATGTTTCCCACTTCTATCTCCACACAAATTGATGTTTAAAATATTTCAGTTCTTTGCAATTTTTTTTAGAACACCACCAAAGGAAACACGTTTCGATCATTACCATCCTCAAATATTTTTTGAACTAGTTATTTTAAAATTTAAAGTGGTGTGACACCAAGCCTCACATTCTCTATGAATTTCGAATCCTTTCTTGGTCTTTATGAAGATTATATTTTGATCCCACTAGGATTTGAACCCAAGTATTTGATAGGAAGCTTATCATTTAAAGCATAATCGCCAAGAAAATCATCAACACAGACGAGTCACATGATTCTAGTGACCCTGGTAGTGCTACACCCTCACCAGCTGTTTGTTGGGGATTAATTCCAATTCCATCATCTGTAATGATGGCCGATGTAGCGGGCGGAACTTTGAACTCTTCTGCCGCAAATTTCAGTACAGCAGTGAAAGGAGTACTTTCAGGAACACTTAACCTATACAAAGGTAAAATAAATACTTAGTTTATACAAACTTAATTTAACCGGTGGGTGAACTAAATTATACATTTTATAAAAAAAATAAAAAATTTAAAAATATTTACAATGTTATTTATTTATTAGTTTGTTGGAAAAACATTTTTTAATTGAACATTAATAACTCTTGCCGGAATCAATATTTACAATGTTATGTATCCATCAGTTTATTACTAACACAATGACAATTTTTTTATTTGATATAAATAACTCTTGCAGGAATTGTTTATTATATTTAAGATGCAGCCCAGTTAAGTTGCCAAGTCTAATTTCCTATAAATCTCTTTCCAAATAGAACAACCATCAGCACACTTAAGTGTGTAGAGAACTTGTTTCATCTGGTAACCCACATCACCTGCACCCATAGACAAATATTTAACCAGCTCGACTAGATGGTGGTACTGCACAACAGGTGCTGTCGACTCGCTTTCTGCAGCGACCGATGTACAGCCAACACCCCCATATTTGCACGCCATGCTCTTTCCAGACCACTTAATCAAGTTTAAAAGAGTGGTTAAAAACCCAGGATACTTCTCACAAACAGAAACAATGATGGTTTTGTCGATGGTAGAGGCTAATGCATACCAGAAAGGCAACAATAATTTCTTTTCATCCATGTTTACCAATACTGTCTTAAGAACTTCGTTTTGTAGATCTCTGACTTCGTCTTCATTTTCTTCAAACAACAATACCTGTAAAACTTTCTGGGCAAACTGTGGGTCACTTATCAAAATCATAATATCTTGTGACATTTCAGAAACTTCTCCTCTATATAGTCGTTCTTTCAAATGCATTATAAAAACTTTTAAATCCATCATCAACAAGGTTGTTTTTAACTGATCACTTGACTTGAGTTCCTGTTCAAGATACATTAGTACTACTTTGAAAGAGGTCTCCCTCAAAATGAAGGTTTCTAGAAAGTATTTTAGTCTTTCATTATCACATACATTCAAGTATTCGCGCAGAGCAATACCAACAGTATTTATTCCAACTTGTGAGTCAACCACAAACTTTAGAAGCAGTGTGTCACAACACTTATTAAGAAGAGTAATGTTATTAACCTTTGAGTGTTTTCCTGTTTTATGCTTCCAGTCCTCAAGTTTTTTGTTCATAAATATTTCACTTAAATTATTTGACTTCATCACATCAGAAAATGTCTCTAATTCTTGTGCTATATGAAAAGCATTTCTGATTTCATCTACAGTGGCGTTGTAAATCCATTCAGAGTCATCATTTAGAGTGACATAAACATCATAGTTTTCATAATTTTTCTTCAAATAATTTGAAACATCTGTAGCAGGATCCATGTTTATTAAAATAGTTAAGCTTCTTGTCCAATATTAATCACTTTTTACGTCTGATTAGAACTCTTGTAAGTTTCATCTGCCAAAACAAAATAAGAAGCTATCAGATTTGTGCCCCAATGCAGACATTCACTTTTAAAAATAATAAATTAAATCAACCAAAACAAATAAGATAATAAATATGTGAAATGTAGGTCACAACTGTTAGATCAATGTGAATTTTAAAAAGGGATTTTTTTAATGCTCCTACCTGTGTAGGATTTTTTCTTCCAGCTTACAATAAGAAACATAAATACTATTTATTTTGGGCATAAGATGAATTTTAGTGACACTTGCGCTGAGGGATAGGCAAATAAGAGTTTATAAGTTTAAAATGTTATATGAATACTGTAATATTTTTGTTAACTTTTGAAATGAGTAAAACTAATTAATTTTAACCTAATTGGGTTATTCTTTACAAGTTTATGACATTCACAATATTCACCCTGCCCTCACCAATGATAAAAATATATTCTGGGGCTAATTAATGTTTTTAAAAAAAATCTGGGCATAAATTATCCTCTAAAAATTCTAGTATTACATTGAAGCAGCCCACTTTGGATTAATAATGTATTGGGTTGGATATGTATAATCTAATAAGAATATGATTATTTATTATTACCTATGTATATATTAATATGTAAAGTTATCAAGGTTGTAGGTAGATATTAAGTTTATAAGATATAGTGGGTAACATAGTTTGTTCGATAGTTTTTGGTGTAAAGGTGACCATTATTTATGGCTGGAAAGATAGGAAGAATGTGTTGGTAAAACACACAAGGACGGTAAAGTGGAAGAATCTCAGGTAGTGAAGTTTTTGGAAGGGATTGAGCGCTGCTGGGGTGAAAATCGACACTCGAAAGAAAGAAAGAAAGAAATGTGAGAATGAAGTTAAGTTTATTGAATGGTTGGGACAGTACCACAATAATTATTACAATGTATTAACTTGAAACTATTATAGTCAGTATAAGTCATAAGATTAGTTAAAATAAGATTAAAGTAAAAAAGGTCAGTTTGTTTTTAATAATCAATTATACTATTGATCACATATATATTATATTAAATATTACTGGTAGCCTAAAATATAGCATTGTGTGTTGGTCTGTGATAAAAATTATTTAAGAATGCCACTTTTTAGTTCTGTGACAAAGATTACTTAAGTATAACACTTTTTAGTAGCCTATGTTTAATGCCACTGTTAGTCACTTATTCTATATAATTTTTGGGACTAGGATTTTTAAGATGAATTTAAAGGAAATTCACATGCATTTGTACAAAGAGAGAGAGAGGAAGGGAAAGCAAGCTCAAACTGTTAGGAATGGTAGCCACAGTGCCCTGTTGGCTGCACGCAGCTTAAGGCAAGGTCATACTATACCTGGTTGCCACAGCCTAAAACACTTTGATCAGAATGCCCCGTTATCCGTATATCAACCGTAGGAGTGGTGGTAAGTGACAGCTAGCAGAAGACATTAGTTGGAAGTCACTCATGTTAACCTAAGTGGGAATCATTATTATTTTCTAAGTAGTACTATATTATCACTTCTAATTATGCTTCCTTAGTTGGATTTTTTTGCAACTAATTAAAACAACCAGAAGTATTATTTTTTTGTTTTGTAGTTGCAGCAACAAGAGAAACGTGCGTGAAATATTATATTAAAAAGTATTGTATATTTACACTTGTATCTTGTTATAGCAAGAAACTATAAATTATAAATATTTTATAGCAATTTTAGATAAAGATATTTACAAAATACTAGTTTCAAAGTAAAACAATTTTATCTTTTATATATATGTCCATGAATACAGCCAATTATGGTTTGTATGACTTCATCAACAACCCTAATTTCATCTGGTTCACTATCTTTATTTATGACAAGAATGCAGCCTTTTAGAAACTCTCAATGTAAAGCATTTTTAAGTGAACCACATACACTGCTTCCTAAAAAAAGAAACATCTAAACGGAAATCTTCATAGGTTTGTGTTTCAATGATACAAAAATGTTTAAAAGAAGATGATGATTAAAAATCAATAATTTGTTTATTGTGAAAGTATTACCATCTAAAAGTGACAGGAATTCAACATAAGGTCTTGCATCTCATATGAGTTGGTGAATGGATAGGCTACATGGTAAGTTTTCTTAGCAGTCAGTTACCACCACTTCTAAGCTGGATATACGCTATGCTGTTCACTTTTGTGATTAGGACAATGTTGTTAAGCAGAAGTCACACGGTATGTCCACCCACATATAAAATAAAGTCTTGCTTGCCGACATCCGGGCCACAAGTAGCCTATGTTGGAAACATTACACTTACCCAGTGGTTAAAATGGAAAAATAATTACAATAATATAAATTAAATAAAGGGTAGTTTGAGGAAATCTTTTGAACAGTGGGTGCCTAAAGGTGACATTTGAATATGTTTTCATGATAAATTGGAACTACTGTATCAATATAGAATATTTCATAAACTTTTCTATTCAGATATGTTGTTGGTAATGAGAAAGAAGTGTTACATTGTTTATCTGCTTACCATTAATAATGTTTACATAATAAGTTAAACTTTAAACTTAAACATATTTGTTGTAGGGGCATATATGATGACAAAATTGCTTTCCCTTTTTTGGACAGTTAAGTTAAATGTAGAAATTTAGTTAAAATGTTTTTCTGGCAATCATCAACAACAAGGACAGTATTCCAAGGTTGATTGAATAATAATATCTTAAGAAATGATCCAGTTGTGACCAGAAGTTCAGTTTTAATGGGATTGTCCTTTTTTATCTCTTTTTTTTTCTGTGGTCCCATTGTTCCCATGAAACTTGAATGGGGCACTAAATTGTCCCTTTTTAATAATTCCAGTCCCATTCTGTCACTTTTTTAAATTGTGGCTTGTTCGCAGTGCTTCTAGAAGCTTTGAATGTTTTGAATATCAAATGCGCGAAAGGCTCTGCTAATTATGTGTGAAATAAGGATAATAATTTTTTCACTTTGTGGACAGATGAAAAGAACTGTTTAATCACCAGAACTATAAAGGCAATGATAGTGATCAATACACACTTTAAGACTATTTCATGCATAGCATTTCATGAGTTTATGTCAAAAGAACAGAAACTTTAGGAGGAAATTATTTCTTCACATAGATAAGTGAAGGATGATGTTGATACATTGCAGTGCAGTTCTCAGTCATGTGGCCAAGTCTTATTTCTGTAAGTTATTATGTCATAAGAAAAATATGTCAATTCTTATACTATATAATATACTTGAGTCTTATATTTTGGAAGAAATAATTTTCTGAAATACTATTATTAAAATATTAAAGATAATGCTGAAACTCTATAACACTTCAGTCCTATATTAAAAGTGGAAAATAACTTGTTCAAATGCTTTGAATAATAATTGTGTGCTAGTGAATGTTTATATAGAGGGATCCACATGAGTCCTGTTTTTGGTCCCTTTTAAGCTAAGAAACAATCGAAATGGCCCATTATTTTATTTTGAAAATCTGATCACCCTAAGTTACAGTCCAATTCGAACTCTTCACCTTTAACCTAAATATAAATATGCCCAAACTGTTAGAAAAAAAAAGTGTCACAAAATTAAAGACCCTTTAAGTTAATTTATATTCACTTTGTGAAAGTGAAGAAATGCATATCATATTTAGCAAGATTTTGAACAAGTACAAAAATAACTATGATCTGCTGTTGTCACTTTTCAAAGATTAAGTTATATCAGTCTCTATCTATCTGCAAAAAAAAAAAAAGTTTGAATTTTCTAAAGTTTATTCCTACTATAAACCTAATATAATATAAAGTCTAAATTTGACACACATCTAATAGGGGCCTTTATATTTATGCCATTCATTTAAAAAAAGTTCAAGTTATACATATTGTGTGTATCTACATATATAAATATATATGGCTATACATACATATATGTATATATACATAATCTATACATATATGAAAAAAAAATTAAACAAAAAATATGAAAAATTGTAAAAATTAACATGTGAAAATAGCAGATCAAAATTAATGTGTCACAGAAGCAATGAAAGCCGTGCTTACATATCGCCTATTCTAGTAATCCCGCTTTCCCCAGTGCAGAATTTCCCGTTTTATCTTTTACTATGCGTCAATAAATTTAACTCTAAGTTATATTACATTCTTGGCATATAAATGTAATTTAATAAATATAATTCCATATCCTAATATTTATATGTATGTGTGTGTATATATATTTTATATAATATAATAATAAAAATTGTTTGACACAAGCATTAATTTATTAGTATTTGATTATTATTATTATTAGCACCGTGTCTTACTACCCATTCGGGTTATACGCACTTACGCTAATGTGTAATGGTTGGGTGATTGTGAGATGAAATGAAGGACCTACAGTTTAACGTGGAATCCGAACCACGTGGAGGCCTGGCATTCTCCACATTCACAAGATATCTTGTCAGAGGTGAAGGAAGGGTTTGGTAATCAGATAAATCTGTGCCGGGACCGAGGATTGAACCCCGGCCGCCAGCATAGAAGTCCGAAACCTTACCCCTAGACCACCAGGTCACCTACAGTATTTGATTAAATGCTTAGCTAAATCCTAGTAAAAATATTTTTAGCACTAAAAAATTAAATTACAACAAGAAAGGTCTACTTACACCTTAAATGGTAGTTTTGGATCAGATGTTAATATAATCTTGAAGGTCACTTTAGATCTGAAAAAAGTGAAGTGTTCATAATAAAAATAGGTTAAAGATATGGTGGCTGAAAAAGGAGATATAAGCCCTATGCCTACTAGAATAAAGAGTAGGTGGAGGGTCTAGTTTCCATAGTGTGCTCTTGTCCTATGAAATGATGACATTTCCATATAAAGCTGGCTACACAAATTAATTAATTGCTCTTTAGTGTAGTGTACCATCAACCATCAAAGCTTCAAATTGGTTGGTGTGGTAATAAACTCTAAAATAAAGCTAAATGGTGGTTTATGGAAGAATATTATTATTATTTAGTAACAAGTCTTACTACCCGTTCGGGGTATACACTTTAAAACCTCGATTTCCCCGTCCTCAGAAGTCAAGCTAAATACGACAAGCGCATTATCCAACTATGCTATCGAGGTGGGTTATGGAAGAATAAAATTTGACATAACTGTCAAAGGATTGAAAACTTATTGCTATTTTACAAGGTTAAATTCAATAACTTGATTAGTTACTATAACATTTTCATATCATAGTAGGTATTTAGTTAGGCTACATGTAGGCAACGATAAAATATATTTCTTTATAAACCACTTTTGTAGGCATAGTGTGCAACTTATGAGTGCCAATATATATTTTTTTCTTTGTCAGATACTTTAGAGCATATTTAGTCTTATTATCTAGTTTGAAAACATAGGTAGTGGATGTCTTCTTTATTTACTTTATTACCCACCTTGGTGGCGTAGTTGGCTAACGCGCTAGTTGTGTTGAGCTCGACTGCTGAGGACGGGGAGATCGAGGTTCGAATCTCGGTCGTGTGAACTGGGGGTGGTTTTCCCTAAATGGTTTTCCACTCTCCCTCCACGCAAATGCGGGTTCACTTCCTCTAATTCAACCTTCCCAATTCCTAATCCATTAGCGTAATTAGTACTTAAAGCATATAACTAACCCAAACGGGTAGTAAAACGCGGTGCTAAATAAATAATAATAATAATAATAATAATATATAATATAATAATTTACTTTATTTGAGGAAAATGCAATATTTATTGGATAAGAATCCAAATTCCAAAAACAGCAGTTCACTGGATTACTAAATAATTACATTGGCATCTTAAATAAAACATAAATAATGAAATTTTTGAAAAACATGTTGAAAGTGTAATAAGGAAGCAGTTATAATTATGATTATAGAATTCAATATAAAATCTATTTATGATAAAGATATTAAGAAAATTCATATAGTGAAATATAAACAAATTTAATTAATATATCTGTATAAATTAGTTAAAGTGGATATTGTTAATTCTACATTTATGATTAGATAAAACATATAATAAAAACACATTAAAATGTGAGTCAGGTTATACACAATGAACTAGTCATTACCAGAATCAAACTCAGTTTGAGCAACTCATTCAGACTGCATATAATGTCTGATGATGGTGCCGTAGAGTGCCAAAACATGTAACAAATAATACAAATAAGGCCATCTCTACGATGCCTGCATAAGGAGCATGGGACTCAGATAAGCAAATAGAATTCAATAGAATTTTTATTTATTCAACATTGTGTCAATTTTACAATTTATTTATCTTTCAATTACTCCTTCAATTATATGACCACAAATTTATGTTAAACTAGTCATTAATAATCTGTATATGTGGTTTAGTTATGTTAATTAATTTTAATGTGTTATAATGTTACTTGTTCATTGTAGTATAACCTGACTCACATTTTAATGTGTTTTTATTACATGTTATATCTAATCATATATGTAGAATTAACAATATCCACTTTAACTAATTTTTACAGATATATTCATTAGATTTGTTTATATTTCACTATATGAATTTTCTTAATATCATTATCATAAATAGATTTTATATTGAATTCTATAATCATAAATATATAATGAAACATAAAGGGCATAAAGAGGCAATTTAAAGTGGTACTCGAAAGTAGTTTGTCATTTGTATTTGAAGACAGACTGTGTGCTGTCAAACATGTCCAAAGTCAATATTGTCACTGTTGCTTATTAAATCGTATGTTTGAGGCATGTAAGAATAATTAAGTAGATTTACAACACATAAGATTGTAGGCCTATTAGTATTTTGTCAGTTTTGAGAGCAATAAGAGTTTAATAAGTTTTAATATGTCAACACAGTCAATTTGTTCCTCTATTAATATATGCAGAAACGTTCATATCAAAGTATGTTCATCGGGCTTCTAGTTGAAGTAAAGGTATAGTATTTTGATTATTTTAGAAAAATGATTTAACAAACTTATTTTGTAGCCTACTTTTTCAAGCAACTAGGAGTAACCTACTTTTTATAATATATATAGACCAAATAATTGAACCAAATTC
The DNA here is from genome assembly GCA_039000515.1 of Timema cristinae. Lineage (NCBI taxonomy): Eukaryota > Metazoa > Arthropoda > Insecta > Phasmatodea > Timematidae > Timema > Timema cristinae. The sequence continues at coordinate 47,157,986 of JBCFYV010000012.1, forward strand.
AAAGTTGCTTCATATTAGAGAATAAGAGAGGAAAAGTTTTGATCTAGGGTCAGTAAAGTCTTTTGTGTTTCTTCTAGCAAATCTTAACATTTTGAATGGTTTTGTAATGCATATCTATATGTGTGTAGAAAAAGTAATATAGAGTAATAGGCCCTATATAAGTCTTTAATAGTGGATATAATTATATAGGAGTTAAATAGTAGTCAGATAAGATAAGTCAAATATAAAAACACTCACTTGCTTTGAGAAAGTAATTTTTACACACTTTTTCAGGTTAAGGAGAGATTGTTTATGTTACACCATTTTGTAATGTTGTCAAGTCAGATTGTAAAAGTCACAATCAATTAGTGAGTCAATTGAATTGTAGATTTTTAAGTCATCAGTAGAGATAAGACATTTTAAGTCAAGAATTGAGACAAGAACGTTTGTTATAATAAAAATGAGAGGTGCTCCAAGATGCGACTCCTGTGACACACTAGAAGCTAATAGAAGAGTAATATATCAAAAATCCTCAACAGTTATAGTATATTGTATTCTACTATTTAAGTAAATTTTCACCAAAGATTTCCATAATGCTAAATTGTTCAAGTTTTTGAGGAAGGATTATGTTATGTACCTAGGTACCTTATCGAATGTCTTAGAAAAATCTCTATAAATTGAATCTATTTGTAGATGCTTCTAAATGAGCTGTTAATTAGTCAGTATAACATAATCAGTTAGCGATAATTGATCTGCTACTAAAGAAACATTTAATAATAAGACCATATGGTAAGTACATTTGTGGGGACACTTCTCCCAAGTCAACATACACCTAAAAGACTATGTGTTGAAAATACACGCCAAATTCCAAACTTACGTCATTTTTCTACTTATTTCATAGAATGAAAAGTGGTTGTTAATTAGTAGAACATAATATTCGCTAAAACTATGAACTATGAACTAAGTACTAGAAACTTTATAATAAATGAATTATATATATTACTACTTCTGAAAATTATAGATTCAAGTGACAGGTTAACCAATGTAGATAATTTTAAGAAAGAAAATCTCCCTTATATCTAGTCCGTTTAAACAAATTATTGGTTTAAATTTACTAATGATTGAAGTAAATCCAAATTATTCAAATATTGAAAACGATTTAGGCTCATCATACTATCAAAAATTCAACACGTAATTTAAATATGAAGTTAATAGTTTATCGAAAACTAAGTTATGAAACAAATTCTGAATAAATAACTAATTAACTATCTATCTTCCTACTGTATATTATATTTTATGTATTTATTCTCGCTCTTATACTTATTATTGAGTTATTTAAAGTATAATTTTGGTTGTTTAAGCTTAACCATATAAAGTGATTTATAGTAAATATTATTTTAAAATGTATAAACACTTACCAAAATGACAGTAAATAAACTTGGCAAATGAAATGATGTAATCATAGAACAAAACACTACCTCGCAAGGGAATATGGCTACCTCGAGAGGTCTGACGAATTTATTAGGAATTAAAACTGCACGTTTTGTTAGATTGCATTCACTTTACAAATTATCATGCCAGTTAAATCATCAATGCAATGAGTGTGGACGTTTATTTAGCTCGGCATCAGTAACATTTGGAATTTGGAAAAATATTTCAAGATCACAACGTGAGTACACCTTTCTAACCTAGGACTTTGCCACAAAAATAACTCGGCTATCAATTAGTAGTTCTTTTTGTATATTAACTTACCATGGCTGGGGCTCGAATCCCGTCTGGGGTTTTATTTTTAAGTTTTTGTAGTTTCCTTTTCTAGGCGAAATTTGTAGCAACGTTTATTGAAAATTCACCGGTGTTTTATGATTCTTATCATAGCTAATAGATTATATATAGCAGATAACATTTTTGTTTTGTTGCAATATATGAGGGGGTTGTGGCAAAAACATAACCCTCATTTTATTTTAAAAAAAGTTACTAGACCCTAGCGGTATTTCGATTTCGGGTAGTTTACCACTTGAACTTCAAAGTTTTTTTTTCATAGTCAAGTCAGGACCTTGGGCATATATAAGGAGTACTTTGAGGTTAGCTAATGTCGACAAATATTTTATTTAGCAGGATTGACAGATTTCATAGCATATAACCCGAATGAGTAGTAAGACTCGGTGCTAAGTATTATTATTATTAGCCTACAGTAAATTATGGCTGCATATCTACTAAATATAGATACAGAGACTTTATTTGATATACCCCCCGTCCCCACAGAGCCTAATCACTTTATCCACCTCTGAAGTTTATTATTTCTTTCTTTAGATCATAGCAAGGTCAGCATAGCCACCTAGAGGGTTCAGGGGACCTATGGTCATGGCATTTTGGGGTTTCACTTTCACATAACTAAATTTATTTTCTTTGGTTTTATTAAACTAATATTTATGTCTCTTATCAGATACTCTAAATATATAATTGTTTTAAGCAAGGAAATATACTTACACCATGTCTCCTGCCTATATACATATTTTTATATTTTTAAAACAAACAACAAACTTTTTTTAGTATTAGAAAGTGGATATGACTTAATAGAAACATTTAAATATAGTAATATTAAAACAAATTAGACCGAATAGTTATTAAAAGTCCCTTTCATCACCTTGCTAACTGTACCCACCTCTGAATTTTGAAGTTTGAAGCTTTATACAAAAATAAAGAAAGAGAGTGAAAAATATCTAACCATGGTAAAATATTCCATAAAACTGTTATTTTCATTTGAAGAATCCATTTGAATAAATTATTCATGAATTTGGACATTTTGATCAATGTTTGTTTTTCCCCAAGTAACACACTGGACAAACGTGATATTTTGAATTTGGTGCTAAAACCTTCCAGAATGCACCCTTTTCCCATTGGCGGTAGTGTGTTGTCCTGTATTTACTAGTTCTTGTTATTTCATTAGTTAAAAAGTTTATTTAATATTATTTCGGTCAGCACACAAAAATTCAGGTAAATAGTTAGAGTATGTTAATTGCAAATCACTTAACTAACGTTAATATAATTTGGAGTTTTTTAAATAACTAAACCAATACCAGTTCAGTTGAACGTAAATGGAGGAAGGAACTAACCTCAATGTTGGTTTGCCAATATTATGGTTATGAAACTCTATAAGTCTGTCAAAAACATCACTTCACTAACATTGCTTGGAGGGAATGCCAGGCCGCCACCGTGGTTCGGATTCCACGTTAAACTCTAGGTCCTTCATTTCATCTCACAATCACCCTACCATTACACATTAGCGTAAGTGCGTATAACCCGAACGGGTAGTAAGACGCGGTGCTAATAATAATAATAACATTGCTTGGCAACAAAAATGGGGTTATCACTTTGCTAACATTACTTAGTAACTAATGATAGTCATGTAGCTCACTTTAGTAAAGTGAAATTTTCAATGTAAATGCCGTATTCCCAAACATCACTTCCTTAACGCCCACGTAACTAACGACAGTAAACTCATTTATTTTTCACTAACAGTCATAGTATAAAAATAAATATTATATATTATTAACATTTGAGCTATTAAAAACTTAAATAAAAAATGAGAAATTTAATTGGAAAATTTAACATCACTAACACATGAATTTTGTATGATTCTTCACTTAAAAAATCCTAATTCCAATAAATTAAGAAAAAGTTATAATTTTTTTTATATTATTGTTAAAAAAATATGGTATACTTAGTAAAAATACATATTTTATTTGGATTTGAAAGATTATAACATATTTATGTGCATCTGAAACAGCGTTGGCGAAGTGATGGATTATGAGTAGCCACTTTGGTAAAACTAAAAAAAAACAAAAAAAAAAAAACTAAAAAACACACGAGCAAACTGTAAACTCAAGCTCTGCTGGTATTATTACTTACTTCTTTAATAAATTTTGTGTAATCAGGCAATATATTAAACTTTTCCTGAAATTTTTATTTTTTTATTTTTGGATTTCATATTTGTCCCTCAATAAAAAAGGACCCATATATATATAGTACAAAACAATAGTTTACCATTTGTTCTCTAAGGGTGTGCACATGGTCTCTTACTTTACATGACAGAAATAAATTTAAGGTGTTCGAAAATAAGGTGCTTAAGAAGATATTTGGTCAAAAAATGGATGAGTATACTGGAGATTGGAGGAAATTACATAATGATGAGTTTCATATTCTGTACTCATCACAATACATTGTTAAGATAAATCAAGTCTTGTAAATTATGTTGGACAGGACATCCAGCGTGAATGTAAGACTCTAGAACTGTTTTCAGTGTATTGACTGGTAAACCCAATGAGAAGATCTCTAGATACAGATAGGAGGATACAATTATAATGATCTGAAAGAGATAGTAGTAATGAGGGTGGACTGGGTAGAACTAACTCAAGATAGGGCTAGGTGGCATACTTTTATAAGTGCGGCAATTAACTTTTGAGTTCTTAATGCCATAGATTAAGTAAGTAGCCTAATATTTAAACTGTTCACATTAAGCTTCTATAGTATAGTAGATTAAATCACCTGTAAAATACCACATACATTTTCTTTAAAGCACATGCTTTGTGATTAGGGCCTACCTCAAGAGATGTTTGGGCAATCTACCCCTTTTGTTTCTCTTTCTGGCTGGCCCTGTGTATCAGTATCATTCAAGAAGAGATGTTTCTGAAATACATTTTTGCTTTGAACTTGTTTATAACACAAATTTATTGAGACACTGAGCTTTCAAATGTTGTCTATTCACTTTAATAGTTTTTAGGGAATAGTATGAGTCTGGGATGGTAATTTTTTTTCTGTGTAAAATTATTATAAACTTAATGTTTTCTAGCACTCATACAAACAACAAAATAATCAAATTTCCGACTATAACAAAATAAATATTTTGAAAAAATTCTAAATCATAAAAAAATATAAAAATTAAAAAAAAAGACAACATGCCTAATTTACCTGATAATTTTCTGCCAAGTAATTTCCAGGAACAAATATCATTGCAAATAAATTTTATAACCAAAGCTCTGGGTGTATTAAATAATATGTCCACAACACAACTCGATACTTGGAAAAACTAAAATTATAATAATATGTTTGGTCTAGGGGTAAGGTGTCAGACTTCTATGCTGGCGGCCGGGGTTCAATCCTCGGTCCCGGCAAAGATTTATCTGATTGCCAAACCCTTCCTTCACCTCTGACAAGACATCTTGTGAATGTGAGGAATGCCAGGCAGCCACCGTGGTTCGGATTCCACGTTAAACTGTAGGTCCTTCGTTTCATCTCACATTCACCCTACCATTACACATGAGCGTAAGTGCGTATAACCCGAACGGGTAGTAAGACGCGGTGCTAATAATAATAATAATAATAATATGTTCTATACTTATTGGTAAACAAACATTATCAAAAAAATTTCCTTGTGCTAATAAAACTTTCCTTACAGTTCAGACACCTTAGATTATTCCCAATGGTGATTTAACATATTTATTAATATGCATTAAGCGTTTACAAATACCTACTTACAGTTTTCATTTTTAAGTAAAAGACCTAATTTTTGTAAATTATTATTGTTTAACACCGCAGCTTACTACCTGTTCGGGTATATGCTTAACAGGTAATTTACTGTTAATTATTATCTTGATTAAAAGACTATGAATGTTTTCTAACAAAACAGTCAAAAGAAAATCGTCACATATATTTCAATTGTTCATGAGCAATTTGTGAAACATCTCAACTGCGTGAGAAACATTTTAAGGTATGAATTTTTTTTGTGCACAATATTTATAATGTTTTAAACATTAAAAAAACCAACTAAGCTTAACCCAACCTTTTATGTGTTATTGATTAAAAATTTCCAAACTTAGCCTAACCTTATGTGAATAAACAATGTTAAGACCGTGCTTAAAAGTAGCAATTAGATGATTTTTATAAGAATTTTTTTCACAACCTTTTTTTTGTTTCATTCTTAAATTTGCATATGTTGTTGTGTGTATAAGTGTGTATAAGTGCTAGAAAACATTAAATATGTCATAATTTGACAGAGAAAAACAAAAAAGTTTCTTCCTTTGGCTCACATACTATAGCCAATTTTGATTCTTTGTTTAGTTTTACACTAACTAATAAGTATTTTTACTGCATCTTATGACTAAATTAATCTTTGTTTGGGTAAATTACAGCTTTATTGAATGGATGCATGGTTTCATCCCACCGAAATATACATTTCACATCTTTTCAAAGGGCAAAAAAAACCTTTTATGAAACTCTTGGTGTACCAAGAAATGCTTCTCAAAAAGACATAAAAAAAGCTTACTACCAACTGGCTAAAAAGTATCATCCAGACACCAACAAAAGTGATCCCGATGCAGGTCAAAAGTTCCAAGAGGTGTCTGAAGCCTACGAGGTACTATATTAAATTCTTGTTATTATTACTAATACTTTTTTTACATACTAGACTTAATTTAGGTTTAGATTATATTTTGTTTATCAAGGGACATTTATTTTAATTGAGCTTGTTATTGAGGACTAGATTATACATTAGGTATTACCGTACAAAGTGTGATTTTTAAAATAATAGAGCTGACTGTGGTGTAGGTTAAATCTAGTTGGGAGAAGGGTGTCCTAAAGTGAAAACAATATTTATTTTAAAATAGAATTTTGATTAAAAGACAAAAGGTTACTTTTTAAGTGAATAAAATCTTACTGTAATCATTTGTGATTATTGTTTTAAAAATAATATGGTTGTTTTTTGTGTCACCATTCTCTATCTCTCTCTCGGTCAACTATGGTGAATATGTAACAGTCTTGTAAAATATGAGGTATGGGACAACACTAATATAGGGCCTTAGGGCCTAAAAGCTATAGTGTGACATGGTGAAATATACAGGCATACCTTGCTCTTTTAACAGTTGGTGCACCAGAGCACTGAGGAAACTCTAAAATTAATGGATGTCGAAACATAACCTTTATTGTATTTGGCTTGCAAATGCAACCAGGCCGCCAAAAAATGTAATAACTAATTTAATGTAACGATTCCCGCATGTCCATCATAGACTCTGCCTTGAAATATGAGTGAAGAATGACCTTGGGCAGGGGACGATTCCTGGATAGCTCAGTGGTCAGAGCATTGGCGTACTAAGCCAAAGGTCCCGGGTTTGATTCCTGAGTCCAGGTGTCATTTTTAAATTTTCAGAATATGATATCTAGATGGAGTAATCATCACTATAAGCATGGTTTTGGCTTTTTGATTCATTAATATGCAATTCTGTACAATTATAACAATAATTGTACACGTGGCAGTAATAAGCCAACTACCGAGTCAAAGGTGGCTGTGTTATCTGATAGCTCGTGATCTTAATAAAATCACACATTTGTAGCCGACAATTTCCGCAATTCCATCATAGACTCTGCCTTAAAATATGAGTGAAGTATGACCCTGGGCACGGGACGATTCCTTGTTAGCTCGGTGGTTAGAGCATTGATGTACTAAGCCAAAGGCCTCGAGTTTATTCCCATGTCCAGGTATCATTTTTCAATTTTGAAAATATCAAAACTTTGATGGCATACAAACAAAAAGAGAAAATTCATAATTGGGTAATTTTCAATTGTGGTTATTATTAGTTTTAATCTATTATATGCATAGATTTATGCATATTTACTCTCATAGTAATTTAGTAAATTTACTTATCCATAAATTGTAAGCAAATACATATATTTTAAGTTCAATTAAACTAATAACTAATCTGATGATCCACATGTTGGTAATGAGATGTCTTCTACTACCATGTTAGTACTTAGCATTTTAAGTTTATTAATTAGTTGTAATTTTACTGTAATCAAATGATTTTACTATAGTAATTTTTTTATTATGAATTATTATATAAATGTTTCGACTGTAGCAACACAGTCAAAACATTTATTTTAATTTTCTACACATGATATCTATTTTTTAATGTTTATTATGGGCATACTCCCATAATTATTATTATTACTATTATTATTATTAATAATAATATAAATTTGCCATTAATAAAGAAGTCAGAATCGGACAGTAGAGAAAGTAGAGGAGTCGTAGGTTTATCCTACCGACTTCGCAGCCCTGCTTATATTGTTCAACCTTTTGGCTCATAACTTTTATTTAGTTTTCATTCTTCAATTAGAATCTACCCGTATTAGTGTGCAAACAAGTTAAAATGTCAATTATTATGAAAGCTCTGCTAACTAGTCTATTCAATTATTTTTTATTTATTACATCAACTTGAACCCTTATATGTTGTGAACTACTTTATTTGATCTATCTACCCCACAGATATTAAGTGACGATGACAAACGTAAACAATATGATCAATGGGGCACAACATCCGAACAAATGGGTGCTGGTATGGGAGGTGGTGGAAGAGGCATGGGTGGGGCAGGCGCCTCCAATTTCCAAGGATTTGACTTTCGAGCTTCCGTCGATCCGGAAGAACTCTTCCGCAAAATCTTTGGAGATGCTGGTTTTAGATCAGGAGGCTTTAGTGGAGAGTTTGAAGACTTTGCCGAGTCAAGATTTGGATTTGGTGCAGCCCAAGAGGTAAGAAATTAGTTTAAAACTATTATAGTGGTACCCGCCTCGGTGGCCTAGTGGCTAACGCGCCATTCGTGTTTATCTCGACTGTTGAGGACGAGGAGATCGAGGTTTGAATCTCGGTCGGGTGAACTGGGGGTGGTTTTTCCTAAATAATTTTCCACTCTTCCTCCACGCAAATGGGGGTTCACTTCCTCTAATCCAACCTTCCCAATTCCTAATCCATTAGCGTAATTAGTACTTAAAGCGTATAACCCGAACGGGTAGTAAGACACGGTGCTAAAATTAATAAATTATATAGTTGGCTCTCCTATTATATTGATTTATGATCAACTTGTGTTCTTTCAAGTATTTAATGTCCTATATGAATACCAGGAACATATCTAGGATTCTATTTTGGGGATGGGGAGTTAGTAGGGCAGACCAAAGCACTCACTCATAACTAGAGCCCCGTAAAAATGGTGAGACGCAATAAAGCGAAAAGTGCCATACAAAGATTGAATCGAGTACTTTTTCCTTCAAATAGTTTTTAGATATGATTTTCAATGTTTTTGAAAAGCGAAATAAATGAATCTGTCTTGTTACATGAAATCCTCATATAAAACAAAATAACAGTGCATTTACAACAACACAACAACAACAACACAAAATCTTTAAATAAACATGAAATTAAGGATAAATTTTGACCATGCTGTAATTTGACAAGTATTTTGTTGTAGTGTAAGCTAGGCTACAAAATTTTGAAATATGCAAACAAACTTTGCAAAGAATTTTAAAGCAAATATATAAGGTTTAAATAATAAATTTTAATTTTGTGTACATTGTCTCAATCTGTAAATAATACTTAAACATAATTACTTAAATACATAAATACTTAACATAATTTTGAGTAAACACGAAATAACACTAAACGTGAGATTTAAAAAATAAAACAATTTTTAAGGGGCTCTACTCATAACTTAAATTATATGGTACATACATTTTTTTTTGTGTTTACAATTTTAGTGTAGACACATATCCCATGTGTATTGGCTTTTAGTTTGATCATTTGTGTCTTGTTTCAGGTGGTAATGAACTTGACATTTGCTCAAGCTGCCCGTGGTGTGGACAAGAAGATCCTTCTCAATGTTGTAGACACATGTCCCAAGTGTAATGGCTCCCGGTGTGAGCTCGGCACAAAACCTTCCAGGTGTAACTACTGCAATGGAACAGGCATGGAAACTATCAGCAATGGTGAATACTTCACACACATCTTAATTGGTTATTAAACTCCCATCAAAGGCCAGGTGTTGAATTATTAAATAAGGACAAGGAGGGATTAATCAAATTTTGTAAATTTGATCAATAAAAATTAAATTTGCATTGAATACACTATTTTACAAATTCGAATCTCAAATCTAAATCTCCATTTTATCTACAATTCCAAAATCTCTAATTTGGATTCAAATCTTGGGAAAAACTACTTTTTTTACTTAGTACAGCATCTTATTACCCGCTTGGGTTATACGCTTAAGTACTAATTATGCTAATGGATAGGAATTTGGGAAGGTTGAATTTAGAGGAAGAGAACCCACATTTGTGTGGAGGAGAGTGGAAAACCATTTAGGAAAACCACCCCCAGTCCATCCGACCGAGATTCAAACCTCAATCTCCTCGTCCTCAGTAACCTTGCTAAACATGAAACTAGCGTGTTAGCTAACTACGCCAGTGAGGCGAGTAAGAAATATTACAAAATCTTAACATTATATTTTATAATGTATTCTTTATAAACATTTATATGTTTAGTTATATGTTAATTTAGTGGTGTAAGGTCTAGTTGCAATGTTGGCCTTATAATTATGTTGAAGCTGAACCACCAATGAACAATATTGAATCTTTAAATTAAATTCCGATTTAATATTTGGAAAAAAAAAATCCTTGATTTTATTATTTTCTTAAATCCTTAAATTTCAACAATTCTTAAGATTTTAAAGATTTAGGGTCCTATGCCTATCAAAAATAATTTAGAGCAAATCTACAAACTTACCAGAAAATTGTTGGTCCGAAAGGGAATGCAATATGATATGACAAAACCACATTTGTTACTTTCTTCTGCATAAAAGATTAGATCACCGACGACTATGGGTAGAGATATTGTGTTATCTATTTAAACTGGTATTGTAATTTTTGGGTGGTGTAAGATTGTGAAGCTGCCTGTTAAACTTGAGTTGTTTTTTTTTGTGTACATTTATGGCAAGATAAAATAATTATCATTATTGCTGTTAACTATGCATAAATATAGGTAACCCTGGATAACATGGAGGTTACATTCCATTGATATGTTGTCTAATGCAAACTTGTGGCTCGGAACTCGTACAAAAAAAAGCTTCTTTTTTTTAGCACTGTTTTATTACCTGTTCAGGTTATACACATAATTATGTAGTACTAATTAAGCTAATAAGCTGGAGTGAGGAAGTTTAAAATTAGAGGAAGTCTGCCCACATTTGTATGGAGGGAGAGTGGAAAACTGTTTAGGGAAAAACCACCCTTAGTATACCTGACCAGGATTTGAACCCCGATCTCCCTGTCATTGGCTGTCTAGTCTTTTGCAAGAATGATGCCTTAGACCATGCGACCACCAATCAGGTCATTTCCTTTTCAACTTTTAATCATTTTTAAAACCTCATTCAAATAAAAATATCTATATTAAGATAATAATTTATTTGTACAAAACACTATACAAAATCATTTAGTTTCAACTCATTTTCACAGATAAAAATCACTTGTAGAAGATGCTTGTTTTTGATATTGTTTTGGCCATTGTCTTGAATCCTCATCAACATACATATTATTAAACCTAAGGATGGGACTCTCGAATTCTTAAGGACTTACAAGATTTGAGGATTCGAGAAAATTTCATATGCGAGACTCAAATCATTAGAAAAAAAAGTCTCAATTTTTCTAGTTAAATTTATTTTAGAGCTCTAATACTGTTTATTGGTAGTTCAGAACACATTATATTAATATAGGCTGAAGTTGACAACCAGGCCCCAGACAAGTAATGTAACGATTAACTAAATGCATGAATGTTATAAAGAATGGATTATAAAAATGTATGTTAACATTAATTATTATTTGTATTTTCTATTATTCTGTTATATTTATATTTCCTCTTATGTTCATTATTTTTTTCCAAGATTCAAATTCAGATTCTGATTTGTAAAATAGTGGATTTGATCCACTCTTAACAAAACTAAACCTAATTACAAGAAAAACACCATAAATAGTGTATGAATCAATAAAGAAATAAATCTTTATAAACATTATATTCTTGCCTTTTCATGATTGTCATGTTGATGTAGACTATACTGTTGATGACAACAAGATTGAGGTTTGAATCTCTGTTGGGCATACTGAGGGTGGTTTTTCCATAATGGTTTTCCACTTTATCCACAAAAATGTGAGTACACTTCATCTAAATATAACCTTCCTAATCTCTAAATCCACTAGCGTAATTATTAGAATAGAAACACACTGCTAAAAAAAGTTATTGCCAAGTTGTACTTTAGGGGTGTTGTTTGTGTTGCATTTGATTTATTGACAATCACCTTCACTGCCAAGATGATAATGACGATGACTATATAATACCAAAGTGAGAAACTAACCTAAATTCCAGGAAATATATTGCTGAATTGAAATGCTATTTCATGCAGGAAGGCAATGAAGGCATTGACCAGCATTAGATACCTGTGTTGACCTTGTTCATTTGCAGTCCACAAAGAGAATTTCAGGGTACATTTGATAATTCTTTTCAAATTAAGAACCCTGATTAATATGTTAGCTTTGCTTGACATAGCTATTATTTCGACTGTATTTTCATTTTACCTATGTACATTATATTGTAATAATCTTCATTTTTATATTTCATGTATTTTTAAATTTAAATATTTATTTTTGGTATATTTTTCTGTTTATATGTGCAGCCATTTTGTTTTATTTGATAAAAATACTTTATATCTTTCTATTTGACCTAGCGCTGTGTTTATTTCATAGTACTATCTTTTCTGTAATCAGCTTTTAAATTTGTTTATAAGATGCCATCCTCCTCTGTTCTGAATGGTTAAGTCCCGACAAAGAAGGATGCTGTGTTGGGAACTTAACCTGTGAAGACGTGGTTTGGTGAAATCTCAAAAATATCTAAGTAATCCTTGTATAAAAATGATGTAGTATTTTATTAAAAGAAAAGTTAAATATTTTCAAAACTAAATCTAAATAAAGAAATGTAAATTGAAAGGGGGTTTTAGAGAAATAATCATTTATATTAATTTATATTCAACTACATGTAGAACATGTCTCAGAAGAGCATGGCATCATGGAATACATTACAATAGTTAAGCTAATAATTTGTTTTTAATAAAACCAATAAGTACTCCAAAATACCAGTAATAGGAAAGGATTACAATAATTGAAGCATAATGGCGGGTGATTAGGAAGGAGAGTGCAATAATTGGTGCACATTGCAGACTGCTTATCACAACAACTGTAGTCCATTGTGGGGCACGCACATACCATAATAATTGGAACCAACTACAGGACATATAATGGCAGTAAAGATGAGGGTATAATAATATTGTAGCCCATCGTGGGGTACGACAACTGGAGCCTCTCACACGCATCATAATAATATGTTTGTTTACATTTAGCTTTAGTTATTTTAAAATAAATGTTTGTACCATATAAAATTAAATACACTGTACATTATTTAGATGCCATATTACTTTTATTCTAGCCGTAACTTTTCTGCTTTCTTAGAATATGTTTTTCAGATCATTGGTTAAAATTTTGCTTAATTGGGCCAAAGTGATCTAGTCCCAATGTTTCTCAATTAACAGGAGTCCACTATAGTATGTAAAATGTTTCCCAATGAAGTGAAATTACATATTTAATCCTAATCTAGTGTGACATTTTGATAACCTTGTTTTATATATCTGTATATAAATACATAAATTGAACAAGGTAATCACAGGGTTCATGCAACAACAATCTATCTGAAGTCATACTCTAGTCAGTGTTCTACTCATTTTTGCTAAAGAATGAGCCTGATATGCCCAAAAGATTACTGCAATGTGTTTTGTTTTAAATGGAAATTCTAGATCTACAATTTTCCACTAAGTGTATCTAGGCCTTGTCCTTATATTTTCTTTTAAATATTTATTGTATTACGTATGTTTGTATCACGGTTTTAGTGAATTTATTCTTATTGAGCTATGTAACTTACACATGGAAGAAAGTACAGGAAAAAGGAACAAATTTCACACTTTACACGGTTACCATTAGACAAAAGAGTTAATGGTTGCGTCTATAATAAAATTTTGTTTCAATCTTGTATCTGATTCTCTTTCTTGCACACTTAAGGGCCGTTTGTGATGAGGTCGACCTGCCGCTACTGCCACGGCACTCGTTTGCACATAAAGTTCCCCTGCGGAGAGTGCGAGGGGAAGGGCAATACTGTTCAGAGGAAGGAGATTACGGTGCCGGTACCAGCAGGTAACAATGTTTTATTTTTAATTGGTTTTCATTTACAAAAAAATAGGACAGATGGTTTTGGGATGAAGATATAATTAGTAGAAAGTTTATCAAATTTTGTTGAAAGGGAGATTGAAAAAACATCTTCAAAAACCATTGTAAGTATACACGGTTGGTGCTCAAACCCAGACCTCTGTCACCAGTAAACCAGTCACAATGAAAGTGACCACATACAAGGTAAGCTATACCTTGGCGCTATTGGCCACATCATGGTCTATCTTACTACTTGTCAGATTCTCCTTCCCCTATCCTCTCAATTTAAGCTTTACACTGGTAATCCAGTAATTGATTACTGTTCAACTTTAACAAATCAAGAAATTGGTACACACATTATCAGTATTATTTTATCTTTTCACTATTAGTTGATGCCTGAGGATAGATATTGGACCTTTGACTTAACACACCAACTTTCTACCACTGTGCTTTTGTGGTTTGTCTCATGCCTAGGGTCATATAGATCACTCATTATTTTAAGACAAAGGGCTCAAGCCGAACCTGTATAACTAACTAGTATAGCAAGCCAAAAGTCTTATGTACATATTTTGTGTCCAGGTGTTATTTTTCAGAATATATTTGGAAAATATTTTTAACTGGCTGGTCAACACATTGTCTATCGATTATAAACACAATTCCTACTCAAACTTTTACAGTTCTTAAGCACAAAAACAGACCATGATGAGTCAGTGTGGTTTTGTTTCTCATAGTTATCAAGTGACTGACACACTCATTTGTCCATTATAGATTGTTTAGAATAATATGGGATGTATGAACCCAGACACAAGACAGAATTATGTGGCTCACTTTTAAAGGACTGGCGTGCTTAGCTAACAGCCTTGTTCTCGATCCCCTTTTCGAGGTGTAGTTTTTAATTATATATCTGTAAAGTATTTGTGGAGCAGAATGGCTCACAATTCATATCAAATGTTCATTTATATGTCATTTTAACAAAAAAATTGAGTCCAACAGTACTTTTAATGCAAAGCAAATGGTATGTTATTAGTTGATCAACTCTGTAATCCATGTTTCTTGGTAGGTGTGGAAGATGGCCAAACAGTGCGCATGCCAATTGGAAATAACAACAAAGAGATCTTTATCACATTCAGAGTGGAGAAGTCTGATTACTTCCGTAGGGATGGCTCTGATATACACACAGATGCCAAGATATCTATTTCACAAGCTGTTCTTGGTGGCACCGTTAGAGTACAAGGCATATATGAAGACCAAACAATACAGGTAGTGTTCTTTGTCCCATTTAGTACTCTGTGATTATCCAACACCTTAGCCCAGTCTTTCTACTGAGCTAAGGGTCCTGGGTTTGATTCCCGAAATGGCCGAAAAATGTATCATTGGTGAAATGTGGGTCCACCCTTTCACAGTGATGAATTAACTGCTGTGGATTGGATGTTACCTGTCCAAAAGTAGATTATAAGGCATATGAAGCTACAACAAGCCTAGCACACCGATAGTGGAAAATATATGGCTTGAATAAAAACATTGGAAACAATAATTGATTCAGGTAATATCACTTAGTAAGTGCTATTGAGTTTTAAGAGAGTTTATTATTTTTTTAAATATGGTATTGAAATAATTGTAAAAATATTCAAATGTAGTCTTGCCTAATAAAATGGGAATGAACATATTGCAAGAGTCGAAAATATGTTAGTGTTTTAAATATAATGTATTCTCAGAAATCGATATAGCGCAAGAATCAAATATATTCTTTGCTTTCCACGCAAAGCTAGATAATTATATAAAAAAATAATAATAAAACATACTTATGCATTATTGAGTTCATTATTTCCAATGTATGTTTAATTGTTAAGCATATTGTTTTAGTCTTTATTAAAACAAATCGGTTTGTATTTTTACTTTTGCATTATTATTAAAATAAATTATAATCTTTCAATGATGATTAAAGTTTATCAAAGAATAACTAGGCTTAATCTGTTTATTTCACTTGTTTTTTTTTAGTAACTTAACTCATTCTAACAACACTTTTAAAAATAACTTAAAGACACTCAAATTTTGATTGATTTGATTTTTAAATAATAATATGAGTCTAGATTGTTTATTTTGGCTGTCTAATTTTAACCAGTATTTTGTAAGGGGTTGTTGGGGTTGATTAAAATTGAAAGCATGATTGAAATAAATCTTAATTTCACAGTTTAGGGCCTATAATTGTGTAATGTAGATCTATTTGTAAATCATTAAATGTATAATGATTTGCTAGGATTCGGATTCGAGATTCGAAAATAAAATGTAGATTTGGATTCGAGAAATAGCGGATTTGTTTAGTAGCATTAATATAAATGATTATGGAATACGAACACTGTTTTCTTAGTTCTAAAGGTTCCTTTTGTTTGTTCTTTTCTCCCTAACTTCTTTCATACACAAATATGTGTCATAAAATAATTTTTTTTTTTTTTTTAAATTTTGTCCAAAAATTTCACTGCAATTTTAGTTCTGAGGAGCATAAGTTAAAAAAAAACTATTCTTTGACTTATACTTTTTTTCCCCACATTTTTAAAGTTTCTCTTAAGCTTTGAAAAAATGACCACTGCACATTGTTACTATCTTGATGATTTATTTTGGAGGGATGAATTACCATTTGGGCTTCCAAAATTGTTATGGCTACTTTTCAGATTGCTCCTAGCACCTCTTCTCATACCAAAATTCGTTTGACTGGGAAAGGATTGAAGAAGATGAAATCTTTTGGTTATGGTGACCACTATGTAAACATCAAGATTGAGGTCCCTCGAAACCTAACTTCCCAACAAAAGGTTCTTATGATGGCTTATGCTGAGTTAGAACAGGACACCCCAGGAACAGTGCATGGCATCACATACAAGAAGGATGGTAAGTAACGCTGTAAAAATATTCTTGGATTGTGTATTAAAGTTGGATTCAATCAACTTTTTCTCAAATACAAATCTTCATTTTACTTTTGTTTATTGAATCTCGAATCTGAATTTAAACATTGTAAAAAAACGCTAATCAAGTTATTTTTCCAACATTGCTATGCTTTCCACCCCCCAGTTCTGATTCTTTCTACAATCACTCTAAGTTGCTGTAGATAACATAACTAAACATTAACATTTTTTCGCGATAGCCTATTTATTCATATCCATTTAAGCGGCACATAAATTGTCATGGGTCTGGTAGTTTGGTTTGTCTTGATATTTGATCCATACCAATAATAACTAGTAGTATAATAAAACAAAATATCAAAGTCATAATCTGAGTTTTTATAAAACCAATTAATTATTGACTTTTAAATGTACTTAGGATTTGAGGTACTCATCTCTACTCATTTTGTTATGGTATTAAAATCAGTAGACCTCTAGTTTCAGCTAAATTTGATTAACTTTGAGAAGGTAGAGGCTTACCCATTTATAAGTCAACAAATATTTAATTTGAATAAAAATTTAAAAAAGCACCACATCAAGTAGTCAAATAGCTACCCATTTAACAAAAATTTTTGTCCCAAAAGTTCAGGGCTTAACACAACAGCCCACTTTTATGGCTGCATGATCTAAGACTGGGGTGGGAAACCCTCTTGCCAATCACCACAAGTGGCATATTTTAGTTTTGTCTTAGAGTAAAATAAACTTTTTCCTGATAGTGTGTTTATGCTGGCTATTTCTTAATAAAGGAGGAATAATGGTAGAAGGATATAGGAATATGAAGGCAATTTACTAAATTGACTCCAGCCACAGGCTGGAAACAGTTGATAATTATGATGATAATTTTATAAACATCTTTAATACTATAATGATATGTGGGGTATGTTTTTAAAACCTTTTTCAAATTAAATCTAAAACTATAAATGGGTTGGATCTAGTATTTACAAATAGGAATTTCTAATCTGAATCTTTATTTTACGTGTGAACCCCGAGTTTGAATATTAGTATCTATAGTAAACATAAATGATTTAATTTGTGCTCCCCAGTATCCTAATCTCTTTTTTGACCAAACATCTTCCTAAGCACCTTGTTTTCAAACACTCAAAATTTGGTTTTTGTCATGTTGGGTAAGTGACCACGTTTCACACCCATAGAGAACAACCGGTAAAATTGTTTTGTATATTCTATTTTGACATTTATTGAATGCAGGTGAGATGACAACAACTTACTGAGCGGGTAATAGTATGCATTTCCTCCCTGTATTTTTTCATAATTTCCAATCCAATATCGTTATTATTGCTAGTTAAATTTTTTTCTAAATATTTAAACTTGTTAACCCTGTCAAATGATGTTCAAAGTAATCTATAAATTATTGTCACCAATCCATATTTTATGTGATTAAGTACTTAGTCTTTTCAGAGTTCACTTCTAAACCAAATTCCTCAGTAGTCTTAATTTTTTATTTTTTATTTATTGCAATAGCTTCCTTACTGTTGCCCAGCAAAGAAAATAATCTTGCTGTCCTAATAGCTGTACCATTTAATGTCAACCCTTCTCTACTCTCTCCTATTACCCTAAAACAGACTCTAAGGCAGCTTAAAAATTAATGGGTAAAGTGCATACCCCTGTTCCAACCCAATATGTATTTCATAAGTATCTGATGAGTGACATCTAACCACAGGAGTTAAGTAACATCAAAACTCTTAGACACACTCTGAAAGATTTTTTTTTCCAAATCTCGAAACCTCAAATATTCTTAGATTAGAAGGTCCCAACCCTAAATTTAACACACCTGTTGAGTCACGCCCTTTATAGGCAAGTTACCATCACTATAGCTCATTAGTTTTCAGCTTTTAATAAATGACCTTATCATTTATGTGTTATAATATGAATAAAAGTATGCTTGTAAATCAAAGAACAGCACGATACAAGATTGGCAGTGTGCAAATGATTGATAAAAAAAAATTATGACACTCATATGGTGTCTAAAGGTGCTTTATACAGGTTGTGCAGTAACCTGGAAAACAGGGACATGTCAGGGAATTGGTTTGGTCATGGAAAAGTTAGGCAATTTTATCAAATTTCTGGAATATATATACTAAAAACAATAGCATTTTTATTTTACAACAGCCAAAATAACATTTTTATTCCTGTTAATACACACCGTGAATTCTTTTTAACACAGTTGAACATATTAATCTCAATTCTAAAAGTCAACATAGGATTTTCATGCTGTTTTTCTCCCCCTCTATTGCAAATCTTTAGTCAAAGTTTAGTCAAGGTTATGTGTGTATGTGAGAAATTAATTACAGTATAAGGAGAAGTAACTAAAAGAGAATGTGGCTCAAACTATTCTAAACTGTACAGGTATAAGGCGATCTTTTAGTGACTCAATATTATCTCATTGAAACCCTACTTAGGCTGCACTACTCACTAGCCCACAGGTGTGTCATACTTGTTTTATCATAAGGGCCACTTTGAAAACTAAAAATACCGAGAGGGCCACATTAAAAAGAATATTAGTAAGTCACAAACATAAGTAAAGAAAACTCATTTTAGTACCTTATTTTTTATGAAAAATTGTTTTTATTTTGGTTGTATAAAATATTAGGTAACCCTTTATTTTTTCTCAGAAATTTTAAACCTTTTATTTGCAGCAATGGTGTTAATGTTGGGCTTTACATTTAATGCTGAAGTCACTTTCATAATTGATGACAAATTATTCTGTAACTCATGATAGCTCTGGTATCATGTTCCTTTTCATAAGTGAAAACAACTGTTCACATACACATGTGCTGCCATATATTGCACTTATTTACAATGCAAATTCAACCATTTTTGGAAATCACTTCCTACAGAGGAAAGAATAAAAATTTGGTACACCAACCTTACAAAACTTTTGTTTGGGTATTGAGTTTCACTGTATTTCATTTAATTCCATTTGAAAATCTTCATCAGCCCTTTCCACATCAAAGGTAAATAGTCCTATCAACATCACATTTAAGCACATAGTTTTTAAAATCCTGGAATCTTTTCTCGAATTTACAAATCAAGTCTTTAATAGTTTGTGAGTAGTCACTAATATATAGTTGTGGTTCATTTTTCTAGAATATGGATTCAAATGTTTTAAAATGCAACAGATTACCACTCTTATATTAACATTGCCACAGCCGTTTTGTTTGAAAAGCTTTCACAGTATCATACATGGGTGTTTATTTTTTCAATGAAGATTTAAGTTTAATTCATTTAAATAATTTGTTGTATCAACCATAAATGCCAGATCTAGAATCCATTTTGTATTTTTAATGTTAGAAACATCTTATGCCTTCATTTATAAGTACAAAATAATTTGGTTTCTTAAATCAAAGGAACCTTTCAACACCTTGTGACAAGATAGCCAACGAATTTCTCTTTAATATGGCAGATCTTCATGATCACTCTTCAAGTCAGAAAGTAGGAAAGCAAATTGTTGATGATTTAACCCCAAGCTTGAATAAAATTGGTTATTCCTACAACTTGTTTTAAAACATTCATTTTTAAAACTTTGCAACACAACAATTCCTGATGAATAATACATTGAAAATTAGGAATCGTATCATCAACTTTGGCATTCGGTTTTCATACAACACCACTTTTACAACCCAACATTTCTGATGAACCATCATTTACAAAAGTTTATCCATTGGTAATTCATATTTTTGCAACAGTCTTTCTACTTCACAAAAAATGTCTTCACCAGTAGTGGTTCTGTGCGCGAGAATAAATTCTAAAAATTCTTTAGTAATAACAAAATTTGAGTGACAATCTTGGATAAATACTCTAAGTTGCGTGACTTCATTGGACTCTGTGCTTTCATCCATAGCTAAGGAGTAATCCTCAAACTGTTTATAAATGTTATATAATTGACTCCTCAAATCATTTTCAATGTAATCTATGCGTTCAGCTACTGTGTTTCATGTGAAACTAATGCTTTGAAAATCTTTTACCTTATCAGAACACATAATTTTTACATTTTCAATCAAGCATTCTTTTATAAATCACCCATCTGTTAAAGGTTTTGAATTTGACACAGTCAAATGTAACTGGTTTTCACTGCTGTATAATTTATTTTACTAACACATTGAGAAATAGTTTGCTGTTTTTTAAGACCTAATTTCACCGTGTTCAATTTATCTGCTCTCATTTTTCCAAAAACTAAACCACACTTCTCCTTGTGAGTACTATAATTATGATAAGTATTGTATGGTTTACAAACAATGATTTTTGGTTTACATAAGAGACAAACCATGTTATTATTTATTTGGTGGACAAAATATTTCTGCTACAATTTTTCCTGAAACATATGACCTTCCTCTTTGATTTTGCATTTTAAAGGCTTTGAAAAATACATTGGAGGGGACACTATTTGAAGCGTTATTGACAAGTCACCTTTTACAAAATCTTATAATATATATTTCACTTTGAATGTATTCAAACTACATTTATATAACCATTTATTTATATTTCACCAAATACAATTAGGAGAAATCCCACGACCAGATGCTACCGCAGACAAATCAAACGGATTCAGAGACTGCCACACTCATGTTATCAGCTAGGTTTCTTGGACGGGAGACAAAAATGTATCACTCCACAGTTTGCTGACACACTCTCACCTGCTATCTCTTTATCTACCTCTTTATACTCATCGACACTGTACAGTCATGTTTATGGGGAAAAAAACAACAACAAAAAAACAAGTATGGCTGAATTGAATATTGGTTCATTATAAAGCTCCTCTGGCTTATAGATTGAGTCACATTGAATGTTATTTCATTATAAGCTCTGCAGGCCGCACAAGATCATAGATCAAGCTGCAAGTTTGACATGCCTGCAATAGTCCATTGCTTTAGCTGCTATCCTTTAACCCCTTCATAGAGTGACACAATTTCAGAATGTGTAATTGTCCAGAAATATCATTACATTAAGTTGCGATCTTAGTAAAATAATGTTTGTATTATACTTAATAGGTGGTCGGATAAACACATTAACTCTGAAAAACCTGGAAAAGTCAAGGAATTTTAAAATATAGTTTGGCTAGACACCCTGTTATAATTTGGTTCAGTGCAGGTATTCTGCATCACAATGTAAGTATTTCAGCTTGTAGATCAATTGTACTGACCTATTTTGTTATCTTATATATAAAATTCTCGTGTCACAATGTTCGTTCCCGTACTCCTCCGAAACGGCTTGACCGATTCTCATGAAATTTTGTGAGCATATTGAGTAGGTCTGAGAATCGGCCAACATCTATTTTTCATACCCCTTAGTGATAAGGGTTGTCCACCCTTAACATTTTTCTTTAATTTTTAGACATTTTTTAAATTTCTTTATTTTTTTTATTATGTCGCATTAAAAAATACATACAACCCTAAATTTTTACCCTTTTATCACCAACCCCTATTTTTTAATAGCCATTTTAGAGTTTTTGAACTCACTGGATTTGCCAGGCATGCCACCGCATAATTTACAATTAAAGGTTGGATCTGCGATTATCTTGCTTCGTAATTTGAACCCGCCCCGGCTGTGCAACGGTACGCGATTAGTCATTCAAAAATTAATGAAAGACGTGATCGAAGCCAGCATTTTAAATGGCAAGTTCCGAGGTGAAAATATATTAATACCACGGATTCCTATTATACCTACAGATGTGCCAATTCAATTCAAACGTATTCAGTTTCCGATTAGATTGGCATTTGCAATGACTATCAACAAATCCCAAGGTCAAACGATATCTATTTGTGACTTAGATTTGAGAACACCATGTTTTTCACACGGACAAATATACGTGGCATGCTCTCGAGTGGGTAAACCATCCAGTTTGTTTGTGTTAGCTAAAGATGGACTAACAAAAAATATTGTTCACGCTATAGCATTAAGAGATTGATATTGTTTGTTAGTGTTACTGTCGTAATTGATTAATTAATGATATATAATTTTAAGGAATAAATTATAATAACTTAAAAATAATGTTTGCCTTTTGTTATTTTTATATTCCCTCATCGTTCACAGCGCTCCATGCCTATTACACGCATATACCACATTCTTACACACTTACAATAAGTAAGCTATTTTTTGTCTACACTAGAAATTACTTAAAAATTATTTATATGGCAAAACAACGTTTGCCGGGTCAGCTAGTATTATTATATTATTTCTTGAATATTGTGAATATTACAAATGTTCATCAATTTTTGTTATAAGAAGGGAATTCTTTAAATTGCTGTGCCACTACCATAGTTGCAGTTGCAATATTAAATAAATTTGGATCTACTTTGTATGTCTTAACAGTTTTTAAGATGCTGAAAGAAAATCCTTGAGGTGGAGTCAAAGTTATCCCATACCATCTCAGTATAATTGCAAAATTGAAAACCACATAACTGGTTAAACCATCATTACCTTCAGATAACATATAAACGTCCACCATTTTGATGATAATCAACCCACAATGATTAACACACAGACAACAGTATTAATTATAATCTGGACTTATATTCATACAACTAGGACATCAGAGTTTGAATCTCGGCTAGGTGTAATGAGGTAGTTTTACCTAAATAGTTTTCCACTTTTCCTCTAATATATGAAATTTGCAAAATAGATTTCCTATAAATTATACTTTGCTTGTTCCTACCCCATTAGTGAAAATTTGTGAATAACCTGGATGAGTAGTAAATATGCAATCCATAAAAAAAAAATCATTTGAACCTTGACAAACCATGGTTTTAGTATACCAGCAAGATTAATATTAAAAGTGTTGAGGCCATTTTGTATTTTATTCTCCTTATGGTGTGTTCTTATAACTCTTTTCATTAACTTTCTAGTGTATAATTAAAGACAATGATGGTTTATTTTTCTCTGAATTTATAAAAACAGTGATCGTGTTGTAACCAAGCTCTAACTTGTCAAATTTCAAAGTTAATAAGACATTATTTATTTACAAATACCTATTTTTGGGTGATTCTTTTGCATTTTAAAATTTATTACATTTTCAAAAAAAATAATTTCTAAAAAATTAAAGCGTTTCTTTTTATTTCTGTCTGTGCAGGGAGCAGGGAACGTTCTAAAATGGCTGGGTCCGAAGCCCAAACGAAACAGTCTAAAGAAAATGAGACTGGACTTTTTGGAAAAGTCAAAGAAGTTCTTTTGAAGGCTTTTTCGAAAAACTAATAACTAGTTTACTTTGATAAGTAGTTCAAATTAAGGTGTGTATTTATTATTGGTATATAAATATAGTTGAAGCAAGCCTTGGGGTTATAACTCGGTTAGTAAATATTATTAAATTTTGGGGTCTCCCAACTTAGTTTGAATATTAAACTGGTATCATTTAACTTTTAAAACAAATGTTGGCTATTTTATTATTGAATTGACATGGTGGATACAGACAGGGAAAACCTGGAAAAAATAGGAAATTCTTTGATCTCAGGAAAAATAAGGGAATGTCAGAGAATTTAATCACAACTAAGGAATAGTCAGCGAATTTAAATTATTGACTGATTCTGCACCTAAACATTTAAACAAATGTGAAATTTTTGTTTCTCAGTGTTTATAAAATGCATTGCCTAGATATGCCAATCTTAACATAAGATGGTTTTACAGGATATATTTTATAGCACATTTACACAGGGTCACAAATAATACCTAAAACAATAAATACTATAAAAAAGACTTATAAAATGTTAATGTTTGGTAGCTCAGTATTTTTCGAAAAATGTGATCAATGTAATGAACATAAAAATCCCTATTCACCAAGAAAAACTAAGAAAGTTAGGTTTGGAATTTTTTTTAATCTTGTCTGGAAAATCTGTAAAAGTCAGGGAATTTTATAATAAAATTTTTGTAGCCACCCTGATTCCATTCAGACAGCTATATGGGTACTGTATAAAGAACATACCAATTTTAAACTAGCATAATTTTTATTTTCAAATGTCATAATATAAAACATTCTTGACTCTGCATCGATGGGAATGAGTTCTAAGGCATTACTAATATCTTATCTGGGATGGTATCCCTGTAACAAGGTGGTCTTGACCTAAATGGTGTTCAACGTCTTATACACATTGTGGGTATATTTCCTCTAAATCCACCCTTTTCAACCTTACACCATTAGTGTAAATATAAGGATAGCCCAAGGTGGTAAATATCGTGCACAGCTACACTTTTGATAAGCTCTGGACACAAATTCAAGTTTAGAATCCATAGGCTTAAGGATATTTTTGATAATAAAATCACTATCATATGAAAGTAAACTTTTTTTTTTACAGGAAGTAAACATTGCACTTTAGAACCGCAATATATTCTTGAGCTTCTCCGAAAAGCACTGGAAACCAAGGTGCCAGAGACTTCCAATGTAGAAAACCTTTCAAGGTCTAAAACAAAGACTGGAGAAACTTTCCCAAAGGCGAAAGCACAAACCAGCTCGGCCAGAGACTCCAGAATAGAAGACTCTGGCAGTTTGGGTAAGAAAGAAGTAGACAATGATGAAATCAAAGCTGATTCTCGCAAGTTGCCATAGTCTGACCTGCGTTGCTTCATAAAATGGTAGTGTTAAGTTATCATTATTGCTGTGATGTGTATGAAACATTTATTTTTGACTGAAGTATGTTATATGTGGGTTAGTTATGAATTAATCAGTACAACTTACCATTTATTGTATTAAATTTTAAGAAACTCTGATCCTTTTTCCCTTTTTAGACATACTTACGTTTTGATCATGCTGTATTAGGTGAACAATATCACAAAAGCAATATATATTTTACATAGCTATTTGATTGTTGTGTTATTTAACACTAGGTAAATAAACAACTACTAAGTAAACTTATTATTGTAGTTTTGCTTTATATGACCAAACACTTTTGTAAATAAATCCAATAAGTATATGGGCCAAATACTATTCTAAACTTATTAATATAAATTACATAGTATGAAGCTGCTAATTGGAACTGTCATCATACTAAATTGGGCCAGCATTTAAATTTAAATGACATTATTCTTCTGAATGGACAATCTATAACTACCTTGCTCTATATTTTCTTTAAGGATTAAGTTAATTTTTTTTTTCATCACATTCATTTTAGTCAGTTATCTGTGTTATTGTACCATTCTTACTTACTCTCTATAGCGTGGCTACAGACAGGAAAAAACAGAAAATGTCAGGGAATTTAATCAAAAATAATGAAAAGTTAAAAAATTTAAATACTGGACAGATTCTGCACCTAGGAATTTGAACACAAATGAGAGATTTTGTTTCTCGATGTTAACTAAATGCATTGTATAAATGTGGCAGTCTTAACAAAAGAAAAAGACAGGGTTTATTTTATACCACATTTAAACACGTTACCAAAAATAATACCTTAAACATTAACTATGGTAGCCTACTCTAAAAATGTTTATTAGCCATTAAAAAAAGTTAATCTTAATTTAGCTACACATCCTGATTAAGAATATTAGAAAACACTGTAATTAGGAAAGTTAAAGTTTACCACATATATTAACTAAATGCTATGACTTATAATAATGTTAAATTCACATCAGTAGAGTGGTAAATGTTTGTTTTGGTGTGATTCTTAGATTTGTTCCATAAATTTTGTGTTAGGCTAAGCCACTAATCAACAGAGTAATATATCTTATGACATTAAAGAAACAAATTTCAATTCTGATTTTTTTAAACATCAAATATCCTCCAAAACAAGAGAGATTTGAAGAATCCATACATAATTTGATAACACAGTTTTCTTCCTTTTGTTTGCTGAATGTGTTTAATTGCAAATAAGAGCCCTTTTTAAATTAGCAATTTCAATTAAAGAACTTATTTTTATGAAAAAGGACCATTAACTTGCAACTGTTATCATGTATGATAAAGAAACTTTGTTACCATCTCAATTGTAATTTGTACTGTTAATTCATTCAATGAGTCTATTTTTTTTTGTATATAAGTGAATGTTTGAGAAAAATTAGAATAAAAAGTTAACCTATAGATAATTTGTTTCATTACTTAATACAGTAAAAATTTGCAATATTCGGAGCATTTGTGGGACCAAAGGACTGCTGAATATAGTAATTTTCTGGATAATAGAACATAATACCCAAACTCATTCTCTCAAAATGCCCAAACCAACGTAAGATACCTTTTTCACATTGACCTATTGGATTCCCTTTGAAACAGCACTCCTTTAGCACCCATTCATTATTTAATCTGATCATGCGAGTAATGTAATGAGCCTCTTAATTGAATTTCTTGTTAATAGATAATCCATTACTGGATATCACAGCTTTTTCTGTATTATCAACAATTTAAAGCACTAATATGTACTTTTTATGAATGTAGGCATATATCTAGAGTTTAGTTTTTTGGAACTAGTAGCAGATGGAGGCATACAGGTGGGCATAAGACTATAGCACTTACTCCTGTTGTGTCCAGCATAGATTACATTAACCTTTAGATAGTAATAATTTCACTTAGAAATTGTTATATGAGGTTATACGGACTGAGTGGAGTGAATAGGCAGTCAGTCGGTGATGGCGATGAGTAATTGTGGTGTAAAAAGTGGTATTTTTGTATATAGGTATGGACATCTGTTAAATAAACTATTGGGAAGTAAAACAAGATATTAATTTTTCATTTAATTTTATTGAAAAGTATTATAATTTTAATTAAATATAATATTAGTTAACATCCGACATCTTATCTCAGTCAGTAGCGTGTATGTGTACTGAACTAAGGGTCCCAGGTTTGATTCCCGGCATGGCCGAAACATTTATCATTGGTGAAATGTGGGTTTAACCTTTCACAGTTATAAATTAACTGCCAGAGACTTGATGTTGTGTCTCTCTTAGTCTCAAGTTGAATTATAAGGCATATGAAGCCACAACAGGCCTATCAAGCCAATTGTGGAAAAATATATCTTGAATAAAAACTGACCCAGGCCACGGCTGGAAACATTAATTGATGTAATTAGTTAACATGTCAAGGATAATCCCCTCTTCCCTCCAATTTCTATCTTCCTTCTTTAACATTCATCTATATAATAAAAGGCAAAACCCACTCACCCACTGCTGTATTTTTCAACACTTGAGCCTGGAAACTTGAAAATTTGCGTGAAGGTTCTTTTTAGGGCTATGCAAGAGATAACACCGGGTTTTGCAAAATTTGATCTCTGAGCGATGAAAAAGGAATGGATTGAAAGTTTCTAAAATTTTGAAACATCGGACATAAAGCCTTGGAATTAAAAATGAATATTCCTTTCTAGAATTGGGTTAGATATTTTTCTGAGTTTTTCAAATTTCATTCACTAGGAGTGTTGGGAGGTGTGCAATGACTCACTCCTCACCGTATTTAGCCAAACCTTGGGCCAAGAAACTTGAAATCTTTCTTGGCGGGGAGGTAGTGGAATTGACCCAAATAACCAGAAAAATTTAAAATTGGGAAATGGTGTGTGTATAGTTTAAATAAAAATTAAATGAGGTAAAAAAGTACAAATTTGGCTACAAGTAGAGAGAGAACTCCAACTAGCTCAATCATTCTTAAATTTGAAATTTCTAAGAGTGAATAGGACAAAAGGGGTTGGGGGCTTCAAAACTTCAAAAACTAACAATAAACAGTTACTTCCAGTGTGGAATATAACTGAATTTCTGCAAACATGTAACAATACCACTCCAAGAAAATGCTAAATTTTTAATAACGGGAAAACATAATTATAGGTGTGGTAGAAAATTTAAATTTGGCAGGCAGGTTGTACAACTCCAGATAACCTAATTCATCTTAAAATTCGAAATTTCTAAGTTATTGTTTAAATGGAAAGGAGGGGAAGGGGTGGGGTTACACTTTCCAAACAACTTTTCCATGTGGTATAAAATAAACTTGGCAAGAAGGTATAAAGAACATTTCAAATAACCATACAACACATAGGCCCAATCTTAAAATGTCACGTTATTCTATTTTTTAGGGCTTAACATAAGGTTAAGCAGTAACAATACTTTTGAATTTACAATATTTGTTTAGCCTAATGTCCACGTAAAAGTACTCATTAGCGAGGTCTACTTTCCTGTTAGCAAACATAAAGTCCACATTAACAATGTTAAACACCCCATCCTATTGTTTTCAAGGTGATTTTTATTATTAAAGTGAAGTTACATTTATTTATCTTATGAAATTGTTGATTTATTATGATAATTACAACTTGAGGAGGAGTTACATGTTCTAAGGAACCCAAGATAGTGAAGAAATACTTGGAACAAAAGAATTTCCTGAAATTTTATAACTGGATTTTTTTTTATGGTTTCCTTCAAACAAAAATAAAGTGTATAAATTCCTGAAATGATAAATACCTAGAATTCTTAATTGGTGTGTTATCTATTAAATCGGCAACATTTCTTCTTCATAAAAGTTAAACTTCGTTTGTGTTTATGATTTTCAACAGACATTTTATCAGAAAAATAAATATGATAAAAGATAGCAGATAAACCTTACACAGATGTGCTAAATTGGATTTACTTTGATTCATTTGTTTTCTAACAGTTCTTATATATATTGTATATTTCTTTTTGGTCATATTACACCAATCAAAAGTTTTGAAACAAATCTAGTGCTTTGAGAAAGTTAACGATAAGAACTAATGGAAGGCACCTGTTCATAGTTTGAAAACAAACACTATAAAATAGTATTGTAAAACACAACACCAAGTTTAACCAACAGTTAGACTTTGTGAACAGTTGAGTTACAAGGACTTTGACAGACATTGGAAGATTGGCCCTTAAGATTTTAAATGAGAAAATAAAGGAGGAGGGGGGTTAGGTAAAAAAAAAAAAAAAAGCTGACGCAGAAAATTTAAATTTGCTATGGATATAGAGGGATTCTTCCAATAACAAAATACATTTTAAATATTTTCTATTGAGAAAGGAGGCTGGTGAAATTGGGGTTTTCAAAATTCCCAAGACTAAAATAATAAATTGCTTTTCAGTAGGGTAGAAGATCAAAATTTGTCAGGCAGGTATAAGAACCACCCAAACAACCATTAAGGTCTGATTCTTTAATTTCAATGCTTTTCACCCTAAAATATTTCTCCCAGGCAATATCAAGTATCTTATGTAAAAAGGTGTCAAAAGGGTAAATGGGATAGCTTAAAAGTATTCAGCAGGGACCTTGTGGTGGTGTCTTTACCAGCTATCCCTGGTCGAAACTGAGTCTACAAACTGCGTATTGTATGGCTGGTGGAGAACATCACCTTGCCTCACCCCCATACAGATGACACTACAAAGATTTAGCCGCCCAACTCCTGTGACTAGTCACTTGGGGCCACCGACCAGCCAAGCAAGTAAGGACTTTTCCCAGGAGCCTCCAACATTTATGGAGCCTTTAGCAGTTTTGTTCAAGTAGATCTGAGGCAGGCAGATCCATTTTTCCTACACTTCCCGTTGGTAGTGCATCTAGGCTGACGTATAACATCACAAAGGAATTAACTCTGTCAACAAACCCTAAAGAGTGCACCACTATAACCCCCAAATTATCTTGAAAGGTAAAATAAAATGGTGGATAATGCAAACTAACACTTGAATAACATGTGGCAAAACTTCTGAAACATTTGTACATCCATCTCAACCGATTCCAAGCTTCTCAACATAGTGGTCACATCAAGCAAACTTTATTATTTAATTTTTCAGATTCATTGTATGAATTTTAATAAGAATATAGATGAAACATAAACTCATAATTTTACTATATTAATTTAAAACATTACAAGACACATCTAATGAAGTACTGTACACACATAATTGTTTAATACAATATTTAGAAAGCAAACTTTTCAACAAGTAATCTTAATGTTAAAATATTAAGTATCTAACAAAAAAAATTTTCACAGGATGAATGGCATTTAAAAAAAGTTGATGTCAGCCTTAAAACTATCTTATGCACCATTTTAATAAATAAATAGATCAATATAACATTAC
The DNA here is from genome assembly GCA_039000515.1 of Timema cristinae. Classification (NCBI taxonomy): domain Eukaryota; kingdom Metazoa; phylum Arthropoda; class Insecta; order Phasmatodea; family Timematidae; genus Timema; species Timema cristinae. Next base: position 47,188,994 of record JBCFYV010000012.1, read on the forward strand.
TATCAACGGTAGCATTATTCACATACACTCAGTTTCACATAAAGTGAGAACATTGTGATTGGAACAAAAATAATGATAAGCATATTAATTAGGGCTGGGCTGCTGATCATGGCGATAATGACATTTGGCCCACAATTTTTCAAACCTTTCTTTTGTTAATAGCTGCACACAGGCAGGTACTGCTCACCTTTGTTAAGATCTTGGCAGACAGCCTTGTCCTTTGTTCTTTTGCTAGGTTAGGGGTGGGGGGTGGCTTCTTGTGACTATAAGAAAGGTACTTCTTTCATCAATATCAAAGTGGGAGGGGGCCTGAGAATATAAAGAAGTGAGTGAAATAAATTGTGATTAGGGAGGTCGCCCACAAGGTCAACTTTCAAACAGTTGCTGTAACCAAGAGATGGGAATATCAAGGAAAGCTAAAACTATAGACTATTTGAGGTTTCATAACTACATAATGGATTCAGGATTTTATTTAGTACCGCGTTTTACTACCTGTTCATGAATTTTGCTAATGAGTATGGGATAAGGAAGGTTTACTTTAGAGGATGTGTACCCATGTTTGTTTAGAGGGAGAGTGGAAAACTATTTTGGAAAAACTATCCTTAGTACACCCGAATTAGGTTTTAAATCCAATCTCCTTGCCATCAGCAGTCTAGTCTAAAACGAGAGTGACACCTTGGACCATGCGGCCACTGAAGCAGGTTATTTCAGTACTTAAATTTAGTTATCTGTTGAAATTTGTTAACTTATTTTAAAATTAATCATGCTTATTTAAATCCCAAGAAATATAATGGACAATTTTTTTAAATAATATATTTGCCATGATAACATATACACAGATTTCAAAATAAATTTCCTATATAAAACTATCACAATCTTATGTGAGTAAAGTGGAGTCACTTTATCTGAAACTATCTTTAAAATGTGACGGGACCAATGATAAAGTGAATTTTATTTAAGTTAACACTTAAAAGTTTTCATTTAAACTTGTATGAGTAAACCTAACTATACTGAACAAGATCAAAATGGACCACGTGATCAGTTTTTTACTATTATTACTACATATTATTTTGGTAAATTAAAAAAATAAATGAATAAACCAATGATTGTAATTGGTGATCGGCTTAATTGACAACAAATAATCGGTAAAATAGTTGATTGACTCATATCTAATGTTAATATGTCTTAAAATGAAAATATTATCACAGTTCACACTTCACACTATTGTTGTCACTGGACATAGTGGTAATGGTTGGAGTGTGAGTCATACAACACAATTCTCTAAATGATAGTGGGAGACGGAAAATGGTAAAGAACATAAAACACACTGATAGGAACAAATTATAGGACTTTTACAAGAGGAATAACAGGAAAAATAAGTTAATTTAACGTAACTTTTTAAAGCCAACTTATTTTCATTTGATTTGCTTGTACGAGTGTTACACAAAGATTGAGATGCTAATAAAACATAATTTCTTCATTCTTTTTATCACTGTCTAACCAGTATATTGTGTCTAATCTTAGGAATGTGCTATAACCAAATCAAATTAAACTCATAAAATGCTTTTCAGAGGAATTTATGTACAAATTATTAATTGTTTAATGAAACAATAAAAACACTAAGACTTTAATAAAAGTTTATAAATTGGTGCAAAATAAGCATTGGATTATTTTAAAATGACACTTGAGGACATGCTTCACCAGGCTAGCTTCAGTTTCACATCTTGTTAGATTAAAAATTATTTTGAAATGGCTTTAAAAAACTATAACACTCATTAGTACAAATTGATACAGTTTATAGAGTCATCTTGAAATATATTATCTTAGTCTCTGAAATAATACTTTATTACCAAGATTAAATATCTTTTTATGAAACACAATTACTCGATATTTTCTTTGCTTTTTATAATATTGTATATATTGGTAGCACTACTCCAAACACTTTTCTAAAGTTGATTTTTATAATTTTTTTATAAATAAGTTACTTTAAGATACTTTGGCGCTGAAACGGGCCCTTAGGATTATTTAGAATTTACAAAATATATATATATTTTTTAAATAAATAAAACTAATATGCATACTAAAGTAAGATTTTTTATAAAGTTTATTGTAACCTCCTGCATTACAACAAAAGCTACATGTTTGTTATTTTGTAGACAAAAACTTTTTGTTAATTGGTCAAGAACACCTCATAGTTATAATATGTGATAAAAGTAATAAAAACTTGTACTCTATAGGCATTATCTATATGCTAGTGTTTAATCATAATGAAAAGTGTCTACATCTACAATCAAAGCACTTCAAAAATGTAAAATAGCTATCTCCTACTAAATCATCAAAATGCATTTATGCAATCATTATGAAATTTATTAATCTATTATCTTCAAATCAAGCTCGTTGTATTAAAATATTTTATTTCATAATTCGACAGAATTGCTTCAAATTGTGTCTAACAAGTACCTAAGTACATTCCAGAACTATCTATATTTTAATATCACTTTCTTTACACATTTTAATTCAACACTTATATAATTATTTTCATGAAAAAATAAATATTCTAAGTGAATTAAGCACAGCAGCTATTCAAATTTATTTTAATAAACATTTTTTTCTTTTAAGTTTACAATACATAAAAATATTGTCAGTAATTGCAAAAATTCTGTTTGTCTATTTCGTTGCTGCCTGATACCATTGTAAATTTACTGACCGACATTTCATGAGGCTCAAAATAATGAAAACAGTGTAAAGATTAAGGGTGAGAAGTGAAAAAAGTATCTTGCACAAATTTACTAATATTATGTTTACAGGAGCTTGGAATGAGAGATTTTTAGGTTTGGGAAATTTACTTTAATCCTTTTAGTGCCATGCCTATAATGGATTCAAATGTGAAGAGTGCTACAGTTATTTAATTATTTGTGTAAGGTTGTACAAGAAAAATCGCCAAACTATTATTTATGAATTGTTTTCAGAATGTTCTATAATAGTGAGAAATGTTTTTTCTCTAGTGAAATAATGTTTTCCTTTATCTATCAGGTAACGCAAGAACTAGCACCAACCTGGAAAGCCAATCAGATCGACTTGTGCCACTAAAAGGGTTAAGTGAACTCTGTTATCATAAGTATTTCACTGGGCTTCAACCAAGTATGAAGACACCACACTTGACAAACTTTCCTCTAGTCAGGGCCCAAAAGAAAACACAAATAAACAGAAGTATTCAGGGCAGTTAGGTTTGATAAATTAACATAATATTACAAGTTGATGATAAAGATTATCAACATAGGGTAACACCTAGTCAAGTTATAAGGCTGGATGGAGTAAAGCTGAAAAAAGTACAGAAAGTAAAATATCTTGGAAGCGTAATTGAGGATAAAGGTGGAAAAAGAGAGGATTCAATGAGAAGAGCTGTTCTATAGGTGTGTAAAATACCTGCTATGTAAAAGAAAAGTGCCCTTAGAGTGTAAAGAAGTGTTGTACATGGAATACTTTGAACCCATTTCACATATGCATCAGAAACATGGACATTGAATGTAGGAGAGACTATGAAAGTGGAGGCCATGGGAATAACGTTAGTGAGGAGCATGTTAGCTGTCATGAGGGGAAACAAGATTAAGAATGAAGTTATCTGGGAAAGAGTGCAGGTACAGAGAGTAGATAAAATAATAGAGGAAGCAAGACTGAGATGGTAAGGGCATGTAATGAGTATGGAAAAAGGAAGGATGCCAAAGAAGATGTTTGAAATGAGTATGTAGGAAAAATACCACAAGAGAGGCCGAGAAAGAGATTAGAGGAGCAGATAATAGAAAGTGTTCAAGTGAGAGGAGAAGAATGGATGAAATTAAAGAAGGAAGCATGGTAGGAGGATGGAGGCATTTTACTGAACTGACCCGGCCACGGGCTGTAAAAAGTTGAGGTTGATGTTATCAACACAAAAAGGATAGGGTGTCCCAAGTTAATGAGTCTCATAGTAAAGTAATAATGAGCACATTTGTAAAATAAAGTTACATACTCCCATTCCCTTTTTTAAATTTTTTTTATGGTTGTATTTATTCTTATTAAGCTGTCTATTTACTTATCCATCTGATTCATCTACAATCTAGACTATAACATGTCATTTTAACACATATTAAATCTATTTTATATTAATTAATATCTTCAGGTTAGGTACAAATTCAATATACAAATAATCTTATAGTCAGGCTAAAATATAACTGGAATGTTTTTATATATAGACAATTGCATGCTTTATAAATAAGTCAAGTTGATTCACATTTACAAAGATATGTTGGTGATTCTTAATATCAGATATGAATTAAGTCACTAAAACATTTATATAGCATAAATACTTTTTTTCTAGTAAAATATAGACCTATTCAAAAAAAATTTGTGAAACAAATGTCTTTGATACCTCTTTTCCACATACCTAGTGGGTTTGGGGGTAGGCAGGTGTCATGGATTATTCATAATGTGTGGGATTATTGGCCACTAAGAGATATGCGAGTTTATTAAACAGTGGTGTAGATAAGATATATTCCAGAGGGAGCAGTGAGGGTTCATGTGAAAAATATTATTCATTTAGGAATGTGATTTTGCTCAAAATGTTACTTCTAAGTTCTAAGCAAATAAAAATATAACCTGATTGAAAGTGATCAAGTTAAATAATAAGTTATGATTTTTACTCAAATACTTTATTTCGCATGCCCTACCTACATGTAATATGAACTGATACTGTAAAATATACTAACAGTGTGCAACTCTCTAGTCACCAAACAGTCCAGTCTAGCTGCCAGCAGTTCTACTCTTCACCAAGTCAATGTGTAATAAAACAATTAATTACCAAAGGTATAGCAAACACTAAGACAAAAATACAACAAGACAAAAATATTGTAAACCAAATTAGTTTGGTATGGAAATACACATCGCAAAAAATTAATTTTAAGCATCTAGGTCAATTTTATTTAAATTATAAATAGATTCAAGGGATGAATAGTTAAATGAATATTCGGATTTGAGATTTGGATTCAAGAAAAAATGGGTTTGATCCATCTCTAATATTTATCTACTAGACAGTTGGTAATTTTTGTTTCCTTTTGAAATAACTAGATTACCCTCATCCTACAACTCAGCTAGACTGACAGTTGACAAATTTGTTAAGAAGTATTTCCGTCATTAGTTTTTTTTTGTTGAACATTTTAACTATCTACATTATTTATAATCAACCATTACAGTTTAATTTTTTCTCTCTAGATATTTTAGTAATTTTTTACCTTTTAAGAAATGATGGGCAAGTTTGGCACTTGCACAACATCTAACATGATTTTGAGTAAATATGAAATCCATTTAAGTAACACAAATAAAACATTAACAAATTTACTTATCTTTGTGAGGTCAAGAGTTTGTTAGCAAGCCTAGCTTAAGACCTAATTCTGTCATTCCCTTAGCTGCTGACACTTGCAGTATGGCCACTGTGATAGCGGCGAGGGCAACTGCCCCTTCCAAGTACATAGCATAAAATATCCTAATGCAGCCAGGAGTGAGACCCACGCCACCGGCTGCTGTGAAGTCGAGCGGGAAGAGGAGACAGTCAGAGAGCGAACGTGACCTACCGACACCGAACATGAGAACCCCTGCAAGATAATATGTTGCAATGGAAACTGCCGGAAGCCATTTTAGCCATCTTGGAGGGATGAATGGACCAACTATTAGTGTGTTGGCGCTTCTGGAAACAGTGGTGGGCTCTTCATTTCCTGTGGGAGGGTTACTGGACTCTCGACTTACTTGGGCATGGACACTGCCTCGTCTTTCATTTTTGTGTTTTTTGGCTGAAAGTAAGAACAAACATTTGTGCTTGTATGCTTATTAAATCTTTTCAAGCATTGTAGGCTGCACACATTAGAGCCCCAAATGATAAATCGATACATTCTCAAGATCAGTCAAGTTAGTCTCACAAATATAGGTTACAAAATGTTAAATTTATCAAGACAGTATGGAGACACTGACAATAATGTGATGTAATTGGTAGGGGGAAGCCAAACTGGAATGATTGTTAAGTTAGGCCTTGATAGAAACAAATAAACTTCTCTCTCCATTTCTCCATTGGAAGTGTGAAGAGAGAGTGAAGAAATGAAAAGAGAAGTTTTTTGTTTCTACCAAGGCATAATCTAACTATCCTATCAGGTTGGCTTCCTTACCATTACTTGTATTACAAAAATAGATAACAAAATTAATAATCGTTTCATGGCTTGGAAACACACGAAAACAGTGTAGAAACGCTGTACAATAATGTAAACCGAGTGATAGTGGAGGAAGCCAACTTTAAAGGATAGTTAGGTTAGGCCTAGTCCTAGGCAAGAACAAATACACAAAGAAATGAGGCTACATTCCTGTAAAATTTTAAATGTAATATAGATTACAGGTACTAATGATACAAACTCACACAAAGAATAGCAGAGTGTGATGAGAGTTTTGAAATTCAATTTTTTTTAAATCCAATATATTTATGAAAATATATATGAACTATATATATACTCTGCAGTCAAAACAAAAAATACCTCTAGGTATTTGTGGAATCTTTTTATTTATGCTGCAATCATACTCCCTAGGGAACTAAAGATATCAACTAGATATATGCACATAACCCAAGGCCCTGACAATTCTAAGGGGGTTCAACTCCCCTTCTCAAAAGTATGATTAGTAATGTGAGTTTGTATTCCTCATTAATCACTATGGTTGTAGCTTATTAGAGTCTTTTAATATTACTAACAACTATAATCTAATTTTAAATCACTTTAGAGTGCTTTAAGAGAGGTTCAAATATATAAAACTTGACATCTTTGGTTGGGGACTAACCTCAAGCGCCCCACCCCCCCATTTTTGTTGTTTATTTGGTATGGCCCTAATATAGCCATGTCATGTTAATAATTATAAATTATATCAGGTCCTGGGAAAACATACTTTTTAATATCATGTTTATGTTAGTTCAAGGGAATTACAATAGGTCTTTTGGTGTAAGTAAAAAAAAAGTATTCTAATGGTTTGGAACAGAACCTCATAATAACTTGGAAAGACTATGTAGCTTAGTGAAACAAGAGGTCGTCATTCATTTTCAGTTTGTATGTGGATAAATTGATGCAAACTGCTCTGAGATTTTTTATGATGCTAATAGGCTTAATATTTTTTCAGTATCAGAATCAAAATTCCATCATTTTCCAGTATCAAAAATAAATAATCAACTTATATTTCCTGTAAATTAGGCCTATTCTCAGTAATAATAGACACCCTGAATAGGAATATATAACCTAATGCAAATATAATAAATTCTATCTTCCACTATGTGAGTGTAGCATTTTTTTTGAAAAATGTTGAAAGAGATTAGTTTCCAGATTCAGGTCCCACTAATAGTATTCTGCTCTATAGACCAGTGTGGTCCAACCCGTATTCCACAACATGTTTTATTATGGCCCACCAATCTTAACAAGTTTTTAAATAAATAATAGAAAAAGGTGTAACTTCAATCTGTAATATCAAAAAACTTGTGATACAAAACAGGAGTAGGTAGGTAGTTAGTCATTTAACATACTATATTAGCATGTAAGGTAATCATAATGATAATACATTTTACTTGTATAGCCTATGGATTATAAGTAATTCTTTTGAATTAAACGTGTAATTTGTTTATAAATTTATCATTAAGTTGGTTAATTTTTCTTCAAGTCTGCTTTATGCTACATTTAGAAAATTGGATGCGAGTCATGAAAGGTTGGACCACTTTACTATAGGATATAGTTGGATGTGACCTGTTACTCCTTTTTTTTTTATGATCAGACAATGCTAATAGCACAAATGGAAAATCTGTAAATCGGCAACTATATCTAATACAGATATTTCTCGATCTTTACCTATATATATATAACTTTGAAATTAACAGTATGGTATTGTCCAGGAAAGAAAAAAGTTATTTTTAAAGTACACTTTCAATTATGAATGAGCCTAGCATTATAAAAGGCGAAATCTTGTACATTTATTTGAGATTCACCCATATTAGCTCTTTGTCCTTAGATTATATAGTTTAAAGTGCCAATAAATGCTTTAAAGTGTAGGCTTCTAATAATTTTTAAGGTGTAGTTGAAATAATTTAACAAACCAAAAAGTGACTTTTATCAGTTAAGTTATCAAAATAATAAAGGAATGTTTGTTGAATACTCCCAAAGCCACTAAGGAATGTTTATTAAACATTACCAAACCAATCAAACAATATATCCCCAGCCAATTACAGATCTCTTAAGACATACATTAATTTATGAGTAACACCAGTTGCACCTGTATAGTGACAGCAACACTGGAACATGGCAGAGTGTAGTGATGTTCCAGGCTGCCATTTGAGAGCCAAACTCTGTAGTTTTACTGCGACCAACATTCCTATATTCAGCACTAGAATTAGGTGCAGTGGGATTCCAATAGCCGAGAATATGACAGCCGCCAGTCTTCCTAAAGTCGTTCGAGGAACCGGTGCGCCAAAACCTAAAACACATCTCATAACCATCAAATAAGATCAACGAGCTAGTTATACTGAAATAATTAAATGTGTCCATGACATTGATTTATGAGGTTTTGGTTTGATCTCAAACCTGATGAAGTTAGGCTGCATTGTTTCATACTGTGGTTTCCTATTCTCACTAATGGAAATTATGGTGCCATTCCTTAAAATTCACACTTATCCTGTTTAATTAGATCAACTAGTTTGCAATATTAATTATATTACCACATGGATGTTAAAATGAAGGAAGTTAATAAAAAAAAAACTAAAGGATTGAAGACTTTATGACAGTTGAATTTTATTTATTAGTTATATTCTATTCTATTAGTGTATACTCTTTTAATCAATTATATCAGCATAAGCTATGACTTACTAATTAGCTTAAATCTAGAAAAGACGCAACACCCAGAGTAAACAAGTAATTTTTTGACCATACCAGAAATTGAAATTGAAAATCTTATGCTGGGCTAATGATAAACTTAACATTTACATTATGTAACATAGTGTAAAGGTTCTCCTAATCTTTTTAAATGGAAGTCATCACTATGCAGTAACTTAACATAATATTTGTCCAGAGGATAAATTTCGTGTTACGTGAGTTTTAAGGGAAAGATAACACATGTTCCTGCCAGCCAATCATATTGTAAGCAGCTTCAATACTGCTATTCAGTACTAAATTTGTTGTATTCAGTCAACTTCTTCGGTATAGTTTTTTTTATATCACCGCACCTTACTACCTGTTTATGCTATACACATTATGATAGTTACTCTAATTGGGTAGGGATGAGGAAGGAAACATTTTAGATATAATCTACCTGCATTTGCATGGTAGGAGAATGGGAAACAATTTATTAAATACAACAAACTAGACAAGACCGGGATTTGAACCCTATTCTCCCCGTTATCAGGTCTAACCAACCTGAGAGTGACAAATTATACTATTAGGCTAATGAAGTGCGTTTTGGTATAAGTTACCTAATTAGTTTGTCAGCGTCTCATGAACAGTAAAATGTTGTAGCCTCCACTTAGACTTTTATTTTGTAGCCACAGTAAGCTTCTACTGCATGTATTTATAGCCGGTTCATCCCTAACTGCTTTAGTTCCATTTAAGTGAACAATTTGTTTTTAAACTGTACACATTCATTGTCAGTGTTTTGCTTGAGTTATTAGGTTACATTATGTTACGTTAATATTAAATTGATAATGATCCCGGCATTAGGTAAGTTGACAGACAATAACTAGGGTGGTTTTGAACGAGATGCTATATTAAACACAATAGACCATATGCAAAGAAAAATAATGTTTGTTTATTTTAAAGTTATTTTATGGGAAAATATTCTTTTATTTTTGATTTTTTTAGCTACTTAAAACATGAGAGGTTGTTAGTGAATGCAGCCACAATATATTTCTGAAACTTCAAATCCCTCTTACTTAGCCTATGCATTTATACCACATGAACTTTAAATACTTGACCCATTTATTATTCAAATCAAAGTATCTCAAAGACAGTTCAACATCAGCTAATGCCCAATGGTTGAGAATTGGGTCCAATGCTAAGGTAGGTATCAATTTGAAGATGAAACTCTTATGATGAGAAATTGACTTAGCCCTATATATTAAAATAAATCAATGACAATGTTATTTTCTGCAGTAAAGTTTGGGTAATATATTGGTAAAAAAACAAGCTTTAAATGTTTTTTTTCCCCATCCATCCTTTGTTTTAAAATAATTACCCAGTGTGGTGAGCAGTGAAACTGCAAACAGCAAACAGCCAGCATAGCTCCATATCTTGCCGCCCCCACCTCCCTCTCCATAGCCTGCGCTCACAGCTTCCAACAGCAGTCCCTCATGCTTGGCCATGTATTTCTGAACAGTGTCTCTCCACACATACCGCTCTTGTTTCACCAGACGCAGCTCTGTGGACAGCTCAATTGCCAGCTCTGACTGCATTCGTCGCAAATCTCTCATCTGTTCTTCTTCTCTGGGACCCTCTGTGGCTTCAAACGCCGCCGCGCCGAGTAGTGCCCATAGAAATAGAATCACTGTAAGACCACATTGCGATAAGACCCAACGGCCTGCAAGACGGAGTAGGAAATATAGTCCTTCTACCCCACAAAACTCCCAGTCATTGCTTTCTTCAATGGTAGTACAACCACATATCGGTAGAAAGCGCAGCCGGTACTGAGGTGAAGGGGAAACTTGAATACCAACTGAAGAGTATTGATTAGCTACATTTTTCATGTCCAAATCACATCCATGGGGTGGACTGTTTTCACTTAATATCCTCTGTAAACGTTGTGGTGATTCGTTGTCACCTTGTAGGTCTATTCGGGAGTTTTTTAAATTTTCTTTTTCATTTTCAATAGATCGAAAGGATGGACTTTGTACATAAAATGGACTTTCTTCGACCATTGATAATCTTGAGTTCAAACATTCTGTCTCGTTCATGTTGAAATTACCAGAGGAATTCATGTCACTGTGTGAAAAATTGCTCGAACTGTTTTTTTTATCTGTTTCTGAAAGAAGATAGAATTGCCCATTTCTGCTAAGCTTGGGAAATCTTGCACTAGTCTTTGGCGGATCGGATTTTTGACTGTCTGGCAGAGGATCCTCAATTTGCTTTTCAGGTGGTGGGGGCTTATCACATTTTGAATCTTCTTTATTTTTTTCCTTTGACATGTAAATAGCAACATAATTTTTATCCTTTAGATTATATGATTTGTTTTTATGTTCAAATGGTTCATGACTTAACACCTGCAAATGAAAACAATTTGATTAACTTAATGTTAAAATAGATGTTCTAATAATAACTTTATTTTCCTATTTAATTCAATAACTAAACCATCTAGCTTGTTATCTGAATACACTAAAAGCATGAAATTACATAACCTCATTAGTTTTTTTTTGTCATTTTGATTCGGTTTTTTGTTTCATCTCACCTTAAGATAAATTTGTGTGTTGTGATTACAATTTTCTATCACTGCCCCTGGAATATGTTTGATTTCATTTTCACAACAGATCATATAATGCCCACTTTTATTTTTACTTTTAGTTTTACTCCTATTTTCATTCCTGATTTGAGAGGATACAAAATTGCAGTGTATTGCACTTGCAGTATTGTTGAAATCAATAAGTCCCTTAGAACTACTACACTTCAAATTTGAATGACTATGAGCATAATTTGATGAATTGTAAATTTCATGTTCAAAAATAGTTTTGAAGGATTTTATTTTTCTAGCTTGCTGAGATTCACAAATTTTATTAGTAGATTTAATAAGAATTGGTGGACTAGGTGAATTACTTCTATCACTGTTGCTTGAATCACTATAATCTTGGTATAAGGATGGCACAATAGGAGGTGGTAGTATCTGCTGATGACCAGACTGCATTCCCATGCAATAAATATATCACTTATTTTCTGAATAAACTGACATCATTTTACTTTTTATTGTCATATAACTGAAGTGAGTATTTACAACAATGCATTGCCTTTTCCTCCAAAAGGCAGATTGAAACTGACTAAATTTGATTACTTGTTCCTTAACTCAATTTGAACATTCTTTTTACCCTCCCCACATCAGCCATTTTCAACCTCCCCTTAACCCTCATGCCCCCGCACAAAATCTTGACTAATAATAATTATTATATTGTGTCCATGTACTGCGCACGCAGACTTGCAGTTATCAAATCGATGGCAGGAATAATTTCTTGTCTAATGACATGTATTAAATATTTAAATTATGTAATATGCATGACAAAAGTTATTATAATATTGAGTATTCTATATAAGTTTTTCACTGGTATTTAAGTGTTTAACTAATGGAGTTATCAAAATTCATAATCATCTGTTATTTATTTATTATAATAGAGACAACAGTAACTCAAAACTTGGTTGCGTGCCTGGTCTGCATACCTATCAGGCGTTTGCGTGTTTGTGGTTCATAGCCATAGAGGAAAAAGTCCAATAATGGAGATTGGAGACGTCACGGCTTTACTCGGTCAATATAATTACGTCATCACCTATGCCAACAAAAAATTCAACACAGTAACTGTACATATTAATGGCGTTTTATTTTATCATAAGATTTTAATAAATATAATATTTGAGAAATTAAGTTGAAAATTTTATCAATACATTTTTTTGAATGATATATCATGCGTACATGTTTTGAACATAATTTCTGTTGTTGTTTTTTCTAAGTTGTCAACCTGATATTTTAAATGTTGAGGTTCGATTTGGGACCCCATTCAAACAGCTTTGCCAACTGCAAGATCTAGATACTACTATTACTATTCTTTCAGCACCTGTACAATCCAATATTTTGTATACTAAAAGTGACATCCTGATTCCTTGGAGTACAAAGCAATAATATAAATATGCATTAATTATTAATATATTTTAAGAATGGGTGACTGAATGGTCAATATTGTGGACATAAAAGTTAGTATCGCCACTTGCTTATTAAACGTTAATTGTTTTGTTTATATATTTTGTTTATATAAAAATAATTATTCTAGAAACAAAAGTAATATCAAACCTCATGGTATCGAACCTGGAAAAATATATTTCCGCAGGTGCGTGTTTACTAATCGCAAGAGATTAAAGAGTTGGCAATTCTGCTTGCAACTAATGACGTACGTATGCAAAATGGTATTTTGACGCATGATTTATTGGTTATGTTTGCTAAACTTAATATGATAGTGGATACACCGAAGTTTTGATCCATAGTTTTGGGTTAGCGTCTAGCTGGTATTTTATGAACTCACAACCAACAATTTTCAAAAAGTATAATTTTGAATTTGAGTATAAGTCATAGTGCTAAGTTTAGTGTTAATGAAAATAATGAAGAATAACAACATAGATCTACACTTTATTTATAAATAACACGTCAGTCAACATGTCAATAAGATAAATTAAATTAGAACACTTGATAAATTATACTCGATAGCATTGGGTTAGTGTCCTTAAAATTTGTCTAAGGTTGTCAAATATGAAAACTTATTGCTTGATTGAATATTTGATCACTCATATTTATGATGAAATACTCTCAACTTTATTCGATCTGTAGGGTTTTCGGTTTAAAATTGGATAAGTTAAGCTATTTTGTATGTTGATTGATTTTTTTTAAAATTACTTTTGAAAGCTAACTTGTGATAGAGGAAATATGAGGTATCGTTTCTTATTGAAGTATTATCGCTTTAAATTTTTTGCAGTCTTGATTGTGATATTGACTTGTTATGTACTTATAAATGAACTATTCAAACGACAAACCTTTCAGTATCATGAGTTGTTTCTACAATCATCAAGTTATAAATTTCAGAATTCTCAACATTCTTTAGGTAAACAATCTACAGTACCAGGGTTGCCTCCATTCTTTACAAATCATACAAACTTTATTCCTGGTCTGTTTTTAAAAGGAATGTACCCAACAAATCAAAGTTATTGTAAGTTCAACTATGGTGCCCCATACAATTTTTCATGGAGTGAAAAATATGTGTCCTTCACTCCTCAACAAGGAGAAAAGGGACCATATCGTGTTTTGTACAATGTCATAGAGCATTTGAACACACTAGAGAATCTGGATAAGTTTAACGTCACATATTGTACGCATGCCACGCCAGAGTTCATGTATCATATTGTCGAGATAGTCCATCGCTGGGATGGACCAGTGAGTGTTGCAGTCTTTGTGCCATATACGACGCAGGGTTGTGTCTCGCAATTGTGGATCATTTATGTCACTGCCTACCTGAAATGTCGCAGCTTTCATTACATTTCATTTTTCCCTCCACCCTTCCCCCAGTTGTCTCCTGGACTAGTGCCGATTACAATGAAACACACATGAAATCACCAAAGAAGCCAGAATTTTTGGACTGCTCTGCACCTAAAGACCTGTTTACAGGGCAATTTAAAACATTCCGCAGCCAAGAAGGTTTGACATACCCTGTTAATGTGGCAAGAAATGTTGCCAGAATGGGGGCTCAAACATGGCACATTCTTGTGTCCGATGTGGATTGCTACCTAGTGAGGGACTGGTACCCGGGTTCATATCAATGCTGTCAAGGTTCCGTAAAAAGCGGGGAAATTATTCCACTTCTACAAATTTGTTTTTGTTGTACCTGTTTTTGAAGTGGACGAGTATCTCCACAATGTTCCAATGACCAAAGAACAACTTTTAGACTTGTACGCTCAAAATAAGGCGGTTTACTTCCATCGGTGGGTTTGTCTGCACTGTCAAAGATTCCCTGGACTTCAGAGATGGCTCCAGAGAAAACCCTGTGGTTGACGGAACTTCATTTGTTCAGGTCTCCTTTCAAATCAGCTTCAAGCATGTGTTCATGTTGATTGGTTGCATGTTGTCATGAAATATCAAAATTTGCCCCACTCTAAAAGATACTTTTAATTTATTAGTTGCATTTATTAACTTTTTGTTTGGGTGATTTTAGGAAATCCATATTATTTTGATCATTAAGAGCAGAAAGGAAATAATCTACTCTTATTCATTAATTTAATTAGGCCTGTATGTTAAAGATTTTTTCAACATATGAAACATAATTCTTCCACATCAACCAAAAAAATTATGTAAGCCTACTGGGCTATCATTTTGGGTTTCAAAATATGTCGATAAAATTTCAAATTTACAACCTTTTAAAATACTATCGCAGAAATTGACTAGGCCTTTTTCACTTTAATTTAATATCTAGGCCCTACTAAACAAAACAAAATTGTGGTTTTAAAATTCAGTGAAACATATGTAAAATAGGCTACAATTCTATATTAAGGTGTAGGGCCCTAAATGATTTTTAAGGCAACTTTTCATTTAGAGTAGCATTGGCCTGTTCATATTAGCAGTGTATTTAATTATAGCCCACTCATAAATATTTCATAACTTTTTATTGCGTGTGTCACACTGCCTATTTGGCCTAGCCACATTCAATTACCTACATTCATGGGATAAAGATGGGTAAGGTAGAGTTACAGAAATTGTACCTGCATCCTGTTATGAGGAATATTGGAAAACAATCTTTGAAAAAAATATTCTCATTGCGTATATTTGTCCTCAAAATTTAAGCCTCACCTCCTCATCATTGTCAATCCAGTCTATTATGATAGTGATGCTTATATCAGTGGTGTGCGATCCTATTTGAGGTCTCAATCTATCAAGGGGCCACAGATTTTTTTATGGCTTATAAAAAGGATACATAAAACCTCCATTAGGTAAGATGCAACCTTTGTAATCGTGTTATCAAATGTTATATGAAATAAATGACTTTAACTTATCTATAATCATTTAACAGCCTTAGAAACTTTTATTGGGTGCTAAAATTCAACATAAAAACATAAACGAAAGGTGTAAGATGAGAAGGTCTCACATAATTTTGAGGAAAACGTTTATTTTACTAACATGGTGCCATGAAGTTTTCTAAATAGAATAATACTTGAGTGTGATCGCACCCACAAATATTTACACACTACTGCCTTAGACCTCACACCCTCAAACTCTTTATTTTTTATTAAAAAAGTATATAGGCAATTAAATATTTATATTAGCCTATTAAATACATTTGTATAGTTAACAAACTTTATAAATGCAGATAATCAATGGAAACTATTAGTTTAGCTTAGCAATTATATAACCTGATTATTAAAAGTGCCTTCGTATAATCATGCCAGATGACATTTATTATAATTTAAATATTTCCATAAAACATATTAAATTTATTTACATTTTCAATGGTCAATGTTTGCCATTACCACCAAAATATTTTTTGCGACCCCATTTTATTAACCATACAAACTGTATGACTACCACTGTTCATTCCATAGATATTAAATGATTAAGGAATCTTAACTGTAGGCCTATTTCTTGTTTTGAACAAAACTACTTTAGAGTCTACTAGCCCAGTTTGAGTATAAGATCCCTTTAAATATTTTGCTGCATCAATAATCCCAACACATCTTGATGGTCAACTGGCCAGACATACACAAATGTAGGCTTAGTATACATTGATTTATATAGGAATGGACATCTGAAAGGCCTTGTTTCCTACTATGATCATACAGACTTTCAGGCCACTGTTTTGCTTTAAAGTTAAAATTGTACTTAACTGTTATTTTAATAGGACTTAATTTATCAAAGTAAATATGATCCATACATTTTAGAAGCTTTCTTTAAGGTTGGATGGAAAGGAACGAAAACTACCGTAAGGCTAGTGTTTTTGTGATTTTTATAGATTTTTTTTTTGCATAATATTTAAAATGTTGCTTCAATAGATATTTTTAATTTGATTTTCTGCACATAGTAGGCCTAGTAACAGTTCTTGACTATTTGTCATAGATATTTTGGGATTTGAAAACTTTCTTTGTTCATTTAAAACTTATATCAAATGCCAATATGCATAAAATTAGACTGAACCTGTCTACTGAAACACTTGTATTAAATTGACCAAAAAAGATTTTTACGATAAAATTTTCAAAACTACTCACCTCAACTTGTTTTCCCCTCCATATCACCTTAAACATTTTAATGTTGCTCCTTAGAACATAATGACACAAAGTTATTAATTGTAGTACAGGTAGATCGAAAATGATGATTTTTTTCCCCCCATAGGATTGTTGTAATTGCCTTTATAAACAACATATTAAAAGTCCTGACCTAAACAACCTGAGCTAAGTCCTCTATCTTGGAAAATGGCGGATCAAGACATACTTACCCCTCTTTGATTTTTTGCAATTATCTCAGAAACTATTAATCTTAAGTAAAATATGCTAAACACTAAATAGAAAGAGAATAAAATTTCCTACAAGAAAAATATTTTTGTTTTAAATCTTGTCTTTCATTGTCAAAGAATAAAAATGGCGTTAAAAAATCATACCAAAGATAGAATTATTTTTGCTTAGATATTGGGATTTATTTTATGACTAGTTAATCATCACATTATTATTTATTTTTATATTATTATAAGGGTTGGAATGTTGCATAGGTAAGTGAGGCCCACCACCTCTCACTGAAAGGGGTGACCTATATTCAGAGTGAACATAAGCTATTTCCCTGTGTTGCGTCATACATCATACACTTAACCCACTGATTTATGTTCACTTCTTCTGAAAGAAATCATCTGACTACACCCATAGATAAGCCCATTTCCACACAACCTTTTACCAAATCATTATGAAAGGTTTATCTTCTGCTTGGGAAGATGAGGCTGATGGTGAATTTTTTTTAAAATGTGGTATCCTCAATAGGCCATCTACAAAGTAGAAGGACTGAAGTTATTACAAATAACCCACATCAAACATTTGTATTTACATTTTCGCTAATAATAATAAAAGGCATAACAGTATGCACTGCATACATTTTTATATTTTGAAAAAGCTTAAAACTTTTTATTGTCTTATCACAATCACCTTCTTTATCGATTTTATTCAAGATCAACTTATTTAATGATTGGTTCAGAGTAATTATAGCATCCCATTGCACTGCAATGGGTGCAAAGATCGGTGCAAACCACTCCAGCCTTTTTTGCATGAACAACAGCCTTTGCTATTCCTTAAACATGTGCACGTTATCACCTTAAGTAGTTTTTTGGGAGCTGGTGATAGTAGGGTGGGTATTGGCAGGAGCATGTTTTTCCTTATTTTTCATCCCCAAACCTCTTGTGTCAACTTCCCCCCTAATAAATGCATGTGAACTGCATCTTCTGTGAAAGGTAGAGTGCCCAGTTTCACTTTTGTTTTCTTATTAGCGACAGCGCGATTGAAACATTTGTACCTACTGATATTCATTGAACGACTTTTCGGACTTGTTTGCCCCATACAAACTGTGAGCGAAAATCTTTCCAATTTGGTGGATTTATTATTGACTGGCATCTTCATCATTAAATAAGTTACATTTATCTTGGTACAAATGTCATCTTCTCTTTTTAATTTTTTTTTTATCAAAGGGGCCTCTTTCTTTATGACTGAAAGGTGTCACAACCACTGACTGTGTGTGAACAATAGATTATTTCTTACGCCCTGATTTATTTCCTGCAGTTAATTGGAAGATTATATCATACTATCCATTTTTCCTTTGCCCGGCTTTAAAATAATAGTTCCGCTCCTCTGGAGCTAATGAAATAATTAATACCAACATATTTAAATCTTCGCCACTGGTTGCAGTCTGCTGTGAGTTGACTGATATTATTGCTCTGTTGGCATTGTGGGTGTTTGCAGTATGCAGGATGCTGAAAAAGTTTTTTTATAATTCCTTCGACAGCAAATATATCACTTTGGTCTTAATCTTCTCATTCGATAGACATATTTCCTGACTTTCAATAAGAGGGGTTTCTCCAATAAAAAAACATTAGCTACCTACTAAGACTGTTGTTCTATTTACACTCATAGGACTGTGTTGCGCTGCGTCGTGCTGCAAACAATCTCAAACAGGTCATTCCCAAATTGGCTACCTTATAAGACCATTGTTTTAGTCACACTCACAGGACTGTATGCCGACCATGCTGATACCATACTTTAAATGCTAACAACACAACACAGCCGGATTGGTCAGAAATTTTAATATGTGGTTTAATTACAACAATCTTATGGGGAAAAAAATCCTTATGGATTATGTCACTGATAAATTATAAAAAATGTCTAATTTGCCTGCACTATTGGCTCTTATATAAAAAAATAATATATATAAAATGGGCTAGGTATGTACCATATTTCATTCATGCACATTGAGGCAGGCCCAGGGGATGTCCAAAACACTAATACTTAAGCGATGCAGGTATGTACCAATAATTAATTCTATTTTAGTAAGTATTTTGTTGGATTAAGTTGGGGGGCAGGGGGATAAGCAGAACACTCATTAATACTTTAAACAATGTTGTCAATAAAACAGCCGGCGCCAGCAAATACTTACATTGCATGCAGCATAGATTACAATGATTCATAGATGATATACTTTACAACTCACTGAAAGTGTTTTTTATTTTCATTTTATTTAAATACCTCTTTTTCACTTGTTAATGGGCCTGCCTCGATAGGCTTTCTAATTTCATCTAGGATAGTTTAGTAACTTAACCATTTTATGATAGTGAAGTGGCAATCATAAAATGTATCATTCAAGTTATTTTGAATGGTATTCTTAAAGGGTTGATAAAAGTTCTATAATTCCAAGGTGACCAAAGTTCGAGAAAACTTGGAAATTTCTAGCAATTTTAAAATTCTGTAATTTGTCAGGAAAAAGTATCATTTGGCTGTCTATAGAAGAGAAATATCCCTAGTAGTTTTTTATTCAAATGATTTGAAATCTCAGTTACCTATGTTTATTTATTCGTGGAGTGTATATTTCAATAAAGGCCTACCATAATTCTTGTTAACAAATAAAGTGATTAGAGTTTTTGAATATTTAAATCGTTTGCATTCTGGATTTGAGCCAGGAAAAGTCTAGGAATTATTGTTCTCAGTTTTTATGGGAACTTACAAAATAAACCTAGTGATTTTTAGGCTATGGCCATACTTACAGTCGGGTAACCATGACCAGGACGCCAGCACGCAATGCCTTGTTATATATGAGACTACACTTAGAAAGCGACTTGGTCGCAAATGTGAGTTACTTTGGGTCTCCCATATAAATAACATTGCTTATCATTCTGACAACATGGTTGCGATGTTTCTATCATGGCGACCATGTCGCAAATATGGCTGTATTCTTAGAATACAGTTACTGAAACTTTGTGTGTTTTCAATAAAGGACATTATTTAAGATTAATGCTAACAAACACCAAGGCATCAGATTTAAGAGCTTTTGAGACAATTCAGAAGATCCATTCTTGAGAATACTATGATGGGAGATATTCGACAGTAAATGAGTGGTATCCGCTTCTGCGGCTTTATGGTCCAAGGTGCTACTCTAGCAATAAAATAGACTGGCGAATACAATGAAATGGGTGCTCAATCCCGGTCGGGTGCACTGAGGGTGGTTTTTCCTAGATGATTTTCCAATATACCTCCACACAAGTGTGGGTGCACTTCCTCTAAATTAAACTTTTCTAATCCCTAACACATTAGTGTAATTAGTACTTAGGCATACACCCTGAACAGGTAGGTAGTAAGGCACAGTTCTAAAAAACAAAACAAATAAAATACATTGATTTACAAATATCTGCGTCAGAAATAATAACTACCCCCTTCCAATGCAACCCTCTCCAACCTAGTGGCAGTGTCTCACCAGGACACCAGGAATATAAATTTTACAACTATACAAGCAAAGAGGATCTACAAAGTTCATTGCCTACATTATCAATATCTTCTCATTACAATAACTGTGTGTTGAGAAAAATTATATTAGAGCATTTATGCATTTATAAACTATCAATAGTTTAAAAAAATATATTTATTTACCATGAATTCTTTAAAATGTATACAAATTACTCAAATATGCAAACCAAGAAAATATGACGTTAAATTCCAACATGAAAACAAAAAACAAAAAAAACATGAAATATACATTTCTACAGCAATGGGATCATGAATAAAGTTTATGTACTCGAGAGCATTGTATGTGACGAACCAAAAGAAAAATTACAGGTCATCAAAATCCAAGCTCTAGTTATTAAGATTGCCAGTGTCTTAACATTTGTTAGCAAGTTTTTTTAGCTATCATCTATATTATTGACTTGAGTTATTTAATAAACACTTTCTGAACCAAATAGTTGTATCAGACCTGCCTCGGTGGCGTAGTTGGCTAACACGCTTGTTTCATGTAGAGCCAGACTGCTGAAGACAGGGAGATCAAGGTTCGAATCTCAGTCGGGTGAACTGGGATGGTTTTTTCTAAAATAATTTTCCACTCTCCCTCCATACAAATGGGGCGCACTTCCTTTAAATTCAACCTTACCCATTCCTAATCCATTTATGTAATTAGTACTTAAGTGTATAACCTGAACTTGTAGTAAGATGTGGTGCTAAATAAATAAATAAAACAAAGAAAGTTGTACCAGCATACAACTTTCACATCAATTTAATTCTAGAACAGACATAACACCCAGTTCCTTTGTCACTAAATCACCATTGTGAAAGAGGAAGCGCCAATTCCATAATTAATAATAATTGGTTGCTTAATATAAAACCAAAATCTTGTTATTATAAACAGAACACACTGAGTTTTGTCTCCTTACCAATGTCTTTATACTAGGTGTAGCATTCTAGTCTCGTTTGACAATATTTTGACTGTTGCTAGATTTAAAATAAGTGTGATGACAAAAGAGGATTGAAAAATAACACATTTAAAAAAAAAATGACGAATTTGTTATTTCAAAAACTTGTAATCAATACATAAGACTAAATCAAACATGGACTTAACAAATTCAAAATGCAATAAAAACCCTTTAACAACTAAACTCTTCCATTCTGCTAAATATAATTGATTAACAAATATTTTCAGAATTAATAGTGATCCCCTCCCCCACCAGCCTAGTAACATTTTATCATCAGGCATGCATATTTTACAACCAACCATACAATAAAGAGGATAAAACTCTGTGTTGAAAAAATTATGTTTCAATATTTACCGTATGCATTTGTAAAATATTGGTAGTATTTAAAAATATACTTATTCAACATTAATGCCTTAAATTGACTCAAAAGTCCCTTTAAAAGACTCAAAGATGATTAGAAATAAAGCAAACCAAGGAAATATTAACTCAAAATTAAATTCCAAAATGATGAGAAAAGATCTATAAAATATACATTTTTACAACCAGGGGATCATGAACGGAGTTTATGTACCTACTTATGAGCATTGTATGAGATCTAGTCTACTATTTTCACAAATTACATTGTAATTCATGATAGTGGACTCTGCAAAATTAATGCTTCACACACACGCATGCATGCACTCTCTCTCTCTCTCTCTCTCTCTCCAAATCTTCAACACAGTTGAACCATGTGCATTCTAAATAGACGTAAACACCAAATATCTCAAATTTAACACTTTTGGAGAAATAACACTTGTATTCTCGGGTGACAACCTGTAAAAGGGAGGGAATTGGCTGGGATAGGAAAAAGTCAGAGAAAAGAAGAGGAAATTGTAAAAGGTCATAGAAATTTAAAAAAAATTTAAAATAGTTTTCAAAATACAAAGTTTTATTATAAGTCATGTGATTTCGTTAATAAGACTGACATATTTGTCTTTATTAATTCTTGTGTGAAAAATTTAATATAAAACAGCGAAAATAATGAGATTTTTTGTTAATAGCTTTCTATAGTCTGGGGAATTCTGGGAAAATGCATATTGTGTGTAATGGCAAACTTGAAAAATCCAGTTTTGAAACTTGTATCAATCCTAATTTATTTTTATTTTTAATAGTAGGAATAGCAAATAAATATTTGGACCTTTAGATCTATTTTGAATTTTTTGATAATTTTTTGTATTTCATATTTGCATGACCACCATTTTATCTATTTAAAGTAGACTAATTAATTAATATATTATGGCTTTTTAAATGACTGCAGCATGATATTTTAGTCATAAAGGCTTTTAAGAAGTCATTTCACCTCTAAACTAGCTTAAATTGCTTAAGGTTATAAAGAGAAACCTGCCATTATTTTTACATTAAAAGTAGGTTCATTAATATACTCAAAAAATTAATTAATTGATTGTGGCCTTAAGTTGTTAATCATGGAACTTATAAATAAAAGATTTTCTGTTCCAGCATGCCATTTTAAATATTTCTTTAAATAATATGTTTTTAAAAGAAACTTGGGAAATTGATAAGATATAAGTGTTAAGTTTATAATAATGAAAATTGATAAAAAGGGAAAATAAACTATTAAGAGTAAATTTGATGGAGAAAGCCCACCTAGG
Organism: Timema cristinae; assembly: GCA_039000515.1. Lineage (NCBI taxonomy): Eukaryota > Metazoa > Arthropoda > Insecta > Phasmatodea > Timematidae > Timema > Timema cristinae. The sequence goes on from JBCFYV010000012.1 coordinate 47,212,379, forward strand.
GAAAGAGGGAAAATGTGGGTAGAATCCAATGCACAAAGGTTCATCTTCATCCTTTCTTCTGTCTTCTATAGTAGAAGTAGTCACACACATTTTAACACAAATAAAATATTTCAGCATTGTTGCCTTTATACAAAGAAAGAAAGAAGAGAGAGTACACTAGACAAAAACACTGGATTATGGCAACAATGCCGAAATATTATTCTATTAATGTTCAAATGTATGTGCGACTACTTCTACTATAGAAGACAGAAGAAAGGAAGATGCAACTGTTGTGCATTGGATTCTTCCCACATTTTCCCTCTTTCCTTATGTGGACTTTCTTCATCAAACTTACTCTTATTAGTTTATTTTCCCATTTTCTTTAGTTTTATCAACACTATTATTATAAAATTATTTAGCCATTGAGCCACCTCGTTTTTAAACATATAAGTGTTAAGTTTATTCTTACTCATAAAATAGTCTAAAGGACAATAAGATGTTTCAATTAAAAGCAAACTTAGCTAATCAAGTTTTATTAGATAACATTATCTTATTATTATAAAGATTGGGATTATATATATTCCAAATTCATTTAAAAACACCCTATATTATAAAAACCCTATATTATAAAAATGGGTATCAGCAGTTCTCTAAAATCTGAGTCAGTTTAATATTTTATGAATCAAATGTAAAGATGAAGCTTATCTGCTTCCTTTATTCATACGCAAGCTTGTGTGTTTTAGAGTTACTACTAAATTGAAAGCTGATATGATATTTACAGCAAAATAAACACATCATTTTGCATTTGACAACACTATTTGTACACCTCTTGAAGATTCATAATGTTTTGTGGATGTATTTAGGCTGTAAACAAATTCACACTATTATCCTTCTTTAAAGCATAATTCCTTATAACTAAGTAAGCCAGAAATGTAAAGCCACAAAGTCTTTGTCTCATGCTCAGTTTTCGAAATGGGTAATACCATCTAATGGGGTAAGGCGGCTTCCAGGCGAGTTAATGGAAAATGGAATACACATAATTCACAGTGAAAATATTTCTGGTTCTCTCTCTATACACTGTATTTCAAGACAGGTGGCAGTGCACCATTACATCCTTTACTAGCTTCAATATGCCACCATTTCTTTTATTCACTTATTTTAGGTATTTAATGTGCACTTTCTGAACCAACTGATAAACTAACTTAAACCTAGGACAAACACAACACCCAACCCTCGCCCAGTAATTCATCATTGTGTAAGAGGAAAACCCACATTTCATTCATTGATACATTTTTCAGCTATGCCACGAATCGAACCCCGGACCCTTGGCTAAGTAGACAAGACATGCTACTGACTGAGCTAAGATATTACATTCTGATCATTATCTATGAAAGGATCTGCATGCACATGTTATTTCAAGTGTTCTCATAGTAACAAATCTACTGGACTGATGTCAGGCAATCGAGGAGACCACACAAATACCTCTACACACTCAATCCACCTTCCTGAGGAAGTCATGTCTAGTCACTCTGAGGTATAGCCGCAAATGAAACCATAACCGATAGCATACAAAGGCACATCTTAGATTAACCATAGTACAGTAGAATGGTTTAAAAATATGACTATTGTATGCAGCATTTAGCTGTAGCGGTAGCAGAAATATGTATGCTTGCCCCTACATTGATGGCAAAGCAGACTTTATACATATTATAACATGTTGATTTGTCTATGCCCACAGGTGACCGTTTTAGTCATGGTAGACTTCCTAATATGTAAATGATGCTTAGTCAGTCCACATGATGGTTAACCTATTTCGAAAACAAAAACATCAGATGTTCATTAATTTACTTTTTCAGCTTGTTTTGTTGTGAGGAATTGTTTTAATTTGTGTACACCTAATATATCTGTACAAGTATCTATTAGTGGCATGAGGAAGGTAAGAGATATATTGCGAAACTATTTGGGCAAAGATACCACCCAACTTTATATTTCAATGTATATTATGTTACTCTGTATATATGAGGGTGACCTGGTGGTTTGGGGTAAGGTGTCAGACTTCTGTGCTGGGGGTCCGGGTTAAATCCTTGGTCACGGCACATATTTATCTGATTGCCAAACCCTTCCTTCACCTCTAACAAGACGTGTATTAATCACAACTTGTGAATTTGGGGAATGCCAGGCCTCCACTGTGGTTTGGATTCCACGTTAAACTACTGTAGCTCCTCCATTTCATCTCACAATCACCCTACCATTACACATTAGTGTAAGTGCATATAACCTGAACAGGTAGTAAGACACGGTGCTATTAATAATAATAATAATAATAATAATAATAATAATAATAATAATAATAATAATAATGCACGTATGAACCATCTATCACTGGTGTATACATAGTTCTCAGTGGTAGAAAGTAGGGCTCGGCGCAGAACAAAATTGTGAGCTGGCTGGTAATAAATGTCTTCTCTAGACTACCAACCATGCCAGGAGGTAAAATTGAAAAATGTTTGAAATACATTGTTTTAAACATCATTTTTGTTTTTGCAGTAGCATACCAATAACTTATTTTTTTAATGTAGATTCTTCATTATTTGTGCAATTTTAAAATAAAGGCTACTAATGTTGATAACACATATAGTGAGCTCAAAATAACTTGTACACATTTAGTTTGTTTCCATACTATGAGGAAACTATATATATTTCTACCCCTTTTTAACTTAAAACAAAGTCAATGTCTGAAGTTCCAAGCTTTTTTTTGTCACAGTTTGTTAAACATTGCTATATTCTAATTTAAAATGTTGGCAAGATTGTGTCTACAAGTTGCTTTGTTAACCACCCCCAGCCAATCCTGGTGGTGAGACGTGAGTTTCCATACCATCGATGGGAGCCTATTTACATAGGGACCAATCAAGATCCATTGTATAGTGAGGTGCTCACATGGGAGGGACAGCAAGACAAGATGGCACAGGTAAGTCAGCAGCACATCATATCGGAAGGGAGAATGTTATTTTTGTTTAGTTTTTATGCACTACCCCTACCTTTCTGATCTATTCACATGTTCACACTATTGGGGTGGGCATGAGGAAGGTGAAATTCATAGGAAGAAGTCTACCGGCATTTTTGCCCAGAGAGAGAATGTAAATCTATTTAGGTACCTAAAAACTCCTCAGTACACCCTGCTAGGATTCACACTCTGACCTATCTATCGACGTCAAACCAGACAAGATTTAATTTAATTTAATTTATTTGAGGTATTTAACGTGCACTTTCTGAACCGACTGATTATATCAGCACACAGCATATAAACAAACTTAAATCTAGAACAAACACAATATCCAGTCCTCAGCGGTAAGTCATCCCTCTGAAAGGGGAAACCCACATTTCACCAATGATAAATATTTCAGCTATACTGGGAATTGGAACTAAGACCTAGCTCAGTAGACTGACATGCTATCGACTGAGCTAAAATTTTGGACCAGACAAAATTACTTCACACGCCTACCAGTGCAGATTTAGGGTTTGAGATAATCCTTGTGTTAATTTAATAAAATCAGCTAACTGACACCTTAGTTCAGTTGGTAGCGGTCTACCTACTGAGCTCCAGCCCAGGGTCCCAGGTTTGTTTTCTGGCATGGCCGAAAAATTTATCATTGGTGAAATGTGGGTTTCCCCTTTCACATTGATGAATTAACGACCAGGGGTTGGATGTTGTGTTTGTTCCATATTGAGTTAGTTTATAAGTTGTGTGCTAATATGATCAGTCGATTCAGAAAGTGCACTTTAAATACCTTTACAAAAATCAGCCAAAATATGAATATAACAAAAATAATAGTTTTAATCTCTTGCCTTGTATATAATATCCCTGAAAATTACAAATTTTAACATGACCAAAGGTTCGTGGGCTGTTCACAATTCACTGTGTGAACTTTGAGGTCTTTTTAGTTTATTTGAGCTTAACATTTTAGAAAAAATTCTAAAATAATAATAATTTAAGAAAGGAATGTTAGTCAGTAGTGTGTGCAGAATATCGAAGTAGGGGGGGCTCAAGGGGGTTCTGGGGGGAGGTACCCCCAACCACCGGAGGCAATTTTTTTTGGCCATTTTATACACCTAGAAGATTTTTTGGAAGGTTTTTATTTGTTAACTTATTTATATTTGTAATATTATGATCATGAAAATCAAAGAAAATAATAAATAAGCCTAAATTAAAGTTTGCTTGATGGTTACGAAGGCCTACTTTCACCAAAATCATCAATTATTTATAATAGGTAAATGTGCATAGAAAAGAGAAAAATTGTTGAATGTTGTAAATAATAATCTTACGAAGAAACAATGGCACTGAAAGAGAGGTAAGGGGTTAATTATACTGACCAAAGAATTTATTTTCATAGCGTAATGATATCCCACTTCCATTCTATGAACGATAGTCCACCCAATGAAATAAATACATTTGGTGATTGATATAGAGACTATTTCTGATCACCTGACATTTTCCTTGCTCACAATGTTTAACTGATCATAACCAGTCCCTCTTCCCCATTTTATTTTCTCTTCAGATCTGTGTGGATCTCGGGGCATTCCTAAACCATGGAAGGGGGGGGGGGCTCGATCCCCCTCAAGCCCCCTTTGTGTACGCCATTGAGTGTTACAATGTTATTTGGGCTTGTTATGGGTTAAACACATAATAAACCAACACAAACTATTAAAGGTTATTTTTGTGAACAAAACAAAAGACATACCCTGACTTACGTACAATTTAACAGTCACTTGAGTAATTTAAAATTCACGATTAAATAAATTATTAACTAGGGTTAACACATATAAAATGATGATAAATGAATAAAAGATGAACACAAAATATATAATCATTAAAAAATTTTTAATGCTGTTTTAACACAACTGACCAAATGCTCATGTCATTGTACAAGTCATCTGTATCAGGCTCAATTTCCATGCACAAGGGATTTATGATTAAATAAAATAAAACCCTAAACAAATAATACTAGTATTTAATCAATTTAAAACCAAGCCGAGTAAGGAACTGCTTTCTTCGCTTTCTTCTCAAATACCCCCCACCTCCCCCGCCCCCTTAAAACTCCCTGCATGTCACACATATATGTGTACCTGCATGCCACACATATGTGTCTAGTCTACTTACTGAACAAAGATGGAAACAAGCATATAGAGAAAGAGAGAAAACAAATGACAAGTACACCCATCTGGTTGTCAACCCCTATTCTTGTGGTATTCTATTGCGGTCTGGAAAAGTCAGAAGTTTCAAAATTTTCAGAGAGTATCAGTTTTGGAAGAATAAACTGCTGCTCCCAAGTCTTTATTCCTCCCTCCTACATCTACATGAGTAAAGTATGAGACATGGACCCGGACTAAGAAACAAAAACATAAACACAATATTGTATCCTCCAATCAACACAGTAATTTACAAAACTATTATTCAACAGGATGGCTTCTTTTGGGCCACTTTTATTGTACACATCTCTTCCACAGTTGTTATGTTCTCATATCAAGAGTAAGTATCGCAATAGGGAAAATGTTTGACCGAGAGACAATGATGAATCTTTGTGTTTGATGTGTGTCTGGGGAAAAAAAAAAGAAAAAAAGTGGATTCTGCAATTTTGTCTGTCCCTGGCCACAGATTTTAAGGTTTGATGGATTTTGTTCAAACTTGAGGACTTTTTTTTATTTTGACCCTAGCCCTCAAATTAAGAGTAGCTTAACGGATTAATTTTTTTTAATTACAAAGTTTTCAAATGTGGTTTTATTGATTTTGTTTGAAATAGATATATAGGGAGTATTTTACATGTTAAATAACACTTTATACTTGTATTTTGGGTAAATATTCATAAAGGGTTAGTTAACTGATTGGTGAGTTTCAAAAACTAAAATTATTTAAGCCTGTGCAAACTATAATTTTCAATTACTAATTGATTATAAAATTTGGGTAACTGACTCAAATTGAATCCTAATCAAATCTCATGCCTAAACAAAATTTCAAGGTAAATCTGAATTGAATATTATGCATAAAAACTATTTTGAGTAGAGTTCTAATCAAAGTGAATCTTATGCTAAATATATTTTTTCAAAACAAATCCTAGTCAAATTCCATGATAAAAAAATTGAATTGAATATTTTATTTTTAAAATAGATGCAGATTTGAATTGAATAATTTATTTTAGGCTTTTTATGATAATGTTTCATATCAAATTTGTGTTGAATATTTACTGTGTTAGGTTTTCGAATCCAATTTAATAATAAAATATTTCAAAAAATATTGATACATCTTTTAGATATATTTTACATTTATTAACAAAAAAGTAATCAATAGCACAAATCTCAAAAGGTGAAATATCAAATAAGTATCACATTACACTTTCAATCATAATGCAAAGGTTGATTAGGTTGATTGAAATATGGATTTATATACTTTTTTCAAACAAGATATTCACTGTCGCAAATAACTATACTCCTACCATTCCTTGATGACCTGGAACTCAAGCTACTTTTTTTTATCGACACTACCACACAACTGGTTTCCTATTTGATTTTATTAATTTGTTAAGTAAGTATGACATATAGATTCAAATTTTGAGCTAAGTCCATTGAATATGAATCTGAATTTAGAACTGGAATTGTACCATATTAAGATTCAAAATTTCGACTCTTATCAGAATCTTAGGATCATTTGTACTTTCAATTTCAAAATTTTGCGCAAGCTTAAAAATATCTCAAAACTTGCTTGAACGATTTGTTTTAAAATGTATATCTGGGAAATGTTTAAAACTGTATACAGTGAAATAAAAAAAGTACATTATTAAAATCTGTTCATAATTGTAAACAATCTATATACTGTTTTAACTATACCTCTAAAACATAGTTTTATCTAACTGAACCTATTTACCTTTTTCTTTTTCAATGTTGTTATTGCAATTTGTTTTAGAGCACTAATACTTATTATTGGTAACTCAGCCCCAATATAATTGTAAGATAAACTCAACAATCAGACTCCAGAACATTAATATAACACCTAACTGAATGTATGTATTGGGCAAAGTATGAAGTGTGAACTTTACCTTTCATTCATTACTGTTTCCAGTATATGATCTGGACCAGTGTTTTATTCAAGTCATATATTTTCCACTACTGGCTGGTTAGGCCTGTCACAGCTTCATATGTCTTATAATTAATTTCATCCAGTCCCCAGCCGTTAATTTGTCAATGTGAGAGGGTAAACCAACATTTCACCAATGATAAATTTTCGGCCATACTGGGAATCGAACTCTGGACCCTTAGCTCAATAGACAGGCTCTCTATTGACTGAGCTAAGGTATAGAATAGTTCAAAATGTGAACTTTGTTCTTCTTTTACTGTAAAAGCCATATTTTGTTTGTTCATTTTATATGTACACCTTTCTTCCACCTTCTTCCAAATATAATACAATTTTCTCATAAAGCAAAAAGAGGTTTTCCTTATTGAGATGAAACTATATACTGTTAATATTAACTACTACAATCTAATTACTGCACTGTGCAGTATTGTATGCAGAATAGTTATGACTAGTGAATAAATATTTTACATAGCCTGTACAGATTGCAAAATACACAGAACAATACGCAAATTAAATTAAATTTGAAATGTAGGTCTTCTCCATATTATTTTGACGGGGATATTTTAGCCGCCCACTATAAAGAATAATTCGCTATTCATATGTGTCTGTTGAGAGAGATTTTATTGTACTTGTTTTTTGGGGGGAAATGCATTTTTAAGGCAAGTTTACTGATAAAAGCTTTTTTTTTTAATTTGAATGTTTTTTAAAAATGGCTGTAGCGATTTGATTCAAACTTGGTAGGATTATCTGTTAAGTTTTTTACATTATAAATAACTATATATTAATATTTGCTTTTCTTTAAAAAATCATTTAATAATAGTTTCTGAAGACTGATTTTTGTTGGTTTTTCAAAAAAAATTATTTCATGGGTAGTCAACTTAAAACGAATTTTATAAAATTTGAAAATGGCTATTTAAGAATATTTTTTCATTTAACTTATCTTTGAATTTTTTTTCAAGCTTAAATACACTTAGTGAGAAAGTTTGTATAATTGCGCCAGTACCATTAATTTAATATCATGAGCACGTAAGTTGGATAGCAATGTGTATCACTGTTAGGGCAGGTGTCTAATGCATTGTTGATATTGGTTTTATTTATAACTTAATAAGTTATTAAATTCAATACAACTATTACACAATGTAAATTTATTTTAAGTACTTGCTGTGAGTTAATGGATCCTCTTTCACAGTTTACACCAAATTATGATCCTTAACCATTATGAAAAGTATACAAATGGGTATATAATTTTTTTTTAATTATTTCTAAAAAACACAATTTTCAATTTTACTTTTGTTATATGGATAAGACAAGAAATAACTTCATTGTGAGATGTGGGTCTAGATTTTTTTGTGAAGGTCTCTTCAAGTTTTTCAGTTAACCCAGCGTGATACAGGGCTCTTAAAACTGTAAAAAAGCTACTTAATCTTAAATTAAAATACAAACATATTTATAAACAACTAGACATATCATTCGAATCCAGGATCTTTGACTTAATGCACAGTTATTTACTACTTGTTTTGCTGAACTAAGATTGTTTTGTGTCCAAGAACATATATCAGTCATTATTAAAGTAAGAATCTCTTAAGAATTAGTTAGGTCGTCGATTACTTAAAAGTTCAGTTGTGACTTTAGGCTAACTTTTTTGAAAAATGTATATGGGTGTCAATACCACATTTTTGGATTTGAACCTCAATTACTATCTTTTATTTAACATATAAATTCAAATCTGAATCTTAAAAAACATGGTAAACATAGGAATATAACTACCTTAGATTGGTATAAGTCAAGTCTTATATTTTTTCAAATGTTTATCCACGCTTATTTTAGCGCTAAACCAGTGTACAACCCAAATGGATAGTAAGATGCGTTGCTAAAAAAAAGTGATAAGTTAATACTCCAAGGTATGTTAGCGCCCTGCCTTATTACCTGTTCAGATTATACACATATGTGATATGGTTTTATGGTTTGTTCGGGTTAAGGTTTTGCCATGATAGTAACCACTACTAATAAGTAACAAAAAAATATCCTAAATTGAAAAGTTAAATATATATATATTAAGCTTGTTCTACCCATTATTATCAATTGATGCTATAGTGAAATATATGCCGGTTTTGTTCTAGATGGGGAGATGTGTCTAATGGGCTATCGGTTCATCATACTTGATGGTGCATTTCTAGTCCATACCCCAAGCATCAAACGCCGCTCTGATATTACAATAGAGCGCACTGCGTGGAGGAGACCACACGAAAGAAGAAATATTAAAATGTATGAGAGTGTTGTTTACAAGTTGATTCATAAATATGGGAAAAATAACAGATGCAAGATTTAGTACAAAAGCTAGAATAATACATTGAGTTATAATATAATGCCATCAGCTACATTTATTATAGAATAACCAAACTAGCTGTGAAACCCAAGGAATTATACAAAACAACAACTAATTGTTTATAAAGAAAGGTGTGCTAGTTAATTCGCTTTTAATAAAAGGATTAAGACTCATGAACAATGCAATGGCTACTATATAACTGCATATGCAACCTGCTCTTAGTAAGGTGTATTAAGAAATTTGTGTTAGTTAATTCGCTTTGACTTAAAGGATTAAGTTTCCTAAACAACTCAATGGCTACTATATAACTGCATGTGCAACCTGCTCTTAGTAAGGTATATTAAGAAAGGTGTGTTAGTTAATTCACTTTGACCATAAGGATCAAGTCTTATAAACAATGGCTATTACTGAACTGCTTACACAACCTGCTTTTCGCTATGCCTTGTCTTCACAATATATGACGTCAAAGCCTTCCACTTAAGAGCCACCATTGTGTTTCCATGGTGTTCTGGTAAGAAGGATTGGAGAGGAACTTGTGTCATATGTTAAACATGGGTTCACTGAGTATTGAGATATATTCTATTAATACAATTAGATGGTGGCCTGCTTTTACCTGAGAAATCACATGTTATGCACAAGTCTTGTTTGTTTACTGGTAATTAGTACATGTCACTAAATTAAAATGAGTGATGTTATTAGTGCCCTGTTGGAAAAGACTCCATTTTCTCAGCTTAGCTATGAGAATAAACTTCAAATAGTGCAGAGAGGAAGACCTCAGCCAACACTTCCTGCACTTACAACTGAACACAAGGAAAAAAATCAATCATATACCAGATATTTTAATGTAAGTAATTACAAAAAATACATATGGTTGACTGGCTCTAATGACTCAAATAAACTGTACTGCTGGCCGTGTTTGCTTTTTTCCACTGAAACAAGCCCTTGGAAAAAGACTGGTTTCAATAGTTTAAATAATTTAGTTCAAGCCTGTAATAAACATCAAAAATCACTTGGTCACATAAGAGCATCCACTGCTTTACATAAATTTGGATCGCAAAGAATTCCACATTCCTTAAATAAACATAAGAAAATTGCAGACAATTTGCACAACGAGAAAGTTAAAGAAAATAGAACTATTTTAAGAAGATTGATTGATTTAGTAACATTTCTAGGGAAACAAGAATGTGCCTTTAGGAGTCAGAATGAATCAAATGACTCAACAAACAAAGGTATATATATAGAACTCATGCAATTTTTAGCTACTTATGATTTGCTTTTAGCTAATCATTTAAAAACAGGAACTGTGTTTAGTGGCATGTCACCTGCAATACAAAATGACCTTATCGATGCAGTGTCAAGTGTAATTACAGATCAAATCAAATCAGAAATAGCTAAAACATCTTTTGTTGCAATTTTGCTTGATGAAACTGCTGATGTGACAAATAAAAGTCGGTTATCAACAGTATTAAGATATGTCGATAGTGAAGGAAACTGTCAGGAACGATTTTTACATTTCACTGATGTCAGTTTGGACCGGACGGCACAAGGATTGCTCAAACACATTACCAAAGTTGTAGATGATGTAGGTTGTTCAAAAAAAATTGTTGCACAATCCTTTGATGGAGCAGCAGTTATGACTGGTCATATGTCTAGTCTTCAGACTTTATTGAAAATTGAGTATCCAACAGCAACCTTCATTAATTATTACTGCCATAAACTAAATTCGGTTTTGTCTAAGTCTGCAAATTGCATAAAAGAATGTAATGGTTTTTTTGTTGCGCTATCTGGAATTTCTAGATTCTTTTCTCACTCTACTTTCCGCACAACTGCTTTGGAAAACTTTATGGAGAAGAAACTTCCTGGAGGCGTGTCAACATTGTGGAACTTCTCCTCAAAACTTGTCAACACTGTTAAAAACTACAGAGTCTATCTTATCAAGTTTTTTTCGTCAATCGAAGATGAACCTGGTAATTGGAGAGGGAAGAAGTCAATACAGCTTCAGGCTTGGTTCGTTTTCTATCTAAGTTTGATACAAAATTTTTTCTTATTATATTCAACAAAATATTTGAATTTTCGGATGTTTTGTTTGATATATTGCAAAATAATTGCATGGACATTTCTTACTGTACCAATAAAGTTAGTGAGTTCTATGACACTTTGAAAAAAATTAAATATGAAGATTTTGAGGAAGTATGGACAGAAGCTAGAAGCCATGATGAAGGAGAAGAAAATTATGAGTTCTATGAAACCGTGGGAAGAATTAAAGTTGAAGATTTTGATACAGTATGGACAGAAGTAGGAAGTATTGATGAAGCAGAAGTTGCTGAACCAAGACCAAAACGTCAAAGAAATGATTATGATAGTTTCAAATATCTAAATCTTTTTAATCAGATTCTGGACACACTAATGATTCAAACACAATTCAGGTTTGAGTCACTAAAATATCTTAAATTTGTGTCTCTATTGGATTCAAACTATTTTGATAAATTTTGCGAAAGCTTTCCAGAACATCTTTTGTCAGAACTTCAAGAACCTTATATTTCAAAGTTTGATAAAATTCGTCTCAAAAATGAACTGAAGGTGTTTTACTCTCTTGAAGAATATAAAAATAAATCTGTCAGAGATATTGCATGTTACATGAAGTGGAATAAATTTGACATTGTTTTTAGTGAAGTGTACAAACTGGCAGAACTAATATTAACATTTCCGTCGACAAATGTAACAACTGAAATAAATTTTTCTGCATTAAATAGGATAAAGACTTATCTCAAAGCCACACAAGGACAAGTCTCTGTGAGCAACTTGGCTGTTTTATCCATAGAGAAAAATATTCTTTTAGATTTGAAAAGGTACTCAGAAGAAACATTTTATGAAACTGTGACATTCAAGTTTACTCAAAAGGAAAAAAGAATGGAGTTCATATACAAATAAAGTATTCAAAGTAGGCGTTAAAATCGTCATGATTATTTGTGAGCCTATGTTATTTTAGCACAATAATATTATTTTTATTGCTTAACAAAAAAAAATGCTCAAGGAGAGGGTAATCTTGACCAGATCTTGGATCCCCAGGGTATTCCATTGAACGCCTTGTGGGCACAAATGCAATGGGCTGAAAAAAACAAAAGAAAAAAAAACCTGTTTTAATCTAGTCTAGATTATAAAAAACTGAAGTGTTCTTTTATTTTGTGTCAAAGGCGGGCTTAATGACAATATTTTTAACCTCTTCTATTTATTCTTTGCTTTAATGTGCATACGTGATTGCAATATAAAACACATGCTTACAAATGCAAATTAATTCATTTTAGAATCCTTAAAAAATGTTAAAAACCAATCTATTCCTTACTTGATATATTTAATTTAAAAATCTATTAAATAAATTGATAATGTCCTTAATAAGGAATTTATTTGAGGTAGAGTGTGTTTCTATCCATGGTGACCTATGGTGAGATCTCCCAACAGGCGGTGGAAAGGAATCTTTAAGTTTTTTTAGAGGTGACTCATTTCCACATGTATACGAGTCTGAATCTTCATCTTACTAACAAATTCAAATATGAATCTTTGAAAACATGATAAACAGACTTATCATCATCATTATCATGGTTTCCATCCTATGGTATGGTCATTTTAGTAAAATACCTCCATCTTTGATCCTCTTTCCTTCCACCATTCTTCTTCCTTTATTTGCTTTTATTCTTCTCCCCTCCCTTGCACATGTGCTGTTATCTGCTCCTCCAACCTCTTTCATGTTCTCCCTTACGGTCTTTTCCTTACATACTTAATATACATAATTCTCCTTGGGATTCTTTTCTTTTCCATCGTTATTACATGGCCAAAATACTGCATTACTACATTCATTCTTAAGTTGCCATAGAAAATAAAAGCAGTAACTAAATGAAAACCAGTTTTGCCATATTTCATTCATCATAACTTTAACTTATTCAGTTAAGTGGTAAGTCTGGGAAATTATTGATAAGTTTGTCCCATAATTATACAAGGTTAAACCACCAATAAGCATTATAAGTATAGATGGGCCTCTCGAATCTTCAAATCCACCGAATCCTGACAAGTATTTGAGATTCGAGGATTCAGTGTTTTACTGGATTCGATGGTTGAATCTTTCACCTAATAAACAAAACATAATATTTTAAATTAAAAAATTACTTAGGCCTACTTGAAAAGTATAACTTAATTTGTAATCATTATTTTGTCAGACAAAAGAAATTATCATGAATAAAATCATTATTTTTTTAAAATAATAATTGTTAGGTGTAGAAAATCTAACGTGCCTAATATCCAACCCCCCCTCCTCTATGGGAAACTTGGACTTGACCATTATAGCGCATGCTCACTTCTAAAACTTTTACCTCATGAACAATCTTAAGAATATTTTAATGAACACATTAAAACTTTTCAAAAACTGAAAATCAAAACTAGAATTACAAATAAACTTGAAATAAATAAAACAAATTACAGATTTTTTTTTTAACAGAAATAGGACCACATTACACATGATACAAAGTCAGCCTCCGTGACATATGTTTATTCGCCAGAGTGATGATTAAATAAACATGACTGTTAATTCTACTAACCAACTGGTTTTAATTATGTACAACTATGCAAAGAACCCCAATTTATTTTATACAATTCTTAAGTTAGATATTTTGTTGTGTTTCATGAAAAATAAATACTGTCAACAATTAGACATTGATAAAACTGTTTATCTATGCCTACCGGCCTACGTATCGTATATAGATTCAGGTAGTTTTAAGAAAAAATTAATGACTTGCTAATTCATAATTTGTTTTTAAATTGATTTTAACTAAGGGCTTTTTTTTAAATATGTTATTGAAGTAATTGTAAAACTATTTAAACATAGTCCTGCCTAATAAAATGGGAATGAATATATTCCAAGAGTCGAAAATATGTTCGTATTTTAAATAGAATGTATTCTCAGAAATTGATATATCGAATATATTTATTGTTTTTTATGTGAAGATAGATAATAGATATAAAAGAAAATGATTATAAAACATACTTAGGCATTATTGAGTTCACTGTTTTCAATGTATGTTTAATTGTTAAGCATGTTGTTATAGTCTTCTTTTTTAAAAATCTTTTTGTATTTCTAGCTTTTCCTTCTTATTAAAATAAATTATAATCCTTCAATGATGATTAAAGTTGATCAAAAGATAACTAGGCCTAATATCTCTGTTTTTACATGTTTTTTTAGAAACTTAACTCATTCTATCAACACTTATAAAAATAACTAAAAAACATTCAAATTTGATTCATTTGATTTTTAAACAATAATATAAACCTAGATTGTTTAATTTGGCTGAATTTTAACCAGTATTTTGTGAGGGGTGGTTGGGATTAATAAAAATTGAAAGAATGATTGAAATAAATCTTATTTTACAGTTTAGGACTATATTGTCTAATGTAGGTCTATTGGTAAATTATTAAAATTTCTAACAATTCGCTAGGATTTGGATTCAACCCATCTCTAATTATAAGTGACACTAAAACAAATTCCAAATCAAAACTAATAAAAAAAAAAAATCTTGGATTGGATATGATAATTTTTCAATTCTCAAATATTCTTAAGAATTCAAGGAATTGTGTATTTGAAGGTCCCATCACTAATTTTTTAATTGGGGTCACAGTTGCTGTGAATTTCATAGGACTAATAAGCCATTGGCTTAGAATTGATGAGGAATACAAACATATATTATTTATAATACTTTCTGAAAGTGAGGGGGCATGCACCCTCAATACATCCCTTGTTGGTACTGTCCTGACACTGATGGCTGTGATTGAATTTACAGTAGAGTTCCGACTATTCAACCTAAACAGGACCGACAGGTGGTCGGATTACACAAACAAAGGAAGGCGCTGGAACAAAACAATTTAAAACTAAATGGAAGTGCAGAATATATATATATATATATAATGAAATAAGAATTAGTAATTACTCCATCATATAAATTATGCAATAAATTATTCATGTAAACAGAACAAAAGATTTGAACTCAATTAAATGAAACTTTTATAGTATTCTATAGTATGTAAAATTCAAAAGTTACTGTTTAAAAAATTGGTGATTGAAGTCTGTTTCCCAGCTCTGCTTCTATTCCTTGGAGCGAGGTCTTACTAATATCCCTGGAATGTCAGATAATCGAAAGTCGGATAATCAAGACTCTACTGTATATAATTTTGAATTTAGTTATAACTTTTTATTTAATATTTTTAACACTATAGCTTACCTACTTGAATAAAATATGTAATAGATTTTAAACAAATGTGTCATAATTTTTTTTAATGTGTCTTTCATAAATACTCGTTTAGTGTTGTACCCTTGAAATATTCTTGCATACATATTTTATAGTAATCAAATGTAGTTATGTTTGCACTGTTTAAGATGTTATTTTTTGCTGACTTACTTAAGCTGCTAGCATGACGGTTACCATTTGTTGTGTCAAACCCTTAACAATATAAAGAATAAGTACTAAAATATTTTATTTACAAGTGCAAATTACTTTTATATTTGGGTGTTTTCCAAATACCAATCATTTACATTACAACATTTTTTCTAAATTAAATATTATAAAACATAACATCCATGACTGGCAATAAAAAAGTTCAGAGGCCTCCATCTGGAAAACCCTTTTATGGTTGTAAATATCTAGTGACACCAATATAATTTTGTTGCCTTTACTTTCTTTCATTCCCTTGTATTATAATCCATTTAATCAGATTCCTCCTAAATACTGGGTGATACATTGGCTCAATATATTCATTACATTGCTGTGCTCTATAGCAGGCATGGTGAATCTTTTCCAACCAATGTGCAAAATAAGGGTTAGCTGAATTTTGAAATAGTATAATGTGCCACCTTTTATAAAAAATTTTTTTACCATCTGGGAATAAGTTTTAAAGGTATTTTTTTCTTCTTTTTGGCATGTCACCCAAATAGTGTTCACTTGTCACAGATTTGCCATCTCTGCTCTAAAGTAATATATAACATGGCTCATCTCTTATTTTTAGCTTACATGGTAACAAAATATATCACCAATGAATACCTATTTTACCCGCCTCTGTGGCGTAGTTGGCTAACGCGCTTGTCGTGTTGAGCCCGACTTCTGAGGACGGGGCAATCGAGGTTCAAATCTTAGTTGGGTGAACTGGGGGGTTTTCCTAAATGGTTTTCCACTCTCCTTCCACGCAAATGCGGGTTCATTTCCTTTAATTCAACCTTCCCAATTCCTAATCCATTAGTGTAATTAGTACTTAAGCGTATAACCCGAACGGGTAGTAAGACGCGGTGCTAAATAATAATACCTATTTATACATTGCTCCACATTTTTTGAAACATTTATCATTTTAGTAAGAATGGTTCTTAAAATGTTTTTTTTTATAAGTTTTGATAACATTTTACTGTATTGTTAGTATTACTTTAAGATTATTTATAATATCTATAAAAAGAGATGGCTGCAGCTCACATTAATAAATGAAGATAGTTTTAAAAGCTAGCTGTTTGAATTGTCAAATATTGTTCTTCCTATGATATTAAGGGGAACACCTAATGAAATGCTGATACATGCTTCAGATGTTCAGAAATTCTGCATTGTTTAAAAAGGGGTTTGTTATTTTAAAATATGGTTCATACCGAAATAAAGGTTTCAACTTGTCTTTATAGAATTAAAAACCTTACATTTTTAAGTTCTTAAATTTAAAAAAACAAAAGGTGTAATAGTTCATTAACTTTATTTCATTAATATTTACATGAAGTATTTACATGAATATGAATGTCATATGGTCTAAACTCTAAGCCACTACTCTTGTAATAGACTAGACCAGGGGTCCCCAATTATTTTGATGGAGATCCATTTTAAAAACTCGACTTCTTCTACGGCCTGGAAAAACTTTAACATTGACTAAAGTTCAAGCCCTATAGGACTATACTAATTCAAAAATGTGTATTTCTTTCCTTTTATTTATTTAATTATTTATTATTGCTAGCCTTACATGTCTACCACCCGCCCACCACTGAAATAGCATAATTTTCCTATTTATCGCTATCTCACCAAGGTCCTTAAAAATGTATCTGTGGTCCAGATGCGGACCGAGGTCTACCATTTGGTGACCACTGGACTAGACTATTGGAAACGGAGAGATCAGAGTTCAGTTCTGGTCAGGTCGACTGAGGGTGGTTTTCCTAAATAGTTTTCTACTCTTCCGCCACAAAAATTTGGTTACATTTCCTTTAAATTCAATCTTATTCATCCCCAACACATCAGTGTAATTAATACATAGGCTTATAACCCTAACGACTAGTAAGACACAGTGCTAACATTTATTATTTTAAGTGATGTTATATTTTTAAAAACATAATCCATATTTCAAAGTTATTAACCTAATAAATACTGTGAAGCTTTAATTTGCCTTTCTTTATGCAAAAAATCTATGCACACTAATAAATTACATGATATAGTATATGTATACAAGAGTGAATTTGTTTGTTTTAAATAAGTGATAAAAACCCATACCGTATTCCACCACATGAGCATCACATATTTTGTGCTTAATTTTTAGGAAAAAAGTGGGGTTTTACCACTATATGAAGCTTTACAAAACAATATCTCAAGCAGGTGATCACTAGCTTTTTGTGTGGGAAGATACAAGTCTTACCATACCATGTGACTTACACTTGATAGCTTTGCCTGCCCTCCCACTCCTCTTGCTACAAAATGCGCAAATCGACTTTCGAAAATATACCTATTGGAAATGTGCATGTGCTGAGTATTCTAGGCGCCACAGTGCACGAGAAGACAACTGCGGATCCAAGGTCAACTGTTATGGATCTTTATTGGTGCGTGGAAATGATGGAGGAGGGAGGAGTAAGTAGCTTTCCTCTGTTTACTTCTTAAATTGAAGTGACAAACAAGAATATACCCTGTAACAACTATGCAGTGAAATTTTATAAACCAATTTTTTGTCTGAAAAAACAAAGTGTCTGCTTATTTGGTGAAATACAGTATTTAAATATACTGCTGTACAGCAAACACTGCATTATCTCAGCAACAGGCAATACCTAGCTAGTATGGGGTCTACATGTGAAGCTTGTCTAGTCTGGGTTGCTGGTGAAAGGGTTTGAATCCCGACCTGGTGTTCTGAGGGTTGTTTTACTTAATTAGTTTCCCACTAGCATTGCAAATGTCGTTACATTTATTTTAAATTATACCTTCCTCATTCAACCCGTAAGTATATAGTTAAATCTAGATAAGCCAAACAGGTATTGAATAAGACTTACTAAACAAATAAATATGTGTATTTTCCATATTTGTCCATATCAACTAAAAAGAATCTGCATATGATATGGAGATTGAGGCTTGAATCCTGGTCGGGTGTATTGAGGGAAGTTTTTTCACTCTCCCTCCACACAAATGTGAGTATACTTCCCTTCCTCTAAATTCAACTTTTTTCATTCCTAACTCATTGGTATAATTAGTACATATGTGTATAACCTGACAGGTGGTGCTTTCGAAAAAAGAGAGAGAGGCCTTCAATTGCAAATCTTAAGGAGAAAAATTCCCGGACACTCTTTTGTAATGTTTGTCCTAACTTGTCTTGTTCGATGTCCTACACTTGAAAAAAATTATTTTGATCTGTTATAGAACTGTACTCTAGCTGTACACAATGGATTTTAAGGGGTGGGATATGTCATGTAAAAACAATCCTTGAAGTCTTTGTCAAATTATATTCTGCCTATAAATCTTGTGATGGGCTTAGGTAATTACTTACATCTGAAGATGGATGGCTGTATTAGGTAGAGGAATTTGAAAGGTGTTAAATACTTTACTACCTAAATGGTTTTTTACTGAACCAACTTCAATAATTAATTGGTTTACTGTAAAAAAATGATATTCATAAAAATAAAAGAGAAAAGAAAACTTTTTTCTATCGTAACCCTTCAATAATTATACTAGTATGAACGCCTTGAAAATCTATTAATTATCAAACAATGTCACATCATCATACGACAGTAAGAATTCAAATAGCTGTGTCTATTACTAAATATATTATTTTAGCACCGCATCTTACCACTTATTTAGGCTATACACCCATGCACTAATTACTCTACTGTACAGGATGAGGAAGGTTTAGAGGGAGTGTACCCACATTTGCTTGGAGGGAGAGGGGGAAACCATTTAAGAAAAATCTCTATTATACCTAACCAGGATTAAACTCCAACCTCCCCATCATCTGTGAGAGTGAAGCTTTAGACCATGCAGACACCAAAGCTGAAAAAAAGTATCATTTAATTTATCTCCAATTGCTCTTGTTAATAGTCATGATCTTGAGACTGTGTTTTATTAATCTAAAAATATTACTTTTTAGCAATAATAGGTTAAACACATTAACACACATTTTAGCTTACCATTAAGAATTGTTAAATTTGGAAAGATCCCTACAAGATAGCAAGTATTTGTTTCCTATTTTTTATGAAGAGCTTGAGAGTGTACATTGGTTAGATAAGGGAGGATTAATTTTTATTGGAGATTGGATGCTTGAATCCTCGAATTTCTGTAATTTTATGGTATTCGAGAGACTAGAGATTTGTAGATATCTTAAAATAGTATCTTAAATACAAATATGAATACCTTGACTTGAAATAACAATTTTAAGCAATTTTTAAAAGGAATTATATGGGCTTGTGTAGTTTGTAGAGTAACAAAATCAGAAAAAATCACAAAATCATTGTATTAATATAGTAAATTTACTTTAAAAAAAGTGTTTTCTTTGTTGTTTATAACATAATAGACATGACAGACAAAATTCCATCATCATTAGCATCAAGTTTTAAACAACTTTTGTTATATTACATTTTTAATATTTTCACTTTAAATAAAATTGTAGGTACATTTTTAAAGATCCAAATTTGGATTCAAGATTTGAAAAAATAGATTTGGATTTTACAAATATAGTATTTGACCCAGCTCTAATACTTATATAATAAAGCATGTGTCTAATAATATTAGTGACATTTATAAAATTCAAATATCAATATGCACAGTCACACAAGCAGCATTACATAAACCACTTTATGACATCAGGGTCACATAAATATTCAACTCTTTTAAACATTAATGAGCTGTTTCAGCCCCAGTGAGGTTTTGATCAATTTTGGATTGTTTTGTTATGTGTAATTTGATTCTTAATTGTTTAAAACAGTGTAACTTATAAACAAGATATTATAGAAATCAAACCATTTATTTCAAAGAAAATATCATGAATGTTGTTTTGTAAGAATATATTTGATCTCGTTAATATTTTCCAAAGCAAAGTATTATATTATGTATTTCAGTGTTATTTAATATACTGTATCACAGCTGCATTGCCAGATTTTAAAATGTGTTTGAAATGAACTTTTAATAAATTTTAATGTGAACACTAAACTCATGTGCAGAAGCGTAACCATAAGGTATTTTTTTTATGATCACAATACTTTATTCATGCTTCATATAGATGAGATATTGACTCTCAAAATACATATTCTGGTGATGTAAATATACTTTTAGTACAGATGTAATTGTCATATAATTTTATTAAATAAAAAAATTAATGGTTAGCTCTTTAATTAGATTCAATACCACGACCAAGACTTCTTCTCCAAAGGTATTCAACTGAACAAGTGTTTAATTTACAATGTGTTATTACTTAATACTTTCGTAGCTGCAAATTCTCATTAATATTCTCTAATTTGTGAGAATAGACAAATACGTTTACAGTTTATTTGCTTCTTTGATGTTCACTACAATGTAAGGTATGCATAATCCATTTTAAGGTTTGTTATGTTTATGTAGAAAATAAATATGTTATAAATGTTCTGTTAATTTTTGTAAGAAGTAAAGTTTTTTTTTTTTCAAAGTAGATATACATAAATATTTGTAAATGAACTAGTAAAAAACCCACCTCGTTGGCCCCATAGTCTAAGGCACTACTCTCGCAGTAGACTAGTCTACCAATGATGGGGAGATCGAGGTTCGAATCTTGGTTGGGTGTACTGAGGGCAGTTTTCCACTCTACGCAAAATGTTGGTACTCTTTCTATAAATATAACCTTCATCCCTAAAACCATCAGCATAATTATTATGGGTAGAAAGACGCGATTTTAAAGAAACTAGTAAAAATATCAATGAATATTCTCAATATAGTGTACTTTTGAGAAATTTGTATGTTTTAGTAATTTTTATTATTTTCTGTGAATATATATTAATTATTTATTTCTTCATTAAGTTTTGCAGCAATGCACTTGAATAACCAATATTAGATAGTTGGCATCATAAATTCAACCTATAGAAATAAATGATATGACACAATCATACATACCACCCAAAAAATATTTTTCCTCTGACAAAAACAATATCCTCTTTTAATAATCACATGAAACACACTTCAGATGCAAATTTTAAACAAAGTTTGTCAAAGCCATTTTTAGACAATTTAATATTTAAAAAAAAATCATACATTAATGAATTATTCTTAATTTTAGGACTGAAATCAAAATAATGTTTTTTCCTCTAGGTATGAAAATATAACATCCAAATATCAAGTTTTAGAGGAATTAATTAAACCATTTTGGGCTGTAGGTTCAGGTACAGAGAGACAAAGTGGCATTTGTAAGGTCAATTTTTTGGGGCTCAAGGGCACACAAAATGTTAAGATCCATCTTCATCTTGAGATAGAAAATTTTCACAATTACAATACCTATCTATATGTTAAAGTAAAAATTGAATATTTTATGTGTCTAGAAGCTCTTTGGTGTGTGGTGTGAAAAATGTGATTGATTGCTATAAATCAATTATATTAACTAGACTTTCCTATTACTTTCAAAAATTCATTTATTAATGAATGAATGAAATAGACAAATAGCAAAATTTACACATTTGTGACAAAGATTGTGGTTAGTTTTCTTGTTTTTCCATGCAAATGTCAGTAGTACCTCTTAACATTCTTATTTCTTTCACCCTTAGCTTAGTTATTGACTTTCTCAATGCTGAAATGCTTGACTTTGATCCTAAAGGCCGGTTTGATCACCAACCAAAGCACTTTTTTTTTTTCTAGAACAGGTTTTTACCCTCTTTTTTCCCCAGGTATCCTGTTCGGTGGTCTCAAAGTCTAGGCCCTCATCACTCTCGCAATAGATTTAAAATGCTAGTGATTGGTAAACTAGGGCTCATATCCTGGTCAAGGACCTACAGTTTAACGTGGAATCCGAACCACGGTGGAGGCCTGGCATTCCCCACATTCACAAGATGTTGGTCTGGTGTACTTAAGTTTTTTTCCCTTAAATGTTTTCCCACTTTACCTCCACGCAAATACATCTAAAATTCAACCTTACTCATCCTTATTTCACTAGTGCAATTCACAAACGAGTACTAAGATGCAGTTAAAAAAATGTTTTTATACTTTTACCCATGAGTTTTGAAACCTTGATATTGTATCATTATAAAACAATAAAATGTTATGTGTCTTTTTAAACCCACATTCAGATAAGCCTGATTTCAAGCTCTCTCAGTTTAATTCAGAATTGAACTAGATACATAACTAAACTTTATTATGATAGTGTCATTACATAGTTATTATTTTTAATAATTAATGTATGGATTGGAAAAGATGAAATCATAAATAAAAAGTTGCACTCATTTTTATTTTATAAATACAAACATTCTAAAGATATATAGGGAAAAAAAGCACATAAATACACTAAAAACACAAAATAAATATTTATTTTCTTATTATTTCAATACTGATACTGACTTATTGAGACTTTTATTTCAATACAAATATAGTATCGATACTTCTTTTTCTGATTCCATGCTTCCCATAATTTCCTTGCTCAGATAATCTGGGAAACAGCCCCTTGCCCATACCCCTCGATCACAACAAGGTTAGTTTTCCTAATCTCTACAAACACTTTGGTTTACTCTTACTATCAGGCAAATGTCTATCATTGCTTTACGCCAGGATATTTTAAGGAAATGTCCAATTATAGTGCAAGGAGAGCCAGGTTTTAGACACATTATTGTCAAATAATGTTACTATTAATAAAACAGTGATGGGCAGTAGTGAGGCATCAGGGTATGCAGGGTAAGCTTAGATATCCCAAAATGTTTTGAAAAAGGAGAGAAAACATCCCTTTACATAAAAATGTGTCTAAATTAAATTTTAAGGCAATTTTTTTTAAAGCATTGTGACATCTTAGGAAGCACCTGAAGCAATTGTGTCAGTTACTTTAGGCAGTATAAGCTGATACCTTTCAGCCTAACGCACCCAGAGAATCAGGCTTGTTGGGAGCTATGGAGGGTAATGCACACATGATTGTTACATTCTGAGCATTCAGAATGTGTTTAAAAGATATATTTCAGTGTATATTAATTTATTTTTGTGATTGTGACTTGAAGTTTATTATTTTATAGAGCTGTTTTAAATTTAATATAATATATATCAGTGATGTTCTAGGATCTATTGTATATATCATTTGGTCTTGCTATTTTTTCTTTTGAATTCACTTTTTGGTTCAAAAGAAAAAGCCTCAGTAGAATTATTTATTTAACGAAAGGTCAAATGAATAGTAAACTGATAAGAGTAATTGTTAAGTGCCGTTAACAATTCTTGTCAGATACTGTTCTTCCCAACTGCGTTCCTACTATAAATATGTCGTCACTTTAGAGTCTCTTTTCATTTTAGCACCGCGTCTTATATTACCTGTTCAGGTTATACGCATATATACTAATTACGCTAATGAGTTAGGGATGAAGTCTATTGAATTTAGAAGAAGTATATATGCATATGCGTGGAGGAAGAGTATAAAACTATTTAGGGAAAACCATCTCAGTACACCCGACCGGGAATTGAACCTTGATCTCCCTGTCATCGGCAGCCTAGTTTATCAAGAGAGTGATGCCTTTGACCATACGGCCACGTAAGAAGGTCACTTCCAAGTTGTTTCGAACGCATACGCAGCAGTGACGTAAAGAGTCGCACATGTTTATAGAGAAAATATGCCCTTTTCTCCTTCATTACTTTTACAAGTCATCATTCCCCCACAGTCTACCCTAAAGTTCATGTTACGAACGAGGTTTAAAAATACTTCCTGCTCGTAAAATGTACGTTTGGTTGCGAAATGAGGAGCTGTCAGAAACGCAACACGCCATTTGCAGTCGTCTAGGGAACTAATCATTGCTGTGCTCGCCTTCCGTTATGGGATGACGTCATTGCGAGGCCTTTACGATCTTTGATGGAATTCTACGAACTAATCGTCCCACTTTATTGTTTTTTAATTTTTTCTTATATAGAAGTATTGCAATCTGTAAAATGCTCAACCCAGAGGTTATGATGGCGCTTGGTCTTTTATGTACCTTAGAATTATAAACAATTGAGCTTACAATTCTGTCCGTCTGTCCCCATATGTCTGCCTGTCTATCTAGCCCTTTGTCGGCATCAGTGGCGAATAGTGTATAGGCACTGCGGAACTGCAGCATCTCCTATTTCCACTTGATATTATCGATAACATTTAATATAATGAGTCCTTTATTCTTTAATTCTTTCTTTATTTTTGTAGTACAATATATATTGCTTAAGCTTAACGTCAGTACTTCAGTAGCCATCCCCGAGTTTATGAAAAAGATACAAAATCTTTGTATGGAACTGTGCACTTCACAGTGCCAGCGACGTGGTGTTTGACTGTTATGCGCATGCGCACAAAGGAGGGGGTTGGGAAGGAAGTCGGGACTGCCAGGTACAGAGAGAACTGTTTCTATCGCAGTGCCGGCTCTGTGGTGATGGTGGAAGGAAGTTTTTTTAACTCAGCGTGTATTGTGCTTAAAACCCGTGTACCATATTCTTGAATGTGATAAAGTGTAGAAGAGTGTAGAATTATATTATTATTCTGCTTTCAGCTATTCTATTTGATTCATTTTTTCCTATTCTTTTATTTAACAGAAAACTTTAACCATGGCCTTGTATCCCCAATAATTAAGTTCTGTGACTGTAAGTGATCTTCAACAGCTTAAGTTTTCACAGCTATCTCTCCATGAGAAAGTTACAGTTAAGAAAAGAGGTCGTTCAACACCTGATATTCTAATATCTCAGCCAGGCAAAAGCAACAACAATAAATATATTCGTAGCTTTAATTCTGAATGGTACCAACGGAAAAGTTGGCTTTGCGATTGTGAAGTAAAAAATACACTGTTTTGCTTCTCGTGTTAGCAGCACCCACACTAATTTTAGCTACGAGCCACCACTGGTCGGTATCTGAACAACTCAAATAATTTTGTCCAGACTTGATATTCGGATGTTATATGGTCATTCCTTAAGGCACTTCAAGATTAAAGATAGTTTACTCAATACTAGCAACTTTTTTTTTTTAATTTGAGGTTTAAAAACAATTGCTTTAACGATTTTGTTCAAATCGAATCTAGGGAAAGTGTTTTACGTGATAAATAATAAATAATTTGTTTTTCAAGATACATTTATTTCAAGGTGGTTTACTGATTACTAATGTTTGAAAACTGGAAATCTGTGTGTGAAAAAGTATTTACGATTTTGTCTTGCCATTATTTGATAAAATTGGTATGTGTGATTGGTCATGTGGGGAGGGAATATTAAACCAAACAAAAAATACAAGTTTCATGCTCCACGTCTTATTACCCGTACAATCTATCCGCATATTTACACTAATGGGATAAGAATGCGTAAAAAAAGGCGCAGAGAGAGGGAAAGAAGGAAACAGTTAAGGGGTGAAAAACCCTCAATACCCACAGCCTGATTTCAGACGCAGACCTACCAGTCACAGGGAAACCAGACAAGAATAACAATCTTTTCCGCATGTCCATTTGAGCGGCATACAAAAATAATGATACTATTTGAAAGCGGTGATTCTTTTCTGAATAGGCCTACATATGGTTTTATTTTATTTTATAACAGAAATAAAATGATTGTCTTTTTATTACATGGCGTCTGTTTCCACTCGTTTTAACACATTTTAATTTGTAAATTTGGGCTAAATGTGAAAAATTAAAAGCAGATTTATCTAGAAACAATGCAAGTAATTCAAGTGTTTTCGAACCGGAGATTTCACCAGATTTCACTCAAAAGAACGTTATCATTTGGAATAATTAAATAATATTACCCACTTAGGCGGCCGCATGGTCTAAGTCGATACTCTTGCAATAGAATAAACGTCGGATGACGGAAAGATTGTGGTTTGATCCCGGTCGGGTGTATTGAGGTTGGTTTCCCTAAAAGGTTTCCCCCTCTCTATCCATGCAAATGCAGGTACACTTCATATACGAATATATTCACCCTTCATCTTCCCTTACCCCTTATTGTAATTAGTACGTAAACGTAAGGCATATTGCTATATATATATATATATATATATATATGTGTGTGTGTGTGTATTTCGTCTCTTATAGGGATATTAGAAAACGTGTCTTAGTTGATTTATTTAATTATCTGAAATGTATTATCCTTAGCATAAATAGGAGGAAAACTCAAAGTGAAAATCACAAGGTGGAAACCTGGAACGGTGGCCTAAGGTGTCAGGAATACAATAGCCTGGAGTTTTCTAATCTCGCTCCACGCTAGTGTGAGGTTATTCTTTCTAAACAACCCATCTCGGGCTTGATAATTAGATTAAGCTGGGTCATTAATTAACATGGTGTTTAACGAAATAGCAATTAAAATAAATGGTACGTACGGCACACTCCATACACCTTCTCGCCCTAAAAATGGAGCAATTTACTTAATGTTTCCTTGTACTGTATAGTAAAAAGCTATGACATTCAATAAATTAAATATTTGAAACAAAACAATAGCCAGCCCATGTGTATGGCAAATAAATTAAATTAGGTTCACAAACGGATGGATTCTATATTTACATGCAATCTCTGCCAAAGATCGATCATAATATTAGTGAAATGAAATTACATAAATTGCTACAGAAACATTTATAGGCCGAAGAGAAACCCATTTCAGTGGGCGTATGGTCTAAGGCGTCACTCTCGTGTTGACCAGCCTACTGAATACGAGGAAATCGGTATTTGAATCCCAGTCGGGTCTAATGAGGGTGGATTTTCCTAAATGGTTTTTCATTCTTTTTTCGCGCAAATATTGAGTAGATATGGTAACTCTAAAATGATTCCTTCCTCATTCCTAAATCATTGTAATTATTGTAATATACGCGTACAAACCGAACAGGTAGTGAGACGTGGCGATAAAAAATAAATGAAAAACATCACGGCTCACCGCGCAATTCGAGAGCCTATCTTTATTTCCCGCCCGTTCATTTGGGAGCTTCTAATTTAAATTATTATTATTATTATTATTATTAATATTAGCACCGCGTCTTACTACCCGTTCGGGTTATACGCACTTACGCTAATGTGTAATGGTAGGGTGATTGTGAGATGAAATGAAGGACCTACAGTTTAACGTGGAATCCGAACCACGGTGGAGACCTGGCATTCCTCACATTCACAAGATGTCTTGTCAGAAGTGAAGGAAGGGTTTGGCAATCAGACAAATCTTTGCCGAGACCGAGGATTGAACCCCGGCCGCCAGCATAGAAGTCTGACACCTTACCCCTAGACCACCAGGTCACCCTAATTTAAATACATTTCTCATTATCTGAAGCGTATTAATTAGTTTTGTAAATTTTCAGTTTCCCATTCCCCAGACCTCAATTTAAAAAATACGTATTCTTATGACTCAGAAAATATTGTTTTTATGAAATAAACTTTCAAATAAAAGTTTACTTATCTTTAATAGTCACACAACTTTGAAATGTTATGTTATTTCGTACCTCAAAGCGTTGCTTAGATATTAATATATATATATATAATTGGAGATATCCAGTTATGTAAGGTCCTTCTAAGTCATTTTCACGGAAAAATGAAATAGGTAATTTTGTTTGTAATATTAAATTGCACCTTGATATGAATTTTTGTCAAAACAGCTTGTGCCGATTTCTAGAAAATAATTTTGTTCCTTTTTAAACTTTAGGTAAGCTGCCCTTAATTTTGGGAGTAAATTAATATTTTCAAATTTCCTCTAGGAAACATTTTAAAAACCCTAGATAGCCTACCAAGTTTCAGCCCGATCAGTAAGATAGTTTTTAGCTCTCGGCCGATGAACAGACATAAGGCATTGCGAAAACCACCTTTTCGGGTCTAGGGGGTCATGTAACATCGATATCCATCAACATCTCGAATTTAATTTTTTTATGATCCCAATATTTCCTAGGGGTTACGAGAAAGTAAAAATAATATATAAAAAAACCTTTTGTGCATTATAACTCAATCATGACCTCCTGGGTCAGATCTGAGCACACATATTGAACTATCTGACGACAATAAAACCCTATCGCTACCAAAAAAAATAAATAAAAAACACTTTTAGATAGCTTTATCCGTGTTCTATATTAATCTACTCTCGTGATAGAGTAGACTGCTGAAGACGGGGACATCGGGGTTTGATCCCGGTTGGATGTACTGAGTGTGGTTTTTCCATTATGGTTTTACACTCTCCCTCCACGCAGACTTAGGTGCACGTCCTCTAAATTAAACCTTACTAATCCCTAACACATTATTGTAAGTGGTTCATAGGCGTACAATCCAAACGGGTAGTAAGACGCAAAATTAAATGCATTGATACCAAGATATAAGCACGAACCTTTACGTTTTACGCAAAAAATATTATCCACCAGGCTCAGCTTTGGATCTCATGTTAAGTATGTTCCTCGTTGTTGGAATACTTCATAGCATATATACCACATACAACACGGAACATACTTCTCAGATACCGAGTTTCATTCAAATCGAACTCAGTTTGTACGTCACGTTCGCCCGGTTTGGTGTTGTGTATATTCTAGATTTGAATGAGTCTATACGTCCATTCTTATATAATCACTCGGTTAAGAAAGTGTGCATTATATGAAAAAGAAGGTAAAATAAACTTTTATATTTATTGATGTTAGGCAAACTCAGTAAAAAAAATTTATGTAAAACACATAATCGGCTGTAATTATTTTATATTAAAAGTTACACCAACATTTATGCCGAATTCACACATGAAGCTATGCTGGTGGCGCTGGGACCCGTCACAAAGCGTGAAAACGTCCAAAATCCCACGTAATTTAAAAAGTTGTTTGTTTGTTTATACCAGTGGTCTCTAACTCAAATTAGTCGAAAGGCCAAATTCACAAACCCTGAACGTATTGCTGGCGATAACCTTTACAAATGTGATATCTTCTTCTTAATATTATTTTTAGGTGACCTGGTGATCTAGGGGTAAGGTGTCGGACCTCTGTGTTGGAGGTCCGGGGTTCAATTCTCGGTCTCGGCACAGATTTATCTGAATACCAAACCCTTCCTTTACCTCTGACAAGACGGGTATTAATTACAACTTGTGAATGTGGGGAATACCAGGCCTCCAACATGGTTCGGATTCCACGTAAAACTGTAGGTCCTCCATTTCATCACACAATCACCCTACCATTACACATTAGCGTAAGTGCGTATAACCCGAACGGGTAGTAAGACGCGGGGATAATAATAATAATAATAATAATAATAATAATATTTTTACACTGTTTAGAACTGCCAGTCCGGACTACATATATTTTAATAAAATTAGTGCATAGGGATGAGGAAAGTATACTTTAGAAGAAACGTGCCAGCATTTGCATAAAGTTAGGTTGGAAGACCACCCACACATCCTTCCAGTCACTGACAAACCATACTAGATGGACCTGACATTTAGTTCACATGCCCACTGATGTGGGCCTATATTAGCTAGTTGATATTATATATTTAAAATAAATAAATTTACAATTAAATATTTTCAAACTTACATTTTTACAAATATATATATATATATATATATATATAATATATATATATATATATATGTATGTGTGTGGGGGGGTGGTTGAGGGGGGAGGGCGGCAACGAAATACTAGAAGCAATATTTTTTTAAATAGTACAAGTAAAAATTCACACAATTAAGTATTTTAGTGTATAAAAAGTTTAGCACTGTCTGAAATAGTGGATTTTATTATTCAAAATTATAAACACCCTAAAATTAAATGTTAATCGTCCATTACAATCTTATTCTTTGGGTCCGCTAGTATCCCGGACACACTGTCAGGGCGGAGAACCAAGAAAGTACTAACAAAAATTTATTTTCGCTAAGTCACAGTGATTAAAGACTGCGTGTTAGCTGTGGTTTAAAGAGGAAATTTATTGTTTTCTAACAGCTGTCAATATTTTATATAATTATTATACATGCCTTTCAGCCTGAAAAACAATACAGCTCACTAACAAAGGGAGGATTGCAACACGTAGCAAAACAGTAATAGTGGTCAATGAGTTCTTGCTTTAAAACAACACGAAATAAACTGGGAAATTCTATTTTTAAATGCATACATAAACTGCAGGTCTATGCTGGGCTTACACGATTGGATATTTTACACAAACTAGTGGTATATATATATATATATATATATATTTATATATATATATACACTTTTAGGTAAGTTAGAACATTGAAATTTGGCAACCAAACAGAGAGGCTACTACAAATAACCAAATAAGTTCTAAAATTTTAAATTGATTAACTAATATAAAACATTACTTTTAAGTGTTGTTTGGATTTTAAATTTGTCAGGCACTTAAAGGAACCATATCAGATAGCAAAAAAAAGTCATAAAATTTCAAAGTAAAAGTGTGGGGAAAGAAAGTAGAAGTGTAGCTTGACATTTTTCATGACGCAACATATAATCATCCTCAAGGTGTGTAATGTGTATATATAATCTCTGCACTTAGTCTTACATGTCACGTATTTATCCTGATAGGGTGTAATGTGTGTATATCATCTCTTCATTTAATTCATCTTAAACGCTACAAACATGTCACGAATTTATCCTAATGAGGTGTAATGTGTATATTATCCTTTGACTTAATTCATCTCAACTGCTAAAAATATGTTTCATATTTATCTTAATGGTATATAATGTGTGTATGTCACCTATTCACTTAATCCATCTGGAACGCTACAAACATGTTACATAATTATCTTAAGGGTGTAATATGTGTATATATAGTGTCTTAACTTAATCTATTCTACACCCTACAAAATGATCATCAGGTCTCCATTTACAAACAAATACCCCTCTCAAAGGACGCTAACATTCGGAGAACATAAATAATATTAGTCCTTTAAATGTAACTTTCTCAGAACAACTCATATAAATAATACGTCCTACACAGTTCCTTGTGGTTTGTGTGGGTGTATTTCCTTGTTTTTTTTTTACCATCAACCATGGAGGCAGCACCATCGGCGAACGGTTAAGAGGGCGCGTCTCCTCCCATTGGCCGGCGCAGAGAAGAGCAGGAGGACGCAGGCGTCGCGGTGGACGTGCGTAGGATCACCTCCTGCCACCATATGGTCCCCACAAGGCGGCAGGCGTCAATATAAAACAAAGTCCGGCTCCTGTGTCCCGCTCACTGGAACCTACGACAAGAGAGCGGGTTCATCTTAAGAGCTTACCCTCCTTAAGACAAAAACTCTTCCGTTACGTTCACGTTCTGTTCATTTCGGTTTAGGGATCTGATAAGGGGAAAGTTTTCTAGTTTTGCGGGTTGACTGAATTTCTTCGTCAACAGCTGCCATCGTTTGTCATCCACAATGAGGACTTCTTTGCTGATCTTCGCTTGCCTCCTGCTGTTCTTAGGAGGAATCGTAGTTCAAACCACGGCAGGACCATATTTAGAAGATGTTGGTAAGTCCATTGTTTATGTTATACACATTTATATTTTTCCTTGCTTAGCATTTTATCACCTGTTGGGGCTACCTACATATTTACACTAGCTAGGTAGGCGTGAGAAAGGTAGAGTTTAGAGGAAGTATGCTTGCATTTTCATAGAATGAGAGGGGTAAATTATTTAAGAAAACAACACCTAAATACGTGATTGTTATTGAAGCCCACGTCTCTGGTAAATCCAACAAGACAGGACTAACGCCTTTGTAATTGTGTACAGCGGTGCGGATGGCACGTTAAACGACTTAATATTTAGTGCGAGGTATGGGGAGAATGGCTTAGAGGGATTTTACCAGCGTTTGCCTAGAAAGTAGATGTAAAACACCAACAGTGTAAATTATAAAATGAAAAGCTATATCCAGTGGATCTCGATCAGGACTTTAAACTCATCGTAAACGACTAACAAATGAGCTACGAGTCAAACACCTTAAACCACTCGACCACTAATGATGATATTCCAGTAAGTAAATTATATACTTATCATTTTCAATATTAAAAAAGTGTAACAATTTAAAATTTTGTTTTATGAACAACTTAGCATTAGATTACAGGCGTTCAAAGAAAATAATATACATACTCAGGCGATGTGATGGGCTTAGCACATTATTTTTAAATTAACTAAATAGCTATATATAAATAAAGATTAAATAATAAATTTATATCTGGATTATGTTTTATCTCGTGATAAGCGTGAATTAAAACACATTGCCAATAAAGATTAAAACACACGCTATGTTTGTACTTTTGTGTGTACTCTTGTGGAAAGAATCGATAAGAAATTTAGTGATTTTTTCCCTTAGCACCGCGTCTTACTACCTGTTCAGGCTATACGCACATGTATTAATTGCACTTATGAGTTAGGGGTAAAGATTGATTTAGTTTTAGTGTAGCCACATTTGCATTGAGGGAGAGTGGAAAACCACCCTCAGTACACCCGACTGAGATTTGAGCCCCAATCACTTTGTCATTGGCAGTCTAGTGTAGTGTGAGAGTGACACCTTAGACCATGTGGCCACCGAAATAGGTAGTGGAAAATTAAAACAAAAGAACTTAAATTACAGGTTGTCTTAAACATAGCGTGTTTTTACTTTCTCATATCAAAAGAAAGTATTGTAATCGTGAACATTTGAAGCCCCGATATTATAGTGAATATTTAAGTGTTTTGGGTGTCTAAATCCAAAAAAGTGTGTTTTACAATTCTGTCTTTCCCCATGTCTGTTTGTCTGTTTGTCTGTCTCTCCCTGGCCAGAGATCTGACACTTATTGGTGGATTTGGTTCAAACTTGATATCTAAATATTATAGGGAAATACTTTTTATTTTCTTTATTTTGCAGCTATTCCTCAAATTACTGACTGGGGTTTTTAGGGCTTTATGTTTAAATATAAATTTTTCTAAAGTGTCTCTAATTATTTTGTTTAAAATTTATATCTGGATAGTGTTTGACAATGAAAATAAAACTGTAAACTTTTTTTCAAGGAGAAATTTGTTTATGGCTAGCTTACTGGTGATGTTTTATTTAAATTTGAATATTTTAAAAAATGGCTATAATGATTTGGTTTGGAAGGGCTACAAGGGGACTTTTTACATGATTAATGATAATGTATTTTTATTTTTTTAAATAAATTAATTTAAGGGTAGTTTGCTTAACACAAATTATTGACTATTTGTAATTTTTCAAAATTGGCATTGGAGATCGAGTTCAAAATGGTATCTGGGTATAGTTTTTCTTGATAAATTAGAACACATTTTTATTTTTACATATTAAAAATAATATTAAGGTAGCTTACAAAAAACTATTTTTTTAAATTAGAAATTTGTTAAGAATATTTGAACAATATGGTTTAAAATCTCTTTATAAATATGTGATTAATAAGATGATTGTGTTGGTTTAAAATCTATCTATAAAGAGTTCTTAATGTGATTAACAAGTTTATTGTATTTTTTATTATAAGGAAAACTTACTTTAGGGTATTTTACCAAAAATCTATTTTTGAAAAGTTTCTTCCCAATTATAATACAAAATATGAGAAAGCTTGTGCGATTGTGTCGTACCATTTATTCATCTTTATTGTTAATATTAATTTACTAATTTGGGAAATAGCAGGAAACGTGGATGACATTGGTTTAAAGGAACATCTTTAATAACTCAAATTTAAATATCTAAACTGAAACAACTTTTTTTGCTTTACAGAGAGTAAAATCAATAACTTATATCAAGGGTACTTGATGGACACTTTATAAAAAAACTGATTATACCAGCACACTACTTACAAACTATCTCAATTCTAGAACACACACAAAACCTCATCCCAAGGCTGTCAATTCATAAATATATTAAACGGGAAACCTCAATTTTACCTATAATAATGTTATCTACCATGCTGGTAGCTGAACCCAAGATTCTTTTTATCATTGAACTTACCTAATTTATTAAGCCATTCTACCATCGGTAATGGTCATAGGCTATTTTTATCCATCCAGCAGGAATATTGAGTAAAACACACGATATTCGTGATGAGAAAGGCTTGGTAGAGGATCGAAGTATTCTCTCTCAGATCTTAGTCCTGTTGGCATTCATCCCTCTGTTGGCTCTAGGATCACGGACTAGCGATGAAGGGAGGCACGTGTTGAGTGCATCGTTCCGACGCTATCTTGTCTCACTTGTTGCTGCATGCTCGTTCATTCTCTTATGTCTACCTGTTTGGTTTGCCCAGGCAGCTATAATATTGCCAATCACATGTTCCGCTTAGGACAAAGCCTGCAACAGTATACGAGTTTGGAGGGCTTTTTTTTTATTATTATTTTTTGTTGTTGAAAGAACACATAACTATTTTCTATGACCGTATACGTTCAAAGTCTTGTAAACAGAGCGTAAATAATGAAATCTTACTCTCTGAAAAATTCAAAACCCTACATATTTTGGTTGACCACAAATGCCTGTAAAATTAGAGGAAACTGTTATAGGAGCATAGAATGGGGATTCCTGAATCAAATTATGTAATTTAATGGGGGAGAGGAGAGGGGTGTACAACACAAATTGTATTTACATTTGTACTTTCATACCCTCCTGTTTGTTCTCCTACTACCAGACAGACTCCCAGTAATGTTATAAACTCACTCGGTTTCTGGCTTTTATGACGTTCTGCTCGACTATTCTACCGCCCTAACATTTAGATGATGCTCCAATGGGCCATTTCTATTTATATTGACAAAGTTAATTATAAGAAAATTAGAAAAATTGGCAACGCGATGTTGTTTTTAATAGTGTTACCTATAGTTGAAAAAATTAAATTAAAAAAAGCTTGGACCTGAGGAAAATACTGAGATAAAATAAAAAATTTATATCGGTGTTGCCTTATTACTGTAACTACGATTATATATTTCAACGTCAATCTATAAACAGTATACCATTGCACTAATGTGCTTTTTAAGTTTTTAAAATACCTTTCAAATTGTTTCTCAGTTTAATTCCATATGAAAACGAATCTCATCTGCTGAAGACGTTTCACATCTGCAACCAATAATTATTCTCAACATTGAGCCGTTTCACACGAGGCAACTATCGTCCGTCAACTATCGCTCTGATGATTAACTTAAAGGTAGATTAGAGGTTTCACACGACGCAACTAAGTTGCCCCCGTCAACACTTGCTTAGAAGTTTCCCACTATTGGTGATTTGTGGAATCGTTGCCAGTCAGGACAGCTATCACCCACCCGATCACTCATGTGTCTATATGTTGTCATTCACACGGGGCAATACTCGCCGGCCACCCCCAAGCACCTGTTGAATTGTATCCTTGGTGCAGATGATTATCTGGTTATTTATTGTCTGTTTGTTTTTGACTGCATGGTAAAATTTTGTGCAGTGATTTTGAGATGAGTTTACCGGAATTATTAAACAAAGTAGATTTTATATCTGAAGTGAAACAGCGGCAGGCACTTTTGAATGCAAACAAGATAGTAAAGAGGGTGGCCTGGTAAGACATCATCAGGAGATTTGTTCTGGGATTTGTCGAAAAGACACAGGACGAAAAGAATACAATTGTTAAGAAAATGTTGTAAAAATAAATTGGCTGGAGCAACGTTATAACTTACATTTTACAATTTTTACAGGAGCCAATACATATTTTTTTCACACAAACTTTTAATCAGAAAAGCCCGAAAGAATGTGCTTTAACTCTGTTTTGGAATGATTTTTAATGTTTACAAATATGATTAACAAGGAATGCTTTTATAATTATGAGTTTACAAGAAATTTATGTTAGAGTGCCCTGGAACAACGCTGCAATTTTGTAGGTTACAACGTTTCCCTTCTGCAGTACAATAAATCTTATTCATTTTTAAATGTTGACCTCGTGTAGGAAAGGTCACTTTGGCAGTACAAACAATATTATAATGATATAATACAATAACACAACACTCATTTTTCAAGAAACTCAAATGTCACTGAATGAAACTCCAGTCTATAGTAAATATTATGGCTTATAATATATATATATTTTTTACATTTTATTGACATAACTTGCTATTCATACTAACTAAAGGTAAAATTACTACGCATAAGTTTTTGAAATAAAGTATAATAATATAAAATGCTATCAAAACAGTTCATTTTAAAGAAATTAAAGTGAATAACGTTTAGTAAGAAAATATTTAACCTCGGTAATATTTTATCATATCTAAAACGTGATTGATTGATTTTGAGGTCACTTTATAGACAGTGTTCTATTGTATTAATGTGCGTTGACAGTTTTTTAAAATTGTTTTTAATATTTTTATATGGGAAATGTAATCTGCTAAAAAATATTGTCTTGCATTTTTATAAACCTTTTATTTGTTGTAAGATCATCTGTACTCCCTTCATTACACAATCTTTAAAAAAAAAAGTAAACGTTATTGGGGTCCTTCCTTAACATTTTCTTTATTATAAGACCGATTTAATATATTTAAAAAGGTTTTACTGATACATCATTAACACCTTTATAAATATTATATATCGTATTATTTTTATATAACAATGAAAATATTAGAGCGGGTCGTGGACAATGTTTATTTTAGAATTTAAAAAAATAATCAAGAAAGTACTAATAATTTCCCAACAAATAAATAAAATGTTTAAAATAGTTTAAAACTATTTACCCCCTTAAAGCCTGGTATACATATTACATATTCATAAAGTCCTAGTCCATATTATGTAATAATCAACTTCCAAGTAAAAACCGTGTGCAGTCACTATTTCTAAATTCGTAGCTGCTTATAATGTTATTGTTGTGTGTACCACGTAATACAACCCGTTCGGTGTATCAGCATACTTACGCTAATTAGGTAGGGATGAAGAAGATATATTTTTAGAGAAAATGTACTCACATTTGGTTAGGAGAGTGGTTAGGGGGTAATAATTGAGTACAAACAACCTTTAGTATACCTAACAGGGATTAAAAATCTCATCTTCCCATAATCGTAAATCAAATATATTATCAGAATGATGCTCTAGACCAACGGTATTCAACATTTTTTGTTGATGTACCCCCAGATATAATTTCTTTTAAATTTTGTACTCCCAGATCTATTGGTGCGTAATGCAGGATTTACATATTGTATAATCTACTATCATCAACAACAACTGTTTCAAGGCTGTGGCCGGGTCAGTTTAGTAAAATGCCGTGGGTGACCTGGTGGTCTAAGGGTAAGGTGTCAGACTTCTATACTGGCGGCCGGGGTTCAATCCTCGGTCCCGGCAAAGATTTATCTGATTACCAAATCCTTCCTTCACCTCTGACAAGACATCTTGTGAATGTGGGGAATGCTAGGCCTCCACCGTGGTTCGGATTCCACGTTAAACTGTAGGTCCTCCATTTCATCTCACAATCACCCTACCATTACACATTAGTGTAAGTGCATATAACCTGAACAGGTAGTAAGACGCGGTGCTAATAATAATAATAATAATAATAATAATAATAATAGTAAAATGCCTCCTTCCATCTTCCTCTTCCCTTCCACCACTCTTCCTCTTTTAATCTATTCCATTCTTCTCCTCTCACTAGAACACTTTCTGTTATCTGCTCCCCCCATTTCTCTCTTAGCCTACCTTGTGGTCTTTTCCCTACATATTTCATTTCCAACATTTTCTTTGGCATCCTACCTTTTTACATCCTCACTACATGCCCATACCATCGCAATCTTGATTCCTTTATTATCTCATGTCCTCGTTGTACCCCAACTCTTCCCTGGATAACTTAATTCCTAATCTTGTTTCTCCTCGTGACAGATAACATGATCTTCACAAACTTCATTTCCTTGGCATCCACTTTCCTAGTGTCTCTTACATTCACTTTCCTATTCTCTCTTACATTTAATGTTCATGTTTTTGCAGCATATTTGATAATGGGTACAAAGTATGGCCTGTACAACATATCTAAAATAGCTAAAATAAATTAGACACAAAACAAGATATTAAATAATAAGTTTTAAATTAGAAATATCTACATATTTATAATTAATACGTGTACCCCCTACAATGTCCTCGCGTATCCCAGGTTGAATATCACCGCCCTAGACAAGTGTGTTCTAGCCTGTGGATCATGGTCTATTTTATTATGAATTTTTACTTTATCGCTATCCTACAGGTAGAGAAAGTATTGTGATTCTCAAAAAAATTGAACTCAAGATTTTGATGTTTAGATATATAAACCTAGAATTAAGGGTAGTTTACCGAAGGGCAAAAAGATAAAAATCGATTTTCTCAAAATAGGCTCTACCGATTTTGATTAAACTTCATTTCTAAGCATTGATCAATATTATAAACAAAATGGCTACTCTAATTTTTTCGGCAACATGACTTTAAGGATTCCGGTCTGATGCGTAAATCTCAATTTTTATCACATCTCCGAAACTATTTGAAATATGAAATTACTTATCGCTGAAAATATATAGGTCTATTTAAAATACAAATCTTTTGTTTAAAAGATATTTTTATAACGCATATAATTTTCCAGATAAATGAAAATATATATTATCTCCTCGAACACCAAAGGTCAAGTATTTCGACCGTAAAAAATAAATGGTACGGAACTCCACACGGACTTCTCACTATATTGTTTAAAAATATAGATATTTACTCAAAACTCATAATATATGTGAAACGAAATAATATATATTAGCAAACCCAAGCAAAAATTGAGTTATGCTTACGTTAAACATTTTTTGACTCCCTGGTTTAAATTTTATGATTTTCTATTAAAATAATTAAAGTCCTCACTAGTATATTTGGACAAAAAAAGAAGATCGATATTGGGTCCACAGGGCTCAATACCTCGTATTAAAATTTTAATTTTCTGTCAAAATTTTCGACATTTTATTAGTGGTTGCACATCTTAAGGTTATCACATTTTTATTAAATTCTTCGTTTATAAATTTATACCAATCAAAAGGTAAATATTGAATATTGAGTCTTAAATAATAGAACTGGGTCTTTCCAGTGCAAATATTTTCCCTAAGAGATTAAAGAAAAAAAAACATAAACTTTTTGAGAGAATTACTTATCTACTTACTTTATGGAATTAGAG
The DNA here is from genome assembly GCA_039000515.1 of Timema cristinae. Classification (NCBI taxonomy): domain Eukaryota; kingdom Metazoa; phylum Arthropoda; class Insecta; order Phasmatodea; family Timematidae; genus Timema; species Timema cristinae. The sequence goes on from JBCFYV010000012.1 coordinate 47,252,260, forward strand.
AATTATTGCGTTAAGACATAAGTAGTATTTCTGTACAACTAAATCTCACAAAATTGTATTAATATATTTGTTAAAACTTCCAAAACTATTTGCTTTATTAATATATATTTCAAATAAAAGTATTTATTTTATTTTTAATGGTATTACAATTTTGCAGTGATAAGTTATTTAGTATCTCAAAGAGTTGCGGAGATATGGAAATTTCTGCTTCTGTAAAGTACCCTAAAATTCATCTTCATGGGAAAATGAAAATAGCCATTTTGTTTATAATCTTAATCAGGGCATAGATACGAATTATAATCAAAATCATTAGAGCAGATTTTGAGAAAATAGATTTTTTTTTCTCTTTTTGCGCTTTATTAAACTACTCTACATTTAGAGTTAAACAAACACACAGGCAGACGGCATTGCAAAAGTCACTTTTTAGGGTTCGGGGGGTCATAAAACGTTGACATACATTGACATTTCGGGCTAGATATTTTTGACGGTCGCAATACTTTACTTTTAGTGTTCGCAGAGTATATATATATATATTTATTTGCGTTTATCTTGAAAATTATTGGTTTTATAAAAATAGGTTTCAAATAATATGTATGTATTATAAATAGACCTATATATTTTCATTGATAAGTAATTTCATATCTCAAATAATTTCGGAGATATGATATAAAATGAGAATTTACGCTTCAGACAGGAACTATTAAAGTCATTTTGCCGAAATAATGAGAGTATCCATTTTGTTTATAATTTTTATCGATGCTTAGAAATAAAATTTAATCAAAATCGTTAGAGCCGATTTTGAGAAAATCTACTTTTTCTCTTTTTGCTCTTCAGTAAACTACCCTTAATTTTAGGGTTGGATATCCAATTCCAAAAACGCCTCGGGGTAACCTTATTAAAACCCTATACACCAAGTTTTAGCCCAATTGGTAAAATAGTTTAGGCTCTAGTCCGATGTACAGACAGACAGACAGACAGACAGGCGGAAATTCTCAAAACAACTTTTTTGGATTCGAGGGGTCTAGAAACGTTGAAATTCATCAAAATTTTCGATTTTTTTGACGATCACAATAATTACTCTAACTGTAAGATAGCGATAAAGTAATAAATAGTACGTAACTATTTCTATTCAACATTTATTAGCAGTTTTAATAATCTCAAATTCGTATAACCTGAGGAGGAGGTAGTAAGACATGGTACTTAAAAAAAGAAAAAAAATATCTCAACTACTAAATTTAGACCTGACATTGATTAAATACACGATGAAAGATATTAGCAAAGTGAATTCACTATGTTCTATTTTATTGGAGAATCACTTATTTTTATATATTGTATTCCATTTCATATCGCTTATATAACTTTTAAAAATAAATTGCATCTACCGAAAAATAGTATTTCATTTGGCGGCCCATTCTTATATTTACATTCTCAGTGCAGCCCTTCAATCAAAAAATTTGCCAATGCTTGCGCTAGAGGCTCACAAGTGTAATGTGTCTGGAAACTAAGCTACAAATAAAATAAATGGTTTTAGCGATACGGAACTTGCGTATCCCCATCACGTCTCCATCCACTAGCTATTTGCCTGGAATAACGATGGCAAACCCAGAGGTTAGTGAGAGAGAGAGAGAGAGAGAGAGAGAAAGTGAGTGAGTGGTATTTCCATCTAGGGTAACCAGATCAATTGCTACCATATCCATTCTCCGTATCTATAAACGAAGAAACACTTAATCGATTTCTCTAAAACAGAAAATTAATAGAATATATATTTTAGACACCTATTTATATATATTTATTGTGAATTCAACACGAGGAATATTAACATTTATAAGGAGTTAGATTAGGAAGGTATTTTAGAGCAATAGTTCCCAGTGACGTGTCGTGGAGTGTTGCCAAGGTAAGTGAAGCGTATTTAAACTGTACCAGTGATGTATTCTCTTCTAGTTTATATTCAGTTTACCTATCATACATAGGCTATGCTCTACATTACTCACGTGGGCATGTTTGTCCATTGGTACCTGGCTAATGAGTGTTATGCTGAGGGGTCAGATCAATTTACAGGAACAGCTTAGTTACATTGTTTACCCTGGAAACACTACACGACACGCCACTGTTGGATCACATATTTTTTTGATCAACGAGACAGCAAAATGATTTGTTCGTATGCAAGTTTGGCAAGTTACATGGACCCCATATTGTTCCATAGAATGCGATCAATAATCTATATTCTAGAGTCTAGAATTTATCTCCCAAATAATTACTATTGTTACATTTTCACCAACTTTTCGTGAGTTGACTTTTGTAATTGTAACCTACATTAATTAATTTTCGAATATTTTGATCTGATCAATAATTATTGATCAAGTGTTTAGTTTAAATATTATTCTATTCATGGGCAAACCAACGATTAAATAAATAAGTAAATAAATTCCCGAGTAAATAATTTATATCTAAAGGACTGATTTAAATTTCTGAAGATTTTATACTTGTTTGACTCACGAATAGACCAGAGTAAACTGTAACGTGAATTAGTAATTTTCACATGCTTTTCTAATCTACAAGCCAAATTATAACTAAGAATGTATTTGTGGGTCATTAACAACAAGTCTACTGACCGTTTTTAGTACGCTGACCATCGGATAATAAAACCTCGATTTTGGGAATTGCACAGTATCTGCATTATATTTGAGAGGTGTAGTAAAATACTGGTAGTATTTGATCTATAGATTGTATTATTTAATTTTATCGCACAACATTTAAAAATCAACATTAAACTAAGCTTATAATAGCATTAATTAATAATGGTCCATGTACAGGATCACATAGTCGTAAGTGATATCATAGTAAGACAAAATTAAATGGATAGTATGCTATCATAGCAGAGAGCAAGAGGATATGTCTTTTGATATCATAGCAATGTGCAAGAATATATTATTCTAATGTTATCATAGTAAGGAACAAACTAATATTATTCTCTTGTTATCATAGCATGGGAAAAAATAATGTTATTTTCATGTTATCATAGCAAGGAACAAGGTAAGTTTTATTCTCATGTTGTCATATCATGGAACAAAATAACGTTATTTTCATGTTATCATAGCAAGGAACAAGTTAATTTTATTCTCATGTTGTCATAACATGGAACAAGTTAATTTTATTCTCATGTTATCATAGCCAGGAACAAGATAATCGAGTAAATATTACCTGTGTCAATAAAAAATGTTACCGTTCCCGTAGTTCGCCCTTAAATTATGCCAAGTCAATTCGAGTGCCTTTCCTCTAAGCTAGCCTTTTCACATATTTCATCATGTAATCAGGGGCTTAGCAAAATATGAGTGAAACCAATACGGTCATCTCTAACAAGTGGAGAAGGAGGGGTGGGGGTATTCATAAATCAAATACCATCAATAAAATGTGTTAAATATTATGTTTTAATAGCATAAAACTAATAGTGTAGATTTGTATAATGCCTTAGTAACTAATACTGAGCTTGTTTACTCCCTCCCCCTTTCCATTCTCCCTTCTTACTACCCACCTGTACACTCAGCATATTATAACTGATGTAGTAGAGATAATATAGATAGAGTGTAAAGAAAGTGTCACCAAATTTGCTTGGAAGGGGAAGGTGGGAAACCATTTAAGATAAAAACCTTCGTACACCCAAAGGGAACTTTTACCACGACCTACTCAGTCTCGGTATGCCCAACTAAACCAAACTGGATCTTCTACGCATGTACCCATATGTATGGGTAATTAACTAGTGTTTAAACATTGAAAACAATAATATACCCCGTCCTCTTTGGCTACGAACCTATTACATTCATCTCCTCGAATATGTTTGTGAATAAATCCCTACCATATTAATATAAAGCTTGTGGATAGCCTAGACGTTTAGTAAGAGGCAACGAATTGGTTATATATCAAATAAAGCTGTATGGGTAATTTCTGAATGCATTTATATGTGTTGTTCAACTGTACAACTTTATTTTATTTATGCTGCATATAGCTCTATATAAGCCTATATACACATTTAACGGTATATATAACGTTATATATATATATAAATGGATTCATACCATTATATATGTATAGGTCTATATACTCAAGAAAATATATTCCTTTATGTGTGAACACGTACTCTTATATGAGACTTACACCGGTTTCGGTTGTAAGGTTACTCATATATAAGGAGAGCTTTTTTTTACTCAAAAACAAATCAAATAACGGGGCCAAAGTATGCCGTCTGTTAAGAAACTCTGCAATGCACCATAGTATAACCATAAAATTCCAGGCGCTTACAACATATTTTATTTTGAACTACTCTCGCATTATTCAATACATCAACACATTCGACAAGGCCCTCTCGGTTAAATGTGACATACGATAAAATAAAACCCATCCCATTTGACAGCTTCAAATGCATAAAAAAGAATGAAAGCCAGGTGAGAGCCGTGTTTTAGGTGCGTACGAGGATTCATGAAGACATACGATATCATCCCCGTCTCCCCCTCAACCCTCCAGGTCATATCACGTGTCATTTTATGTACCCGCAATACCAGCCGTGCTTAAGCCAGTATTTTTCTACACTACTTCACTCACCAATGAGAGAGCGTGATGGTATTTAGATTACCATGCTCCCTGACAAATAAATAGTACAACAGAAAAAGTCCCGTCTTAATCCGATGATTTCTCTTTGAGTTTACTGGCAACAAATGAACTGACAAATAAACATTTAAAAAAATTATTATTTGGTGTTCTTATAGTTTATTATCACAAAAAAAAAAGAGAGGAAAACCCCAACTAAAATTCGAACGCGCAGACAAACCTTAGGGTTTTATTTAATTTAATTGATATATTTACTATCCATAGTAACACCCCATCACACCAAATAAGATCGTGCTGTTGACTTAGTACCAATAAATAAATCTAAATAAACATAATTCACAAGCAACAAACACACTAACATACCAAACAAATTTGTGCTGTTGGCATAATACAAATAAACAAAACTAAATAAATTTAATTCACATGCCACACCATACAATTACTGAAAACTTACACTGTCACTTCGAATCTTTAGCTGACAATAATAATATTAATAATACAAATAATAATAATAATAATAATAATAATAACAACAATAATACCAAATACGCACCCATTACCTTTTCTTGTTAAATGATATCTTTACTCTCCATGTGTTTCAATATCAAAACACTCGTTGCAAAGAAGATCTATAATTGGTTTGTTGATCTTTCCAAACCCCTCGTTGCCAAGTAGACTTACAAAGAAGATTTATACATAATAAACACACACATATATAGATAATCACGCCGTTTCCTTACAAGTTAGGCAAAAATTCTGCATATAGCTAATAAAACAAATCCGCACTCAATCCATCCTCACTAACTTTCTCCACACTTATCTATCCTTGCATATTCTCTTAGCTTCAACAACATCCATACACCTAGTCATACAGGATCTTTTATTATTTAAAACTCTTAATGTTTTTCTTTTTCAAACATTCGACTACAACATTTAGCCACGTCTTACATGACCTACCCGTTCCTTTTGATCCACACACTTTACCTTCATTATAATTACTTCGTCACTCGATTCGCACTCATCCTCTCAACATACCCAAACCAACATAAGACGATTCTTTCACATTAACTTAGTAGACTCCCTTTCAAACCACACTCCTTCAGCACCCATTCAATAATAACTTTGTCTATATGGGTTTTTCCACATACTTTTCTTCCTACCACGTTCACCTTGCTCTTGTGTTTCTCCTGACAAACCCACGCATACAACAATGTTAGCGTTAACATTAAAATTGAATATATTTGAATTTGGTGCAAATTTAAGACTTAAATATAACCACACTAACATAAGCTTTTTTTTTTTAAAAGAAACTGCTTCGCTCACTGATGAAACATCGTAATGGTATATTTCTGCTTACTTTGTTTTCTTAAATATAAAGAATACAACAGAAGAAGTTCCATTTCTAACCGATGAGTATTTTTTTGAGTTTACTGGCAACAAACAGACAAACAATCAAATACATAGACATACCTTACTTACTCTATGGCAGTAGACATTCTAAAGTTTACTGCCGCACCTACAAAAGTATGCTACTTACCCATATTTCAAGCTAGTTCTATCCAGTCCATCTCATTATACCCTAGCTCTTTAGTTTCCATTAAAGTTTTGCTGTAGATATAGATATCACGATGACTTTTTTTTTACAAACGGTTATAATTTACAGCTTAAATTGTAAATTATATTCTAGATTTATATAAAATATTAATACAAATGTACCATGTAACGAATACTGTTAAGACATTTTTTAAAATATAATAAGGAGGTATTTAATATTTCTTTTAAATTGTAAAGTGACTTTTTACATACGGTCACATAGTTATATCGACATTTCTATGTTGAACATTGACAGGTTGGCCCCACTGCTGCCGTAAAATACTAACTCATTATTTGGAGTGTTCCCAGTATTACCCAAGAGAGGGCTGTATCTTACCTCTGCTACTGTTGATACGCATGTGCGTGCATATCTGTGAGCTTATCAGAGTGCGAGTATGTGCGTGTGTGGGTTAGAGAGAGTTGGAACAGGGGAGAGGACTCTCCTACAAATATTGCAACGAGTTTCGCTAGTACAGTCAGAGACAAACAGGAAGGAAGGTTTTTGATACTAACAAAAAGTTAATGAAACCATTTTCAAACTTTATTACTTCAGGCCATTTGATCTGAGTTCATCACGTTTATTAGATAATATCATTATGATATTAATAATATAGTAAAATATTATATCAATGTTGACCTGAAAAACGTTTGTATTTTACAACCCTCTGTTCCTACTAAAACCCTATTATTCCTTCAGGATCTAAATTTGATTTTATTCACACCGGTGGTCACTTGTTCTGAAACATATATACAACTATGTACTGGATTGCCGTTTATGGGGAGGATGAGGTTCTAATATTGAATATGTGCACAAGAGGGTGGTTTTTGACACTAAAATAAGGGTAAACTTTCTCCAACTTAACCTCCTCATCGTTAACTAAGATTAATCCTTTTGTAGCCATGTGGTAAAACTTACTACAAATAAAATAGTTCTTGACACCGACTAGTTTTACATGCCAGAGATACTATATTTGGCTCGTGTAAGTTTTGTTTAGCAACGCATCTTACTAACCTTTCGGGCTATACGCTTATGTAATAATAATGCTAATAGTTTTTAGGGGTGAGGAATGTTATATTTAGAGAAAGTGCACCCACATATTCGCTTTGGAAAAGTGTAAAATACTTTTAGAAAAACCACCCTCAGTATACCCGACCGAAATTTGAACCTTGATCCTCTTGTCATCGGCATTCTAGTCTACTGTGAGAATTTAGTATATTGTGAGAATAGCACCTTAGACCATGTGGCCACTGAAGCGGGTTCATGTAAGTTAGCACTAAAATAATTAGGTTCTCACAAGGGTAGAACAATAGTTTCCAATATATGTGTTTTCTTTAGGAATAGAATAGGCCTCGTTCATGATGTAATGGTCCCCTTAAGATGAAAGATAGGTTGAGAGAACAAACATAATTTAACTGATAAATAAAACTGTTCAAACATGAATTGATATATTTATAGTCAGGAATAATAAGAAAAATTGAGAAGTTTGTTATGGGAAATATTACTGTCACAAACACCTTTAATCAAGATTCAAATCCTCGGGGAAAAATACAGTTTCTATCTGGTGTAAATTCAGATGTAGTGTGAGATGACCGAACTTTATTAAGGATCCCTAACACTAATAGCCCACCTTTAGAGAAAAAATTCGAAAAAAAAAATGTAGCCTTACCATAGGAAATGTTTATTTTATAAGTAAATAGAGAGAGAGATATATATATATATATTCAAGCTGAAAAGCACAAAGAGGGGCAGGCAGGGTTGTAATTAAAAAAAAAAAAATCGTTGAGAAGGGCAGATATTTTGTGTGCGTGGCATTTTAAATACAATTCCGTTTCGGAACAACAACTTCACGTCTCTTTTATACCCTCATGTCTACATCCTATTTTTTTACTATATATAATACAATGAATGTAAAATCCATTAAACTAGTTTTCTCCCTTTTATAGCAAAGTGTTCAAATTGTACTCCATATAAATTCTTGAGGAAAAAAACCTAGCATCCCTCATCTGAACTGGTGACACAAGGGAAAATACAAATACACTTAAAACTTATTTCATGTATTAAAAAATAGTGAGGCTTAGAAAATATGATACGTGCTAAAGGATAACTTTCTCACATTGGTAATAATTCTTATTCTTAAACCTTGATTTTCTTATATATTAATTCCTAAATACAGTAATTAGAAAATATAAATATTATATAATATATAAATTATATACATATAACTCATATTTATATATATATATAAATCATATATATATATCGTATATATATATGTAATATACTATTAATATATATATTACTATTAGTATATATGTATATATACTATTAATATATAAATATATATATACTATTCGTATGTCATTAATTTTGGTACCTAAAAAGTTAAAAAAAAGAGCTGCAAAGTTTCTGAAACCATCACACAACGTTTTAGCAACGTTTACCCATCAAAGTTGAAATAGCTCTATCACATGTTTTAAAGCTAAGCCTATAGTTATTATTGTGCTAATTTTTTAAAAGATTATTTTTTAATTTACATTTAATTTACTTTTGTAATTATTTCTTTTTATATATGTGCTTTGGGTTAAATTACATTATGTCCTATTTACGGATCATTTCTATTGCATTTTCTGAAAGGGTAGTAGGACGCGGTGCTAATAATAATAATAATAATAATAATAATAATAATAATAATAATAATAATAATAATAATAATAATTCTATTGAATTTTCTCTAGCTGATGTGTTGTAGGCCTATAGTGAAATGTGTGTAAAGGTCTGTAAACACTATTATCATCTCCTTTTACCAGAAACCTAAATTCAATATATTGAAGATAATTATTGAACTTATGGAATAATAGTTATTCTATCATAATTGTGTGATTGTTTGAATAAGAATTTTGTTCAAAATCTAAATCTGAAGAGTGTTTCATATACTTGTTAAAAGATCTGTTTAGTTTTCTGAAGAAACCCTATTAAGTAGAAGAAAGGGGCTACTGAAGTACTGACATTAAGCTTAAGGAATATATATTGTACTACAAAAAGAAAGAAAGAACTAAAGAAAAAAGGACTCATTATATTAAATTTTATCGATAATATCAAGTGGAAATAGGGGGTGCTGCAGTTCCTCAGTGCCTATACACGAGCCGCCACTGGCTACGACGGTGGATAAAACATGACTGGTGAAAAAATTGGAGTGAAAACAAGAATATTAGTAGAGCAGATATTGTCATTAAATATACATTGTGCAGATCTTGCTCTTAATTTAGCATCAAAAGACTCTCCTAAACGAATTCCTTTGATTCAAGAATATTTGCAGGGGGTGAATGATATATATATATAAGTGTCTGTAACATATTCTCTCAAGTGGTCTGTAATGTCTGCCCAAACTGCTAAAGAGCACGGTGTTTTTGGAATAAATCTTAGTCATTTGGCGTTTTAATGGACTGAGAATCTCAGTACTATTCTACAAAGAAAAACTCAGAATAAATTTGGTGAAAAAATCTGTGAATGTGGTACTACAATGTCTAAAAAAAGAGGTCATATTCTGAATTTGCTAGTATTTGGGGCGAGGTTGAGAAACAAATTTGAAATAGTGAATCCTTCAGAATCAATATAACCAAGAAAGATAAATTCTATAAAAGGTTTGAACAGAACCTAAGTCCTGCTTCTAGTCATGATTTTGTGTCAAATAAAGTATGCTACAGAGAAAAGGTATTAATAGTTTTTTGACATTATGAATGAAATGGAATGTAGGTCTGAACAGCCTGGTTTTAAAAATATCTTCGGTTGGAATATAATTTGCCAGTAGCTAGACCATCATGGGATGAACACATCTTAAATACTATATTTGAATTTGAAATTGATGAGGCAAAGCTTAAAAAAGCAAAGAAATTTATCGAACAGGTAATCCAAACTCCAAACAACGTTGAATACTTTATAAAATAAATTCAAATAAATACACTCTAAAACGAAGAAACTATTTCTTTAGTTACGTATACTCTTAAGACTACTATTGATTGTCCCAACTACATCTGCAACAGCTGAAAATCATTTTCAATACTACGCAGAGGAAAAACATATCTCCAAACAATGATGACACAAAAAAGTTTAAATCATATGTGTATTAACGCTTATCCATTTAGTTGATCATATTGACATAGGGAAAATAATAAATTAATTTATTAGCAACAATAGGTTCAGATGATAAGTATTTGGAAAAGTGATTTGACTTTTATATCTGATGCTCTTTTTTGTGTGTTCAGTGTCACTCAACTTTACAAATTTCATTGGTCTATCATAATCTTAATAAAACACTATTTGGAAAAAAATAGTGAAAAGTAATTCAGATTATCTCTTGTCAAACCATCATAGTATTTTTTTTCAAACTAATAAATCCTATAACAAAACTGTATTTAATTTGTTTTATACTACATTGTTCTCCTAGTCAATATCCCCCCCCCCCGCTCGCCCATTTTTTTACTCAACTTAGCTTAACCAGGATATACCGTCAGTTTGGCCCCCTCGAAAAACCCCCATCCAGTGTTTTTCTCAACCTAATTTAATCTCGACATATATAATTTTACCCTCCCCCACCCCCAGACAAAAACTTTCCGGTGCTCTTGATGCTATAAAATATAAATACTCTCGTTGACTGCCACAATAAACATGAGGGTTTCACTTTAGGAACCCCTGAAACCCACGCTGTGCGCCAGTAAGGTAATTGCGAGTAATAGCCGTATAAATCAGGGCTTTCGTTAACGAGTGGAAAGTCTTCGCACCATGGTGAGTTTAATGTCCCTTCTGTAAACAAAAAGCAGAATGGAATCTATTGCTATTATCAAGTTGAACTTGGTAGCGGTCAGATAATACCATATATAGCAGTAAAACTTTCAAAAGAAAAAAAAAAAGGAAACGGGTTGAATAACGTCTTGGTAATGCATACAAGATTGTGATTTTGATTCTATGTTTTAAATTAAAAATAAACAATAAAAACTGTTTATGTAAACAATATTTTCAAAACTAAAAGAATAATATATCAACTAAAATATTTTATGTAAAAGAGTGTTAAGTCTTAGAACACAAACATCCTTAAATTATTCAGCTTCGAAAATGAGTCGAATAAAAAAAAAAAAAAAAAAAAATTAGTGCCACCTGCCAAGTTCAACCTGCAATGTCTTGCCAAATATTTTGTAACTTCTCTTAAGTTTCTCTAAGTGTGCTAATCTGATTTAAGTCTTTAATTAAAAGTAAAGGAGATCTTTAACTAGCAACTTTAAATCAGATTAGCCCACGTTAATAGACGAGAAGTGACACGTTATTTGGGAATACATTGTTAGTTGAGCTTAGCACTCTTTCATAGTATCTCATTCCTTTACTAGCCTGAGTACTTTAAGGATCTTTGGGGAGTAACACTTGGCACTTTTTTTACACAAATGTTTTCAGTGGATATCAATATTTTTTTTGTAAAAATTATATATAAGAATACGTTTATATAAGTATGTACAGTACCTACCAACTGTAGTAAATTAATGACCGACCATAATAATAAATAATAAATTATGTGTCCTATCAAAATGAAATAAGCTGTTGGGGAATATACTTACGAAAGCCTTTAAAATTATATGTTACTTGGCTGTGATAGTAATTAAAAAGTCCAATCCTTTTAATACACCCTACACCACCCCTACCACCTAATTTTTTGAACCATGTTAAAAAATTGAAATTTTATATTTTCCCCTTGGTTTCATTCTCCAACCCAATTTTCAAAGCTCTATTATGTTGACTGGAAGTGCCCTCTAGGTTTGATGATCAGTGAGCCCCGAAATAAACATATATCAATTTTTGTATTTCAAGAATTGCTTAAACTAGAAACTTCAACTTTGTTTATATGATTAATATAGTTCATCTTGACAGGGTGTTACATTCTTACGATTATGTCATTTTTGTATATGAGTTAGAGGGAAATTTTTTGAAATGTTTATATTTTTCTATGACAATTTTCGAGTTTCTATATTGACTGAAAATACCCTATAGATATCTAATATCAGTGAGTCAGTGAGTCCTGATGAAATAATTGTTATTCAAGTTCTGTATTTCACTAGCCGCTTAAGAGTTAGATGGGTGGAGGGTAAATGTGGCCGGAGTCATATAGCGTTTAAATGTCTATTGTCTTGCTGGAAAACTGTTTATTGCCCTCAGTTTAAAACTGAGAAATATTAATGCTATAAAAATGTTAATTTTTGAATTTGTAAAAGATTCGCTAAGCGCTTGAGTTAAAAATCAACCCGATGGTTAATTTTACCTTCCTAAGCTACAAATGAAGACTCTAGGTTATCTCACTACAATGTCATGTCTGGTTCAAGCTGTATTACTTACCTAATCTACACATGAAAATTCCAGGGTACTACACCACGATACGATGGGCCTGTTTCTATCTGTATTACCTATCTAAGCCACACATGAAGACTATAGGCTACCTCACTACAATGGCATGCCTGATGTGACGGCTAAAAGTATTTAACCCTTTTAACCATAATATATTATACATTTGTTTGCTGTTCCTAAATATCTCACTATAAACCATAAAAAATAGCCATCACTGACATTATGTTTCTACTTACCATATCTCAGCTTACGTAAACTACATTTTGACTATATGCATCTTATTACAGCTCGCGAGACGTTGGCTTGTTCAAATGGCCTATTCGATTCTACCTACTTCTTAAACTTTAGTGAAGGCTTGAGGAGAAAGAAGGAACGTCACACGTTAGCGCATGAAGCTCACTATCACAGTAAATTATTATAGCCGAAAGGAGTAAGCGTCATGGGATTGACTCCCACCTATCTACTAAACTAGAATGACGCATGGAGAAATAAGACATCCTTTCACGCCCCACCGTCACCCGCTATTTTATCATATATATTTGGGTACTTAGCTCACTGAATATAACTTATAGTTCTATCAATGAATGAAGAAGACACGCTGCAAATTTTGATTGTAATCGCCTGCTGCTCAACGCTTAATTGGTGTCTGGGAGGATAGTATATATGGTCTCGCCAACTAAGCGGAGAAGTTCCGTTTGGAAAATAAGTTTCCTTTGAGAAAGTATTAGTCGCTTAACATGTGCTTAGACTTGTTAGAATAAGGTTTGAATTTGGTTCTGTCGAATGGCAGGCATTTTGTCTGTCAATTTATAATTTAATAATGCAATTTTTAAGGAGTAACTTACTCATTCAGAGTATTGCATAATGTTGCTGGGATGCTGCCCGTACTTGTGTATTATATTCGGGTGGGAAACTCAGCCTAATTACTTGCACTAGCACGTGTATGGATGTTATTTTAATGTAATCTCTGTTTGGTGTCCTTAGGTGCCAGTTGGGATAGTGGGGATAGCTTGTCTTGATCTATTGATAATAATAGTTGGGTCCAACTGTATATTGTTTCCCACCATCAGTGCAGATAATATTTTAATGGAGGATTTGTCCATTCTGTAATTTCTTGCCCTCTCGGCTTTTGTATGTCCCAGTATGGGTTTTAATTACTCTTACGAATTTTGAGGCATTCCTAATTGGGGTTATGATAGGTAATTGTCCTAAGAATATACTTTATTACCTGGATGTTTCAACTGTATATGGCCTTTCAATTTAATAAAAGATCTTCTTCACCTTTAAAGTTCATTGCTGGCACAAAATATGTATTCATACATTAACCCCTTTTGGATTATTATTTTGATATAATTGGTTTGGGATTCTTAGCGATTTATTATTATTACTAAATCAATATTGATTGACTAAAATAATCCATATTTTTGTTTTTGAATGTTGTCACTTCTATTGTCCTATTCAATGGATGCTGCAACACTTTCTCTGCTCTGTTATATTCACTAAAATATTCTTAGGGTTTGGTTTAAACTTACATTGTCTATTTAAACACTATTTTAAATAAAATAATTTAAATTGACTTTCATTATTTGTATCTCCCTATTTCCTTGCCCCTTTAAGTGTTCTTTCACTACATTATGTTCATGTGGAACGATGTAACATCTTTGGATGTTGTGGTAGAGTGAGGTTGTATTTTTAAAGATAATCAAGGAACACTTATCTTAGTCATCCTTGATCATTATTTGGATTAAGGGTGATCGCATGTTTTACTGGTTTAATCTGTATTATCTACTTAGGCTGCATATGAAGACTCAAGGTAACCTCACTACAATAATGACGTATGGTTAGAGCTTTATTACAAATCCAAACTATTTGCTACCTGTGAGGTTTGAAGGGCTCTTAAGATATGAAAGGATACACCTCTTATTAAAAGCATTCGGGGAGTTTCAACCAAATATAGTGGATAAAAATGTAATTTAAGATTCGAAGCCCTCACCGAAAAAAAAATCCAATAAGAAAAGTGTTTCCGAATAAAAGGTAATTGAAAGCAATAAACGAAATGAGATGTTTGGAAAACTCCCCGGAATGGCATCCTACAATGCTAACTCTAGTTAGAGAAATACTCTTGAGAAGCACTCTACCGCAGAATTGGCCTGGGTAAACTTTTAACCGGGATAAATTATATCAGACACCTTTCAGCAACGTAGAAAGTATTTTGTGCGAGTACAATATCCAGAGGTAAGACTTGGCAATGAAGTTTTACGAGGGTGGAGTTGTCTTATACACTTCTGAGGATCCTTTATAAAATAAAAAGGGTCCTTTCTATGTAACACTTCCAACACCTTAGCTCAGATGGCTTAGCGTTTGTATATCAATCTAAAATAAATTCTTGATTCTCATCAAAAGCAAAATGAGTCTCGGGCATTTTTATTTCCATACGTTTAAGATATAAAGACTACCCGAATTGGTGATTGCATGGTTTAAGGTGTAAATCCTGAAATTTACTATATTACACATGATGATAAGATCAAGGTTCAAGTCTATGGAATTTATTTACAATCTCACATGGAATTTATTACTGTGGTTCTCTCATGTCACCTCCACGCTCATGCAAATGCAGTTCCTCTAAACTACCTTATTCATCTCCATCACCTATACTGTTGATAACTTTGATGTTATAACTAACAATTAATAAATAACTAGATTATAATCGATCTAGAATTGAAGTGTAGGGATTAAAATTGTGATTCAGAGGAATTGCACCCGCATTAGCATAGAGAAGGAACCATAATGATTAATTACATTTGAAAAATAACTCCTAGTCCACCAGGACGAGAATTGAACCTTGATCTCCTTGTAACCATGATTAAGTCTATCTTAAAATGACGTCTTAAACTGTGTGACCACCAGTGTGGTTGTGTGTTTTTATCGTATTTACACAGAAGGTACGATTGTGTTGATTGGTCTCTTTGAATGTTTTATTTTTGACACTAATATGGTGTAAAAGTATTAAAAATGCAAATAATATTTATTTATAAAAAAGTCGCTTTATTTGAGAATAACTGAAAATTATAGTGAATTTATAATGATTAACAGATATGCATTATGATGAACTAAAATAATAGTTTAGAAAAGCAATGCGTATTATTTTCAGTGCTTAAATAAATGTGAAAATACAATTATGATGCAAAAGTTAAGAGTATGATAGTTGAAGTTTATGGAAACAATTTATCTGGATTTTATTTTAAGGGCTGTCTGTATCTCACTATCCATCCAATTTGTACCCAAATGTACAAATTAGACTAATGTATTAGTCATGAGGAAGGTTGAATTTAAAGGAAGTGTATCAGTATTTTTTGTAAGAGGTGAGTGAAAAACAATTTAGGGAAAACACCCTAAACACTTCCAACCGGGTCTTGAATCTCGATATCCACCCTATTAATATTAAAATTAAATCTAGAGGAATTTAGTAATGTTTTATTGGATCTAGTAGAATACAAAGAGTGATATTTATTTAATCATTTCAAGTATTAATTTACGCGCAAAGCAAATATATTTTGAATGTTAAAATTTAGCATTTAGTTTGAAATTGAAATTCTGTAATTTTAAAATTCAAATGGATCTTCTTTATTGGTTTTTAACCATAAGAATTTGTGTAATCTAAAAAAAGTTTACTTTGTTACATAAATACCGATCTTTTATAGCTTTAATAATGGTGCATTTCTGTACTTTATCACATTTTATTTTATTAACACTTAATTTGGGAAGGATTAAAAAATCTACAATGAACAAAGATTAATGTAAAACTGTTAATAAAGTGACATTAAAAGTCCATTACACTCTATAAGAGTGTAGAGATTAAATAATTTACTAAAAATTATAGTCTTAGTAGTTTTTTGTATTGCACATTATTTGTTTATTATTTTATTTTTAAGTCATAATTTTTCCAAAATTTATTGATAGTGAAATTTCCTTATTTTGCTTCAACAAACAAATGTTCCAGAAATGTTGAAAATGATTCTTTAGAAAAGAAATTACCATTAGATAAAAGTTAATAGCATTGCTTGGTACGGCTTCTTCCACTAACTTATTTAATCTTTTAGTCAGGATTGGGGTGGGATGAAAGTCGCCACAAGTTTGGGCTTGAGCCATGATTAATATGGGATGAAAGTCACCATGATTTCGGGCTTGAGCCCTAATTATTATAGGATAGAAGACATTACAACCTAATTTATTCCTTTTGGCAGTTAGTACTACACACATGCATAATTCTGGGATATGGCAGTGGCCATGGATAACATCTAACAGCTGAGCCGGACCTGTGGCACGACTGTACGCTGATCGCTTCCCCGGAAGACGTCATCCGAGTATGAATGTGTTTGGCCTTTTGAAACAGCTTTTTTGGGAGACCGTTCATATGGGACCAGCACCACGAGTAGATGCAGAACGGTTTCGTAACGTACGGGCAGCAATGTTGAAGCTCCTATAATAACTGCCTTCCAACAGCAGCCAATGCGCAGCTCCTGAGACGTAGCACAAACCATGCAAATGCCACTGTGGTCAGTTCTGCAGATGTTGCGTGGGAGAGCTACCACACATACCATTATACAGTAACGCGTTTTCTTACTTGTGATCTGCCTTACCTGGTACAATTTTTCCAGTGGTTCCACCAGTAGTATGCTACGGAACCGGACATTATTGGTCACATTCTGTTGACTAATGAAGCCTATTTCAGGGAGTGAAGAACACACATAACGATCACTGGTAGACAAGTGATAGTACTCCCACCAAATGCATTTGTACGTATCAGCATCGATTCAGCGTGAGCGTAAGGGCTGGCATTGTTGGGGATGTGATTGTATGTAGGCTCTTAGCTTCTATCAGACCGTTTATATTCTCACAAATACCATTGGTTCCTTGGCACGGCTTACCTGGGCTGTTGGAGGACGTCTCATTGCTTGTGCTACCGATGATGTGGTGTGACGGTTCCCTTGCACACTATGAAGAAAAAATGCGGCGAATATTTAATGAAGTATACCGAAATCAGTGTATCGGGCGTTGTGGGCTGGTGGATTGGACACCAAGTTTACCGGATCTCACACCACTCAATTTTTTCTTCTGGTGTCACCTCAAATTACTGTGCACACATACATGCATACATACATACATACATACATGCATACATTCATACATACATACATACATACATACATACATACATACATACATACACTACATACATACATACATACATACATACATACATAAATACACGCATACATGCATACACGCATACATACATACATACATACATGCATACATGCATACACGCATACATACATACACGCATACATGCATACATGCATACACGCATACATGCATACACGCATACATGCATACACGCATACATGCATACACGCATACACGCATACATACATACATACACACACGCATACACACACGCATACACTAATACACGCATACATGCATACACGCATACATGCATACACACATACAAACATACACACACATACATACATACATACATACACACGTACATTCATACACGCACATATACATACACGCATACACACATACATGCACACATACACACATACATACATACATACATACATACTTACATACATACACGCATACACACATACACGCATACACACATACACACATACACACATACACACATACATACACGCATACACGCATACACACATACACGCATACACACATACAAACATACACACACATACATACATACATACACACATACACGCATACATACATACATACATACATACATACATACATACATACATACATACATACATACATACATACACGCATACACGCATACATACATACATACATACATACATACATACATACATACATACATACATACATACATACATACATACATACATACATACATACTACATACATACATTCATACATACATACATATATAGTCCCGTTGGTCCCTTACGAAGTAGGTAAGAAACTATGCATACAGCTTAAAAAACAACTCCGTACTTAATACATCCTCACTAACTTTCTTTACATTTCCCTAACCCTCCTTGCTCTCTTAGCTTCAACAACATCTAAACACCGAGTCATACATGCGCTTTCATTCTTAAAACTCTTACTGTTTCTCTTTTTCCCACATTCGTCTACAACATTTAGCCACGTCTCACATAGCCTACCGCTTCCTTTTGTCTCATACATTCTACCTTCATATATTAGCTTCATCACTTGATCCACATGCATCCTAGCCACATACCCAAACCAACGCAAGACGTTTCTTTCACATTGACCTATTGGATTCCCTTTAAAAACCGCACTGCTTTAGCACCCATTCATTACTAAGTCTGTCCCAATAGTTTGTCAACATCAATATCTTAGGTATCTCACTCCAACCGAATTCATCTTGCTCTTATGTTTCTGCTGACAAACCCACGCTTTACAGCCATAAAACAATGTTGGCGTCAACACACTTTTATTTTCTGCCATCTTTGCCTCTTTCTATACTACCTCATTATTTGCAATAGTCCACAAAGGTACATCCAACTACTCTCCGAGGTGCGTTCACCCATGTGTCAATTTCACAATCCATCCTTCCGTTTTTACAGAACATTATGCCCATATACTCAAAATCCTTCACTTGTTATAAAAGTTTTCCATTTAAACTGTGTTGATAATCATTTCCTGATCCACCTTTATCAAAAACTATCGCCTTAGTTTCGGAGACATTTATATGAAGATCCATTCTGCCCGTATACGAGTCTCGAAAAATAAATGTAAATATGAGTTAGGTTGAGTAAATATATTATTATGAAAAGTAACGATAGCATCATTTGAATATATGTTACAACGAACAACAAAACAATCATCTATTTTTTTTGTCTTGCCTCTTTAGCGCATGTATTAACTTAACCCAGGACCGAAAACTTATAATGCACACCCAACTTGCACGATATGTTTAGTTGACCCCGCTAACTCTCACATCAACACTACAAAGCAATTAGACGCCCCCTGCGGATATACCGGTGTCCCAAAGACTTCTGGTCGGAATCCCTAACCACTCAACCACGAGGTCTTTGGTTTAGACTGTCGAGTTGCGGGGAGTCGACCCTTTGAACTTGGGTTACATGTTTCCCACTATGCAACCTCCCCCTCCATGTCCCTCATCTCCCTTGAGGTCTGGGCAAGACCCCTAAATTTAAGCTGACACGACATGCACGATACATGCTATCCGCCATTGAGTACAAACATCGACATTTTGAGAGAGACGTTTTTACAAACTCTTACTTAGATCAATAATATGGTTATAAAAACATTTAGAGGTTATTGTAGCATTCTTAAAATTAATATCAAATGAGTGAAATAAAATAAAATCATATCTTTAGTGAAATTGACTAAGTTACTTGACCTTTTAATTGCGAATCCTGGTCAATTTTGTTGATTTAAATGCAATTTCACCTTTAAAAATATTGAGTAACCCCCCAAAAAAGATTTACCAATCTAGGAAATTTAATTCACTCAACCAAAAAAATCCCGTAAAAATATTTTTAAGGCTGCTATTTTAACGGCCACAGTGCGACCAAAGGAAAATATTTAAAGATACAGAAGAAAAACAACAACGAAACTCAAGACAGCCAATTATCTATTTTCAACCTTCTATGTTTAGTTTTTTATTGGTATACACAAATTGTAGCCTCAGTGTTTTTTTTGATTTGTCGCATCATACCTAATAAACAAGAGTTAATTTCAATTAGGTGAGAAATGGCAATCTGGACACGGGAATCATACCCATGACCTTTGGCATAGCGTGCTAATACTCTACTACTGAGCCAACCTGGTTCGTCTCGTATCCAGAACCATATTTCAATAGTATACAAGATGAACCAGGATGGATCAGTGGTAGAACATTAGCGCGCTAGACCAAAGGTTCTGGGGTCGATTTCCATGTCCAGGTTGTCATTTATCACCAAATTGAATTTATCCAGCTATGAGGACTGATACAGTGGATAGACATCACGTATTAATTAGTAATACACATGAATTAATAAGAGCTGACTTGTTACTAATTTTTGACCAAAACCAAATCTTTTTTCATCGACTTTTTATAAAAAAAATACAACTTTTCATCTAACCAAATCTAATCAGGTTATCCACGCCAAATGAGGATATTTACCAATGAGCTTTGAGAGCGCATGTCTCGCGTGATGATGATTATTATTATGATGAGTTTGCATCATGAAGGTTGGCTTAGTGCGCTTCGCATCAATCGAGAACTAAACATTCAATCAGCTTTCCGGCTGGTTATTGATGTCCGCACCATCTGGTAGAAAGTACATATACTAGGGATGTTCAGGAAGTGCATTAATTTACCCTTACTTTCCGCAATAAAATTCTACTAGCGAATGATAAAAATCCTCCCAACTTAGTCGTAAAGGTATTTTAAAATACCTTCCAGGGTTATTTTACAATCTACAATCGACATAGGACCAACGACTTTACTTCTCCTTTGATGGAAGTTGTGCTATTGATTTTTATCCTTCAAGAAATCACGTGATGAAAAAGTAGATTGCTATCATCAATTTAATATTAGGGATGGATCGAATCGTGTGTTTTTCGAATCCAAAACTTTATTTCAACTAGAAATATAAACAAAATATTAGAAAACACAGTAAACTGAGTACGTCAACTTTTCTACAGAGGTAGGCCTATTAATATTTTTTTCAATTCTGATTTTGTTAACATTATTGCTTTTGTTTCTATATAAATAATAAAGATTTTTTTCAAACAAATATTTCAAAATTACATCTAGACACAGGAATCAAAACTGGGATGATTGAATTAGAGGACCACTCTTCTTCTCTTAGTTAGATATCTAAGTGCGTTAGAATGCAAATCCTCATCAATATTTTTTCACCGTGTTTTAGTACCTGTCCGGGACATCTCATATTTACACAAAGAGGGCAGTGAGGAGTAAGGTAGGATTCCTAATATCAGAAAAAGTGTATTCGTATTTGAGTGGATTGAGAGCGGGACAAATTTAAGAAAAATACACTCAGTACACTCGGATCGGATTTTAGCCTCGATTTCCCCCGTCATTAGCAAACTCGATAGTATCAGCTTAACGCTTAGTCTGCGTGACCACATTTACGGGTCACATTAATTTAAGTGGCAAATTAATGGCTTGTAATATTATGGTTGTTAGGTTTTCCCTTTTAAGCCAGAATAAACCACTAATAGGAAACATTACACTATAAAAACAATTCACATATACTTCTTGAAGAAAAGTTTATTTTAATTTTTTAGAATAATAGAAACCGAAATATTTCCAAATATCAAATATTATTTAAGATTCCAAATATTCAATAGTTCTAAGGACGCTTAAACTCAAGTGAATACATTTTTACTAATTTCGTCGTAGGTGAAATTATGATGCGATTTAAAGCTGTACTGTTAACTTTGCAATGGTTTATTTGTATAACGCATACTTAATTGTGCTTAAGGTTGGGTTTATATTCATGCGTAACGCACTACTAATAGCGAATAGTGTATGGCACATAGTGCGCAATAATTTGAAATACATTATTTTCAATGATTGCGTTTATAATCGACACCTACTTAATTGTGAATAGGGTTCAGTGCCAAAAAAACTTATACAACGAAAATTTAGTATATCTATTCAGTCAAATATTGAGGTGGATTTCTCAATATTATTGTTTAAATAATATATTTTGTGATTTTGGTGTCTTATACCACGTGACTATGTGTACGAGTAACTTTGAGGACAATAAAACTATAAATATCAAATTAATCATACATATTTATGAAAATTCTTAGGATGTGCTAATCAGGTGTATTTTTGTAACCACCACGTCGCTAAAACTAAACAAGAAACATTAAAACGGTAAATTTGGCATGGGCCTACTTTATTAGGCTCGAGTTAGTTTTTGCTTTTACATATATGTTTCAAACCTGACGTCCTAAATCACGCGATCATAGGTGCGGGTCGCTATTAAACCAAATTACCGTACATATAAATTTGGCATTTAAACTTGAAGAAATTGCAAATATGTAATGAAAGGAGTTTTTTTTTCTAAACTTTTAAAACCAATTGCAAGACTGATGCACTAGATTTTGTTACCAATTTTGCGGATAGCTAAAAAAAGAAAAAAAAAACACCACTGAATCGAAGAACCAACATACCAGCACGTTCTTTAGTAAAAACCAAGTTTGTGCAACTCAGTGTATATTTAGCTTTTACTTCAGACAAAATATCACATTTAATGCCAAACTATATGACCTAATAATGGAACATATAATTATTAAAGGTTGTCCGACGTGATTGTCTTAAATATATACAACCCATCGCAAATAACTTAATATTTCTATAAATTCAATGAATATTTGTTATCTTATATCACGAGCCTGAAAGCTTGAATCATATGATCACAGGTTTGCATTGTAATAAGGTGTCCAATACATGCTCACTGTCAGTAATACCTGTTAAATACAGTAGCAACTAGTTTCCCGACGAAATTGATCACAAGAATAACTCTAAAACATAAATTCAAAAAATTTCAAGCGACTGCTAAGCCTAATCGGGAATAGCAGGGTACTTGCATACAGCTCATAATAACTAAGGAAAATATACTACTCTAAAGTGTTTATAAATAGTATTATCTAAAATTAAAATGCTATAAAAAGCAAACAAATTCGTTCATTTTAAATAAAATATGAAAAATTTAGTTTCATAAAATCGATTTAACCTGTGTAATTTCTAAATTTTATCACGTATATTATAAGATTATCAATGTCTTGATTTAAGTGTTAAGAATGTGGTAACTTAATGAAACTGCATCTACATCAGCTTCTCTAAAAGATAGGAAAATCACATTGATTAATCACAAAAGAAAGCCAATCTCCAGGACACCCAACAGGACTCGAACATTGACCTCACTATCCCCAGGAAACCAGACTAAGTGAGCTTGAGGTTTAGTTCGCGTTCCCAACTGATGCGAATGGGAGTTTAGTGACTGTGTCTGCTCTTTATTTTTTTAAACATTATTTTTGTGCTTTACGTCTTAATGCCCGCTAGGTGTCTCAAGACTACTAATAATTTAGGAAAACAGAATAAGGAGGGTAAATTCTAATTATAATATTTAGCACCGCGCCTTACTACCCGTTCGGGTTATACGCTTTAAGTACTAATTACGCTAATGAATTAGGAATTGGGAAGGTTGAATTAGAGGAAGCGAACCCGCATTTTCGTGGAGGGAGAGTGGAAAACCATTTAGGAAAAACCACCCCAGTTCACCCGACCGAGATTCTAACCTCGATCTCCCCGTCCTCAGCAGTAGAGCTCAACACGACAAGCGCGTTAGCCAACTACGCCACCGAGGCGGGTTAAATTCTAATTAAGTATGTCAAAATTATCCTGGAGAGGTTAGTAAACCACTAGTAACAATAACACCTAGTGCACCATTCACGGATTTATACCGAATCCTCAGCTTCCTGGTCAGATATGAGTGTGCCAGTCTAGGATTTAGTTAACTTAAGTCCTAAGTTGAACGGGACCTCATAGCGGCTGTTTCAGAGGGGTGTGAAACTTATAATGGTATTATATTTGTTATAAGCAACAATACAAAATACTAAAAATAAACTGTTGTAATCTCTTTATTTTGTCTTATCCATTTTAAACAACGTTCTTGAAATCTTTGTAATAGTAATTTATCTATTCAGGCCTTAAATTATGAGCTATCCTATTTTAAGCAATAGTATTGAGACTTTGCTAATGACATTTCTTTGTTAAAGTCTTAATGAGCTATTTAAAACAACAATATTGAGACGTTTCTAGCTAAGTTATTTCTTTGTTTAGGTCTTAAAATGCGCTATTCTATTTCAAACAACAATACTGAAACTTTGCTAATGTAATTTCATTGTTTAGGTCTTAAAAAAAAGCTATTATATTTTTTTAAATATTGAGAATTTGCTAACGAATTTCTTTGCTTAGGTATTAAAATGAGCTATTCGATTTCAAACAACAATATTGAGACTTTTCTAATGCCATTTATTTATTTAGATCTTAAATTATGAGATACATATTCTATTTTAAAGAACAATATTGAGTATTCGCTAATGTAATTTCTTTGTTTGGTTCTTAAAATGAGCTATACTAATTTTAAACAACAATATTGAGACTTTGTTTATGCAATTTCTTTGTTTGGATCTTAAATTATGAGATATTCTGTTTTAAACAACAGTTAGACTTAATTGATATACTTTGTTTATATAGCTTTAGATTATGAGCTGTTATATTCTAAACAATAATGTTGAAACTAAACTAAACGTCGAGTAAATTGCTGTAATTTATTTATTTTCGTCTTAAATTATAAGGTTGGATATTATAAAACACCAATTATTGTTAAGATAAGGTTTAAAATGCTATAATTTCATAACCCGCTCATAGTTTGCTATACAAATTATTTTAATTGGCAATTTTGAAAATCAACTTTATTCATTTCTTTATTTTGCTCTTAGCTCATAAACTAAAAAAATTTAAACAGATACCTTTAGACTTAAGTTTTTTATGTCATATTTCAATTATGAGATAGATTATTTACAACTTTTATTGATAAGTGGATTTTATTAATTTTAATTTAAATAACAAATAGCCGTATTATATTTAAAAAATTGTAGGGCTGCAGTGCAATGGTTTATAATATGTTGCGTGGTTCGTTAAAAGTGATACGCCGTTGGATAACTGTTAATATCACAGTAGAGTTGGTGTCGTTATCATCACGATGAAAATGTTGGAAGATTGGAGCAGGGATGGGAGGCATAAATGAGGGAAATGTGAGAGAGAGGACGAGGGAGGTGATACCCTGCGAAAAAATTGAAAAAGTAATCTTATTAGCGTTAAGTGATCACAAGTTGATCAAGAGAATTAATTTTGTAAATCGATAAAAGTTAACGGTTAAAAAAAATGAGTGATTTAATTTTTAAAATATTTGATGAATAACCGAATGCAACTTCGTGACCATTTTAAAATACAATTTAAGTTTTTATATTGCTCTATTGTAACTATAGTTTTGATGACAGGCGTGACTACTAAAACAATGTAGTAATTATTTATACGCCCTCATTTTATTTTATCAGACGGATAAATATTTAGTTCATGGTCTGCTGAATTAGGTAGGTTAAGTTTGTTTATAAATGTATCATAAAACAATTCTAACTTTATAAAGAATCCACTCTTTTGATCAGTTATTAAAGCGTATGCCTACTGAGTTGAAGTTCCGGGTTCGATTTCCGACACGGTACACTCTAATCATTGATGGAATGGTGGTTTCCCTTTTATCAGTGTCGAATTTATGGCCTAGGGACAAGTTTCTATGTCTTTTATAAAGTTAGTGCAGAATTGACAGTTGAATATTGCATCTATTCTAAAGTTAATTTATTTTGAAAGTCATTTGGTGGTATAAACAGTACATAATTTTTCATATTGTCTATTATAATTTGGCAAAAATCTGTTACACAACAGGCAGTGCTCATGTGCACATAAACTCTGTTCATGATACAATGACTGTAGAAATTTATATTTTACAGGTGGAAGTACCCGGACAACGCTTTTATTTGATTCAAACAAACAGAAAAAATAATCTTCATTTTATTGCCTCTGACCCTATTTTTAATGAATTTAAAAAAAATGTAAAATCACATCTTTGAGTTGCACATGTTTGTGCACAGGAGCTACTAATTTATAAATTTCAGAACTCTGCCTGTGGTAGATATAAATCAATGCTCATGACAGACTGACCTACAAACTATAAATTTTATTAATATAGATAGATACTATTTTAGTGATTTAAAGTAGTTTTGGATTTTTAGGTCATATATTTATGTTTGAGTTGTTTTTATATAATTTTTTATGTATTTTTGTTGAATATTATCAATATTTTGTGAATTCATCACTAGTCAAGAATAAGAATTTTCCCTACACAGTTTTTTGGACTGACAAGTTAAAGTAGGCGTTAAATAAACTTTTAACCCTTTCTACTTTTTGTGATAGGAAAATCCACATTCCTAGTGAAGCACTGAAATTAAGTTAGAACTAGTAATTTGATACGGGGTGGCTATTATTTCTGAAACAGGTATTTGTAAATAAATGTTTATTTAGCAGAATGCAAGAGTTTATTGTAAAATATTTTCATTCACTACGGTTATATTTTAGTTTTTATTTGTAAATTGCTTGTTTACTTTCTTTGTGTGAATTATCTACGAGTTTATTTTTACATTATTAAGTTGTGTTTTTTAGGTTTAAAGCACATAATTTGTTTTTAACATTTTTAAATTCATTAAATGGGTCTTTTCCTTTTTTTTAGGTACCTAATTAAATCTTGGTTCTGGTAATTCCTAAACTGACTTTAAATAATTAGTTCACCAAAAAACAAGTATTCAATGTTTTTCATTTAAAACAATACTATTACTATTTATTATTGGGTGTTCTGTCTTATGACATGTCAATTCCTTTTGTCAGTGAATTTATATAGCTGACACCCCCTATGTTCTGCCTCCTCCTTCAGCTCCCAGAACTTTCTTATTTCCTTCAAGTCATCCAATATTTAAATCCTCCTTCTTAAGCTCCTCTTTCCCTCAACCTTTCCTTTTATGACGTCGTGCAGAAGACAGTTCCTCCTAAGGATGTGTCCAATCCAGTTTGCTTTGTACCAAATAATCATATCCAAAATGGTTGTATTTTCACCCACTCTACTTAGGACTTATTCATTTGTTACCCTGTCTGTCCATCCGATCTTTTCAAGTATTCTCCAGCATAACATTTCATAGCTCTCCAAGTATTTCTTTTCAATCATCCTAAGGGTCCAAGTTCTGCCCCATACAGCATGATGCTTCCAAATGTAGCATTTCATCTATTTCTTCCTCAGTTCCAAACTCAACTTGCTGGTCTGCAGTAACCTCCTCTTGTTGAGAGCCTCCTTGGCCATGACGACCTTGACCTTATTCCCTTGGTGCATTAAGCATCCTCTGTCAGCAGACTTCCCAGGTATTTGAACTGATTTATGTTTTCCAACTCCTGGTTTCCAGTTTTAATTTCTAGCTACTCTTTATTTTTTTGAAATCACCAGAACTTTTGACTTCTCAATGTTGATCTTCATTCCATATATTTTCCCTATCTCCACCCGTTTGTCCATAATTTCCTGTAACTCTTATTTATTTTTGGTCAGCAATGCTAGATCATCTGCTTATATCATTGTGTTGATGAAGCGTCCTCCTGTCCCGAAATTGACACGTTCCGCCAGGGTTCCCTGACCTCTACGCTGTTGGTCTCTCCATCAAATTACTACCAAGTCTCTCCATCAAACTACTACCAGATACAAATTTTGAATGAATTTTCTAGACCCTATTAAAAATGAAGAATTTAAAAAAATTAATAATTTGTAAAGTAGCTAAACTTTATTTTTAGAGATAGAATTATAAATCACAATTTTGCAATGAGTTATAACCATACAACATCTATATATAAAGTTTGAACTAGATTTATAAAAACTGTTTCCACCGTAGCTCAAAGTATAGACAAACAAAGGGACATACATACATTAATTGTAAAACTCACTTTTTTAAGTGCGGGAACATATAACATGTCAAGATTCATCATAATATAGAGGTCAAAAACTTTCACAATTACGATTCTTTAACTATGGAAAAACGTAAACAAAAGTGAATAATTAATATAATATATGTTTGGAATTATACTGAAATTAGATTTTAAATGCAATTATGTATCCTTATAAATTCAATTAATGTTCTTGAAAGTTATTGCTCATCTCCACGAGAGTTTTTTTTTCTATCCCATTGATCGCATTTTACCATCCGTCCAGTCTATATATATTTAATAAATATATATAAATATATATATATTATACCGAAAATGGTAAATATATATGATCAAAAGCTTAGGTAGGTAGATAAAACCCGCCATGGTTTGGGGTAGTAGCTAAGCACTAGTCGTGTGACTATGTAATATGGGAGATCGTGGTTCGAGTCTCGGTCGGGTGAACTGGGGATGGTTTTTCCTAAATGGTTTCCCACTCTCCTCCCTCCCCCCCACGCAAATGTGGGTTCACTTCCTCTAAATTCAACCTTACCAATTCCTAATCCATTATCGTATAACCCGAACGGGTAGTAAGACGCGGTGCTAAATTTAAAAAAAAACGTAGATAAAGTGTACCCCTAAGGTCTAGTCTGGGAAACATTGAAGAAAAACACATCACTACATTCACCAGAATATGAATCTCTGCTTCCTTATTTTCAACAAAACAGACAAGAGGAAACCGAGACCTTAATATTAGTTACCTTCTGACAAAGTTAATTCAAGTTAATGAAAGGGAGAAATATATTATTCATGCATGGAAAAGAATTTTGAATTGTCCAATTTTTAACAAATTGTGACTAGACTCGGTGGGCAAACTGTTTAAATATCAAGGCTATTTAATCTGATTAGCTGGTGATGAGATCGGTGCTAAAAATCCCATGTGGATGTAATAAGAGTAATTTTCCCTAAAATAATACACACTTTCCTTACAAGCAAATGCAGGTGCATTTCCTCATCTATAGTCCATTAGTGTCACTAATGTATATGCGTATAGCCAGACAGCTACTGAGACGTAATGAAAAAACATAATGTGATAAATTCAATTCATTGGCCTTCCAACAACATCACATTTTTTAAAATACAATTTTTTTTATCTCATGTGTTTTAACATACAAATTGTTTAATGGCTTAATCTTTGAGCCAGAGTTTAGGGTAGTTAGAGGAAAAGCCCCTGCATTTACATGAAGAAAGATTAGAAAAAACCACTGTGCTCACATTTATAGGTGTAGATACCAGTGGCGGCTCGTAACTAAAATTAGTGGGGTTGCTGATCCAGAAAATTATCGCCTTTGTTTTAAATTTGTGTAAAAGGAAAAAAACATGTATAAAAAGAAAATTTATTCAGAACTTGATAAAATCTTAACAAAAAAAACTATTTTACTTATTTTAACTTAAATTGTTACAGTACAAGCTTGATCTTTTCATTTTTAAATGAAATACATTCTTCCTGTTTTAATTTGCGTAAAAAGTTCAATAATTTTCTCCTTGATTTCTGGATGACAATTGAGGAAATTTTTCTGCATTAAAAGTACTGCAAGCGCATTTAGTCTTTCTGTTAAATAAAAGAACAAAAAAAAAAATGAATCAAATAGAATAGCTGGAAGCAGAATATTAATCTAATTCTACACTCTTCTACACCTTATCACATTCAAGAATATGGTACACGGGTTTTAAGCACAACACACGCTGAGTAAAAAAAAACTTCCTTCCACCATCATGCCAGAGCCGGCACTGCGAGAGCAACAGTGCTCTCTATAACTGGCAGTCCCGCCTTCCTCCCCAACTCCCTCATATGTGTAAATGCGCACAACAGTCAAACACCAAGTCACTGACACTGTGAACCGCACAGTTCCATACAAAGATTTTTGTATATTTATCGATTATTAGCACGCGTCTTACTACCCATTCGGGTTATACGCACTTACGCTAATGTGTAATGGAAGGGTGATTGTGAGATGAAATGAAGGACCTACAGTTTAACGTGGAATCCGAACCACGGTGGAGACCTGGCATTCCCCACATTCACAAGAAGTCTTGTCAGAGTGTATATTTATCATAAACTGGGGATGACTACTGAAGTACTGATATTAAGCTTAAGGAATATATATGTACTACAAAAATAAAGAAAAAGGACTCATTATATTAAATGTTTTTGATAATATCAAAGGGAAATAGGAGGTGCTGCAGTACCGCAGTGCCTATACACGAGCCACCACTGGTAGATACAATCTGACAAACAGTGGCCTCGCGTCAGGGCAAGCAAGGTAAGCACTGCTTGCCTTTGATTGAAGATATGTAACTATTTTATTTAATATTTGCAAAAATATTCTCCTGATAATAATTTTAATGTAATTCAAGCCTCAATGAGTTTGAAAAAAACCCTCCATACATGGCAGTGACCATAACATGCATGCAAGACGTGCACTAGTCTAGCTAATGGTGGTTGAAAGGTATTTGTCCGACTTTCATCCTATTGCTCTAGCTAGTGTAGTTCTTATTTGTGACGTCATAGATTTCGGGGGAAGCGAAGGGATAGCTGTGGATGCCAGGTAAAAATGCAAGCAGCTGAGCTATGACTTCTCTTGCCCTAAAGGTGAATACTAAAACCGAAGGCACTATCCCTCTCTTTCCCTTTCAAAACATAATGGTATGGTATAGCATGAAAGAGTAAATTAAGATTGTCAAGGTACTGACCCCGTGCCTACCCATCTTTAAGCCCAGTACACACGACACAACTTCTTGTACATAAAGTTGTACAAGAAGTTACAGCATGAAGATGGCGTCGTGTGAACATCAAAATTTATACAAGATCTGATTTGCACAACTTATAGTATACAATTTCAGGAAATAGAAAGCGTCCTCTATCCGCCATTTTTTTGTACACGTTTTGAGTTGTAAACACGAAAAATTCTTCTGCTATACATAAAAAAATAGAGATTGTAAGAAAAACAGTAAAATGCTTGAAAACAAACCAACAAATAATTATATCTGATGGAGGTTAACCCTAAATATAAATGTTTTCAAATGTTTTATAAAAATATTAAAAAATCGAATTTTTTTTTTCAGAATATTTAGGAATGATTAATAAATTATTTAAATTAAATACCAAAATTTTCTAAATCATTCAATCATTATTTTTCCATAAATAGGGCCAAAATGCCATGTTTTCTCAAATATTGTTTGCAATCACAAATAAGGTGTGAACAGTCACTGACTAAAATTTGTATGCAAGCCATGTGACCAAGATATTGTGTCGTGTGTACCAGACTTTATAAATTTGTGGAGTATATTGTAGCAGCTGCTTTTGTTTTGATGGGTGTGTGTATAAGTGAAATCTAACAAACGAAAGTTTACAAGTAACTTATATGTCAATAATAAGTAATAACACAATAATGTAAATCACAGAACAGAAGGCGCTCAAAGCCACAACTATCATTAAAAATAAAATCTTCAAATAGCTTCTTGAAGCACAAATTAAAATAAAACAGCCCGAGACCTCCCCTTTTAAGCTTGGGGGCACTCCTTCTAAGCTTGCCTAAGAATTTTGGTCACGAGACGCTACTGCTGCCAAATATTACAGCTTAAAATCACATTCTTTTTAGCTTAAATATAATATGGAAATGGTTTTGGTAGCTTTGGTCAATTATACTTTCTACAGTACTCTTACCATCCAATATCTGAATTTGGAACAATACTCTTTCACAACCAACATTTTCATCCAGGTATATTGTGAGGAATATAATGATTGGAAGACCAGGTAAGCTAACTTAAAAAACAGGAAGAAATTTCCCACACAAAGGAAGTGCGAGACAAACCTTTTCAATTCCAACCTTTGTGAATTAGTATGTGTATGGTCATGAACCAATTTATCTAAATTGATTATATACTGCAAATTAAGTTGCACCTTAAAATTTAAAATATATGTATTTTTGATAGTAAGGTTGTATCTTATTTTATATTATCTTCTCCTTATTTTATATACTACTTTTATTCTATTATGACATGTTTCGGTGATTTTTCACCATCTTCAAGTCTTATTTGTATTAAGGATTATTGATTTTAGTTCATACTATTGGGAAGTTTGTGAAAATTTTATCTAATCTGATCTGATATATAACATTTTCACAAACTTTCCAATAGTATTAAGTAAAATCAATCATATTTAGTAAATTAGACTCGAATATGGTGAAAAATCACCGAAACGTGTTGTAATCGTAGAATAAAAGTAGTATATGAAGTAAGGAGACAGGAATAAGAAAGAAGATACGACCTTACTATCAATTATTATTAATCCTTATCAAATAAACACGAACATTACTAAATATTTATATTTTTATTAAGTTTATAAAACTACTTGTCACCCTAGATTAACAAAATAATATAGTCCACACCAATGGTCACGAGTTTTAAGTAGTAAGAATCACAATAGGCTAAACTGCCAGAAACAATTAGATAGAGTTTAGAATTTCAGCCGAGAATAATGTTCTACACAAGAATTATCACTGTGGCTTTTCCCAACCTTTCTCTACACTAAAGCAAGACCTGTTACTCTAAATTAACCTCCTACCTTTAGTTATACAAACATACTTGCTCCTTTATTTTTTATTGTTTGTTGTTATAATGAACTGACATAGCTAACTGTATATAATTTTATTGATAGCTAAAAGGTTGTTCCTGTTAAAATTATTTCAGATAAGAAATTAAGGGTTCCTTAGATAATAATTCCTAAAGACGTCAAGCTAGTTTATTATGTTTTTCTAGTGATGGAATGTTCATGGTTTAAATTCCGTTTGTGTGCATTGAGTATGTTTTTCCTTAATGGTTTCGCACTTTCCTTTCACGTATTAGTGGGAAAATGTTCTCTAAAATCCTACCTTCCTCCTTGCTACCCTATTTACTTAATTAAAATAAGCATTATATTCCTAATGGGTAGGGAAACGTGGTGAGGATAAACAGAATAAGTTGACACTTTCACCTCCATCCGAACAATCTAACAGTGATGTCTGACACTCTCATCTTTCAACATACAATCTCATAGTGGTAATATACACTTTCATCTCCCACTAAACAATATCGTAGTGATATCTGACACTTTCATCTCCCACTAAACAATATCGTAGTGATATCTGACACTTTCATCTCCCACTATACAATATCGTAGTGATATCTAACACTTTCATCTCCCACTATACAATATCGTAGTGATATCTGACACCTTCATCTCCCACTATACAATATCGTAGTGATATCTGACACCTTCATCTCCCACTATACAATATCGTAGTGATATCTGACACCTTCATCTCCCACTATACAATATCGTAGTGATATCTGACCCTTTAATCTCCCACTATACAATATCGTAGTGATATCTGACACCTTCATCTCCCACTATACAATATCGTAGTGATATCTGACACTTTCATCTCCCACTAAACAATATCGTAGTGATATCTGACACTTTCATCTCCCACTGTACAATATCTAAATGATATCTGACACTTTCATCTCCCACTATACAATATCGTAGTGATATCTGACACCTTCATCTCCCACTATACAATATCGTAGTGATATCTGACACTTTAATCTCCCACTATACAATATCGTAGTGATATCTGACACCTTCATCTCCCACTATACAATATCGTAGTGATATCTGACACTTTCATATCCCACTAAACAATATCGTAGTGATATCTGACACTTTCATCTCCTACTAAACAATATCGTAGTGAATTATGACACTTTCATCTCCCACTAAACAATATCGTAGTGATATCTGACACTTTCATCTCCCACTAAACAATATCGTAGTGATATCTGACACTTTCATCTCCCACTATACAATATCGTAGTGATATCTGACACTTTCATCTCCCACTAAACAATATCGTAGTGATATCTGACACTTTCATCTCCTACTAAACAATATCGTAGTGATATCTGACACTTTAATCTCTCACTAAAAATATCGTAGTGATATCTGACACTTTAATCTCTCACTAAAAATATCGTAGTGATATCTGACACTTTCATCTCCCACTATACAATATCTTAGTGATATCTGACATCTTCATCTCCCACTATACAATATCGTAGTGATATCTGACACTTTCATCTCCCACTAAACAATATCGTAGTGATATCTGACACTTTCATCTCCCACTAAACAATATCGTAGTGATATCTGACACTTTCATCTCCT
This sequence comes from Timema cristinae, assembly GCA_039000515.1. NCBI lineage: Eukaryota > Metazoa > Arthropoda > Insecta > Phasmatodea > Timematidae > Timema > Timema cristinae. The sequence continues at coordinate 47,286,751 of JBCFYV010000012.1, forward strand.
ACTAAACAATATCGTAGTGATATCTGACACCTTCATCTCCCCTATAAAATATCGTAGTGATATCTAACACTTTCATCTCCCACTAAACAATATCGTAGTGATATCTGACACTTTCATCTCCCACTGTACAATATCTAAATGATATCTGACACTTTCATCTTCTACTATACAATATCGTAACGGAGAGTGCCACTTTCATCTTCTACTACAAAATATCGTAACGGTGAGTGCCACTTTCATCTTCTACTATACAATATCGTAACGGAGAGTGCCACTTTCATCTTCTAATATACAATATCGTAACGGAGAGTGCCACTTTCATCTTCTACTATACAATATCGTAACGTAGAGTGCCACTTTCATCTTCTAATACAAAATATCGTAATGGTGAGTACCACTTTCATATTCTACTATACAATATCATAACGGAGAGTGCCACTTTCATCATCTAATATACAATATCGTAACGGAGAGTGCCACTTTCATCTTCTACTATACAATATCGTAACGGAGAGTGCCACTTTCATCTTCTACTATACAATATCGTAACGGAGAGTGCCACTTTCATCTTCTACTATACTATATCGTAACGGAGAGTTCCACTTTCATCTTCTACTACAAAATATCGTAACGGTGAGTGCCACTTTCATCTTCTACTATACAATATCGTAACGGAGAGTGCCACTTTCATCTTCTACTATACAATATCGTAACGGAGAGTTCCACTTTCATCTTCTACTACAAAATATCGTAACGGTGAGTGCCACTTTCATCTTCTACTACAAAATATCGTAACGGTGAGTGCCACTTTCATCTTCTACTATACAATATCGTAACGGAGAGTGTCACTTTCATCTTCTAATATACAATATCGTAACAGAGAGTGCCACTTACATCTACTATACAATATCGTAACGTAGAGTGCCACTTTCATCTTCTACTACAAAATATCGTAACGGAGAGTGCCACTTTCATCTTCTACTATACAATATCGTAACGGAGAGTGTCACTTTCATCTTCTAATATACAATATCGTAACAGAGAGTGCCACTTACATCTACTATACAATATCGTAACGTAGAGTGCCACTTTCATCTTCTACTACAAAATATCGTAACGGAGAGTGCCACTTTCATCTTCTACTATACAATATCGTAACGGAGAGTGCCACTTTCATCTTCTACTATACAATATCGTAACGGAGAGTTCCACTTTCATCTTCTACTACAAAATATCGTAACGGTGAGTGCCACTTTCATCTTCTACTATACAATATCGTAACGGTGAGTGCCACTTTCATCTTCTAATATACAATATCGTAACGGAGAGTGCCACTTTCATCTTCTAATATACAATATCGTAACGGAGAGTGCCACTTTCATCTTCTACTATACAATATTGTAACGGAGAGAACCACTTTCATCTCTCAATGGTCAAACGTTTTATTAAATCCTTACCAACTATTAACACGGGGCGAAACCTATTCTCAATGTGGGTTTGTGGTTGGTTTCTGTTGTGATAAAAAAAACTTGCGAATGTTAACCGAGTGCTGAGTTGATTAGAATAGTAATAAAACACCGGCAGGGATGATATCAGGGTAGGAGTATGTGGGGGAGGAAAGTTCCTCTATTGTTTGTTCCTAGTATCGTTGGGCTTTACAGACAGTCGAACAGTTACTGAAAACAATTCACATTTTATCCTCCTTCAAAATCTGTCTTATTACTTTCGCAAGAGGTGCAATAAGCCTAACCCACTTGGTAACAGTGGCGTATTCAGGAAAGTGAAGTCAGGAGGTTGGATTTTTTTTAAACATTGGATGGCAGTAGAGAAGATACTATTTAAAGCGTGTACAGCAATAAGGAGTAAAGGGAACAATTTATAACAACATAAAATAATGTTTGTTATATCTATGTAGCTGAAGTTACTTTTATATAAGAAATGTTTAGTTATAATATGTTTATATAGTGCATAGTTGTTTTGTTACGAATTGTATTTATTTAATAATATTATGTTGAAAAATTTTTTTAATATATATGAAACCTCTACGTATATAGTTCACGTTTAAATTAGGACAATCAAAGACTAATCAGGAAAAACTACTCACATTGCTAATTTATATTTGTAAAACAATTGATAAATATATTTTAGAGTTTGAAAGTTACAACGATATTAAGCATGTTCAATACGAAGAACAGATATAGTTGCAAATATGAAGAAGTATGGATATCTCAGAGCATCCACAAATTGTGGTAGGAGAGAGGGGCTTAATGGCTTCGCTGCTGATGGTAAAAGTGACAAAACAGATTGGCAAGGTGCACGATTGTGGAACAAATTTTAAGTGTTTGTGTATGTGTACGCGCACATTGCATCTTACAACCCATTCACATATTTACTATAATGGGGTATGGATGATAAAATTAGAATTTAGAGGAATTGTAGTATCATTTTTTTGGAGGTATATTGGGAAACCATTTAGAAAATAGCACCTCAGTAAACCCAGCTGGGATTTGAGCACCAACCTCTCCGACCTTAGAAAATAAGACAAGATGAGAGTGACGCTATTATTTGGGTGCCGATCTGTGCGAATAATATCCTAGTTGTAGATTTGTTTTCTGTCCCACTGCGAATTAGTCTATAATTTTCTACTCACACTGTGAAATTGTTTATATTTATAATCATATTCTTAGTTATTAAGCTATTCTGAGTCAGAGTTATAAAGTTTATTCCCAGTATACCATAAATGTGCAAATCATCAGTAAGGTGGTGTTCCGTAAACGGTGTGTCACGCCACCCTAGTGTCCTGTGGTGTAGAATTAGATATTCCAGGCGGCCATAGCCTAGAACGACGCTCATCGTTCTTCAATAAGTATTTTAAATACATTGGACAAAATCAAATGAATCACGCGAAATTAGAGTTATGGTTTACCTAAACTAATAATGATAATGATAATAATGATATTCATATTAAATTAGTAAGGAGGAGTATAATAAATATTCTCAAAGGAATGCTCAATACCAAACATATATTGAAAATCTTAAATCAAGAACTATGAAAAAAGGATATATATAATAAAAAGAAAGTAAGTTGAAGATAAAAAATGAAGATAAAAATTTACGAAGACAACCGGGAATATTTATTCACTAAAAAATGCTATTAATAAGTGGTTAATACTTGAATGACCTTAAACCAAATTGTTATTTTGAGAATATTTATCAAACTAATAATGGTTTCCGGTGACCTGGTGGTCTAGGGGTAAGGTGTCGGACTTCTGTGCTGGCGGCCGGGGTTCAATCCTCGGTCCCGGCACAGATTTATCTGATTACCAAACCCTTCCTTCACCTCTGACAATACATCTTGTGAATGTGGGGAATGCCAGGCCTCCACCGAGGTTCGGATTCCACGTTAAATTGTAGGTCCTTCATTTCATTGCACAATACCCTACCATTACACATTAGCGTAATTGCGTATAACCCAAATGGGTAGTAAGACGCGGTGCTAATAATAATAATAATAATAATAATGGTTTCCCTTGACTCAGTCGGTAGCTTGTCTGCCTACTAAACTAAGGGCCCCGGGTTTTATTCCCGGCATAGCCGAAAATTTATCATTGTTAAAATATGGGTTTAACCTTGCACGTTGATAAATTAACGGCCGGGGACTGGATGTTGTGCCTGTCCTAATATTAAGATAGATTATAAGATTAAGCTATGATAGGCCTGTTAAACCGGTTATGGAAACATTATGAATCGAATAAAAAAACTGACCCAGGTCATAGGCTGGAAACAGTAATGCATGTAAAGTAAGAAATAATAGTTTGAAAAATGGTTTCCAAATGTTAAAGAAGCGGACATTTAAAATAATTTCAACCTTTAATCTTGGAAAATTGGCAGTCACTTAAGGAAAAAATTAGTCTATAATATCCTAGTTCTGATTTACCTTTCAACTGTTGGACAGGATGTGTGATCTATTTTCTGCTGCCGCGGCCCATAACCAAAACAAAAGTGTGCCGCCATTTAAAAAAAAACTTAAAATCGCGTCTTACTACCCTTTCAGGCTACACGCTTAAGTACTAATTACGATAATGGGTTAGGAATTGGGAAGTTTGAATTCAGAGAAAGTGAACCCGTTTTGCGTGGAGGGAGAGTGGAAAACCATTTAGGAAAAACCATCCCCAGTTCACCCGACCAAAATTCGAGCCTCAACATCCCCGTCCTGGGCAGTCTAGCTCAACACGAACTTAACGCTTTAGCTAACTACGCCACCGAAGCGGGTTGTGCCACCAAAAAATTTAGGCTGGTTAGGTAAACCATGAATTTTTTTAGCACCTCACCTTACTATCCGTTCGGGCTATATGCTAACCATGAAATTAAATGTTTTTGCGGGAACACTATTTGATCTGTTCTTGAATCAGGTTTTTTGTAAGACATGTGCTTAGATAATCATTATGTTTATAAAGTGCAAGTTAAATAGGCCTACACCCAATACAATCTAATTACTTGGTGATGAAAAAATAAATGTTTCATGAAAGTGACCTTTAAAAAAAGTTATAAAAACAAAGGTTTGTCGTTAAAATACCAACTTAATGAAGAAAATGTTACAATGTTTAGAAACGAGCTCTACTAAAAAAATTCGTTGGAAACATCAAACGATAATTTTAAATGACAAAGTTCTCGTCATGTTTCAATACATTTAAAAATTACATTTACAAAATGTGGCAATGATTTTTTTTCTAAAAAAAAATTTTTAAAGGCGTATTTTCTGAACGGATTATTTCAGTGCATGGCATAAAAATCGACTCAATTCTAGAAAAGATACCAACAATTTCAGTACATCTACTAGTCAATTATCACATTGATAGGCGAATACCCAATTAAATAAATTTTATATGTTTTGGTAATGCTGGGAATCGAACTATGCACTTTAAACGTAATAGGTGGACACACTTTCGACAGAACTAAGGTGTTTGACCTGATTATACTTTATTTCCATCTGGGCTTATGGAAGAAGTATGTATTAATGCGTTTTGGTGAAATTAAACTTCAGAATGTAGCGAAAACATGTTAATGTATGCGTCATTTTAATAACATGCTTGGCATTTTAATTATTTGTACTAATAAAGAGTTGTCGAACATAAAGGTTTCCTTCTGCCTCAATATGACTTATAAATTAATCATCAATGATGTTGAGAACAACGCATTTTCCTGCACCCACATCGACAAATCACGGTAACTGTTCAAATAGATCAAAATTATATTTTTAGTCTAAGGGCGCTGCCTACCTGAATGAAAATATCCTCATAATGGAGTATGTCAAGTGGGGAATGGGAATTCTGAATCTTCAAAACCACCAAAACAATCCTTAACTACTGTTGAAGTCCCTGTCATGACCTTGTTCCAATATTAATTAATTTGTTTGAGGAATGTTAGATACAAGTTTCTAGACATTTTCTTTGATATATTAACTGTGACAGTAAATTTGAAACGTCGTTAAAAATAAGCTAATTTTACTGTTTAATGTATTTTTAAATTATAAAACTTTTGATTTAAGGTATTTAATCATATAACGACAAATATATTTAGGCGTGAACCATGTTTAAAATATCATACCACTTTTTTTAACCGTGTCTTATTGCCCATTCGGGTTGTACGCATATGCACTAATTACACTAATGTGTTAGGGATTAAGATAGTTTAATTTATAAGAAGTGTACCCGAATTCATTTGGAGGGAGATTAGAAAGCCATTTAGGAAAAACAACACCCAGTACACCCGAGTGGTGTTTTAACTCCATCTCCCCAACATCGGTTATTCATTCTCTTGCGAGAGTGTCGTCTTATATCAGTTGACCTTGACCCCCGATGCTGTTAGCCATTTATTAAATCACAAGAAAATTCTGGACGTCAGCAACACGTTTTAGCGCCTTCCTAAGCGGCCCCTTAGTTTAAAACTTTGAATTTTATGTATATAAATTTCAATTATAACTTAGACATGATATTAAAGTGATATCCATTTTACTCGAATACTGTTGGTGACGTTGGACATTAAATTATACCGTTCATGAAGACAGGGATGTGCAAGGGTTGGTATTATAGTGGGGATGGACAATATGAAGGCCTTTTTTTTTTTGCTATGAATGTGCGCACGCAAAAATTCACTATAAGAGGAGGGCTATTGATTATGTTTTTTTTTTCCAAATTAAGAACTTAAGGGAACTTCTAATGATTATAGTGATGTGATTTTTGAAAAACGTGTGGAGGGCTCGTTGTGCTGACCACATGACACCCTCTATCCCTAAATGTTGGCAATATCTTCCCAAAATACGGCGTCTGCTCGTTCGGTATAATTGGTTTGTGGGATAAAGCCATGGAGTTTTTTGATTTGCCTTCTATATCAAACAAAATATTTACTACTCCTCTTCAGCATTTCTGTAACTAGTCTAGTGGTGTAGTGGTCAGTGCACATGGATAGGATCCCAGGGGTCCCGGGTTCGATTACCAGCTGGTATCTTGGGAATGATCCCAATGAACAGCAAGGTTTGGTTAGATAGTCTTAAGTTAGGTTAAGACTTACATTGGCTCCACATCTTCATAATCACTATCATGACATCATCCCAATACGGGTACGGCGTATGGACAAGCTTCCATGGTGTTAGGGTGACCAGGCGGTCTAGGGGCAAGGTGTCGGACTTCTGTGCTGAGGTCCGGGTTCAATCCTCAGTCCCGGCACAAATTTATCTGATTACCAAACCCTTCCTTCACCTCTGACAAGACATCTTGTGAATGTGGGGAATGCCAGGCTTCCACCGTGGTTCGGATTCCACGTTAAACTGTAGGTCCTTCATTTCATCTCACAATTCACCCTACCATTACACACTAGCGTAAGTGCGTATAACCCGAACGGGTAGTAAGACGCGGTGCTTATAATAATAATTCTATGGTCTACCCTGGACAATGTCTGTGCCAATGGAGTGACTAATAATCTACACGTAAGGCGACCTAACCTGGATATCAATGTCCCTCCCGGTCACATATGTCATACATTAAAAAAAAACTCATCTTCTATGCTGTCCCTCCGTGTAGAATAACCACTAGCTCACGGGATGGGTTTGTAAAATATATTATTACTAATGAGAATAACATCTTTTCAACCCGCATTGTTGGGCACGTTAACAAGGGCGTGAGTATCATCCTGTTTGATTTGCTTGTTATGTGAACGTCTAAGGTTCACATACCATCCGGATCAATATGTGTTTAGATAGATTCTTTCAAAAATGGTTTACCACCTTTTTCCACGCCAACGAGGTTACATTTTCTATAAATTATACTATTCTCATTGTTACCCCCATTAATGTAATTAAATGCAAATAGTTCATGCGTGTGCAAAAATAAAGAAAATAAAGGGTTTCCACTCCATCTAAGTAAGCATCATGTCTAGCTTGCTAGTGCTGGTGAGATTGGGGGTTCGAATCCCAGCCATGTGTACTGAAGTATTTTTTCCTAACTGTTTTACCACTCTCCCACTGCACAATTGTGGGTACATTTTATATAAATTCAACATTTCTCATCCTTACCCCTACTAACGCAATTAATATACACGCGTATAGTCCCACTTGAAGAAGGCAAATAAGAAATAAAACAAAATAAGCAGGGGATTGAGAAAAATAATATGTAAAATCAGGCCGTATATTTTATTCAAACACAAGATTCTCGAATGAGTTCCTACTGTTTCTATTAAAAAAATACATTACTTCATAATATATATGCTGTGCAGAATTTGTAGTCGAACCCTCAAATAATACGTTATATTACCCCTAATCCTCCCTTTCCCACCCTTATATACGGATATATTTGTCTGTCGAGGAGGTATCGGGTAGAAAGAGAGCGATAGAGGGAGAAGATTCGTGTTAACTTATATTGCTAAAGTTAGCATCCCCTGGGCAAGTTATTCGCCTCGTCCCAGATGTCTTATAAGAGTTGCGGAGTAATTCGCTCCGACTTAATACAAGTTGGTATTCCTGGGAGAGTGCGCTAGACTAGGGAGAAGCGTAGAGAGCCAAACCGAGAGCAAGAACAAGTAAAAATTGTACTTTTTATTTTTGGTGATACTTTCTAACAAAAGTATGTTTTGTAAACTGCGCTCTATAATTGGTAGTTATGGTTTTCAACAAATTAAACAATATCCCCTAGAGTAACAAGAAAAGGAGGGGGTATGAAACCACATTATATAGAGGTGCAGTTAATAATTTGGAATACTTTATTCATACAACAGGATATATTATTAACTAATCTGGTGTTTTATGCTTTCTCATATCAAGAGAAAGTATTGTGATCGTGAAAAAACCAGTCTAGAGATTGTGACAAATTTTTACTTTTTATTTGAACACGAACCCAATAAAAGTGGATTTTACAATTCTGTCCGTCTCCATGTTTGTTTCTCTGTCCCTGGCCACGGATACCAAACGATTTGATGAATTTTGTTCAAACTTGATATTTAGATATAATAGGGCTATACCATAAAATGATTTTTTTTTACCTTAGCCCTTCAATTAAGGTAGTTTACTGATAAGTAATATTTTTGAGCTACACATTATTTTGAAAATAGTTGTAAAGATTTGGTTTAAAATGCATGTATAAGATTTGATTGATATGACAAATAGCAAGCACTGTATAGTTAGATTTTGAGCAAAAATTCACTGAAGCGTGTCTTACTAATTATAATTTTTTTCCACAAACTTGAAATATTTGAAAAATGTCTCTAACGGTTCGAAATGGGTATCTTAGGAGGGTTTGACATTACAAATAACAGTATGTACTATTTTGGGGGCTACAAACTCATTTATGGGTAGTTTACAGATGATTGATTTTCAAAAACTTTAATGGATTTAACGATTTGGGTGCAAATTGATATCTTGGTAGTATTTGGCATGACAAATAATAGTGTCTACTTGTTTTGAGGGTAAGAACTAATTTATGAGTAGTTTCTTGATTACTTATTATTCAAATCTCTAAATATTTTAAAAAATGGCACTAACGATTTGGTTACAAGTGAGTATCTGATTATGTTTGACATTACAATTTAACACTGTATATTTGTGTTTGGGGTAGAAACTCATTTATGGGTAGTTTACTGATGACTAATTAAAAAAAATGGAAAATATGTTAAAATGGCTCTAAATATTTGGTTTCAAATGGGCATCTTGGAAGTACTTGACATGACAAATAACCCTGTATACTTTATTTTAGGTAAAATTCAACAAAGAATCTTTACTGAGGAGAGATTTTTGAAAATTCGAATTATTTTGAAAATCGTTATAACAATTGGACTTAAAAGAAGACCCTATACATGGGGAGTGTTTGACAACATGACAAATAAAGCTGTATTTGTTTTAGGGGGAAATTTGGCTATAATATAGTTTACTGATGACTTTTAAAAAAAATTTAATTATTAAAAAAAATGACTTTAATGATTTGGTTCAAAATTGGTATTGAGAGACTATTTTGATATCAATAATATTGTATCTTTATTTATCTAAAGTAATTTGAGTGTCGTTTACGTATAAAAAATATAAAAAGTTTGAATGTTTTTGGAAATTGACCTTAAAGATTGAATTCAAAATAGGAATCTGCGAATAATTTTTAATGATAAATAAGAATATGTTTTTATTTTTACAAATAAATAATTTTAAGGCAGATAAAAAATAATTTATTTTTGAGAATTTAAATTTTGTTAAATATATTTAAATAATGTTGTTTAAATTTTTATGAAGTGATTATTGTAATTAACAAAATTAGATAATTTTATGAATAAAACTTATTTAAGTATAGTTTATTGAAAATATATTTAAAAAAATGTACTTTGAAGCTTAAATACAAAATATGAGAAAATTTGTGTGTTGTGTGGTGCCATTTATTTAAATTCTTTTTGCATTGCATGGCACAAGTAGGAAGAAATGATATTGCTAATATACCTTACATATTGTTTTGAATATTCAGCTTTGCTAGACCTAGAGTATGTGAAGCACGTAAGGTTGTATATCGATCAGCATGTGAAAACGAATAGATGGTTAATTTCATTCGAATACAAAATACAAATGACTCTTAGTGACTATCGAATGAAAACTATCAAATAATCATTTGACTATTTAGAAACAATAGTTTACATCATTCGATATTTCCCATCACTAGTTGCCTGCTGGTGGGATTGAAAGCAATGCGCTGCGTTAGGTGTCCGCAAGCCCTATAGTTGAGGATCAGTTTTGACGCGTCGACCCAAGGTAGGATATGACTGTTGGCATTGAAGGAAGATGAATGTAAGTACACTTTTGAAAAATACAATTCGTTTTTGTGTTGCACTTTATATCAGTCGGTATCTTGTGCCCTTATTGAACTAAGGCACCTGGATTCAATCTGGAGTTTAAGCTGTATTTTATTAGGAGAAAGCCTCTATTTGTCCGAATATTTATCTATGTAAATGTAAGATAAAATAAAATAACGATATGTAACGTTGCCTATTTGTAATTATTATTTGCCGATTAAATAATATTGACCTACTAATATCAAATATGAAACTTCCAAACAAAACCAAAATAATTTTTCTTTAGATTTAATATTGAAATGTGTTCTGTAATTTATCCATTGTATTTACACATGATTTGATGATCAAGTAATATAGAAAAGAATGTGTTATATTATATTCATTAGAAGAATAAAACTATTTTTGCGTGCTACTTTATTGGATTTCAAGAAGAAAAAATGTAGCTATGTCCGTTTTGAGGGTATAAAGAATATATGAGTGAAACTCCTGTTTAAAATTAGTTTAACGGTTTTTGAGTTTATCACAAAAATACAAACATACAAACAAACAAGCAAATAAACTTCTTTATACAAGTGAGATACCAGTAACTCTTGAAGAAATAGGCCCTCTTGGCCGTTGTATTAGTAGCGCTAAATCTAGATTTCAATAATTTGATTATTATCATAAAAGTACACTAACCAGAATTAGAGAGTTAGTTAATGAACACCCTTATCATTAATTACTTTCAATATATTTACTGTGGATTCTTCATTAAATTATTATGACTATCAACGTCTCTTATTATTCCACTTTATATTGATTTACTAGTTATTAAATTTATTTTAATATGATAGATTACAAGTTAAGTGATAGTTTACAAAGATAACGTATTTATTATTTTGAAAACCATGATATGCTTCTGTATTTTTTTTTTTTTTTGTTAGAGGTCTTGACTGCTGCTAGAACTTTAATAAGGAAAAGTAAATAAATTGAAATTAAATGAGAGAAGCCCAATAATAAATAGGCATAGTAGATCTATTATTGCGTAGCTTGGAATGTAATAATGTATCTTAAACGTATTAAAATTAAGATCTGTAAAATTTACCTCATTGTATTTAGCATATGCTTAACATTTTACTCATTAATTGATTTAAGTTTTTTGAATTAATGGTGAAACATCTCTTTTTTTTCTAAACAAAAACATATGATTATTCAAATCCAAAAGCTGTAAATTTAAAACCAAAATAAGTAGCGTAATATTTTACAATATATTTATAGAGATTTAAGCTATTTGTTTACATATTTATGATGAAACTAAAGGCCTACTTAATTAATTAATTGACACTTAATAAAGTAAAATTGACAAACATATTGTAATTATTTCCTCTCTACATCAGATAAAGTAATTGGAGAGAATTATGTTTAGAAGTAATGACACCAGCAAAAGGTAACTCTTCATTATTTTGCCCCAGTAATAAGATAATTATGATCAGCGATAGTCTAGTGGGAATTTCGTAATACCTCTGGATAAGATACACTTCCTTTTAGAGTTAATTTAATGAGGAGTTGGCTAATTACTCAAAAACTATGTTTACCTTGTTTGAAGTAATTTTTTACTACACGTTTCACATATTATTAATTGCAAAAACATAATCTAAATATAAATATTATATAAGGACAGTAAGATGTTACTATCAACGTCCTTGCTAACCACCGATCTTCCCAGACATTTAGACTATTCTGGTATGGTATATGAAGGTATAAACTAATGGTAATACCTAGCTAACTAAAAATATGATGGATTAAACAGCAAATATATTATATTTGATAATTACGGTCATAACTGCATCTAAATATCATATTCTTTTAATTGAAAAATGAGCCTGGGCACAGGACGATTCCTCAATATATCAGCGGCTAGAGCATTGGTGTACTAAGCCAAAGGCCCCGGATTCAATTCCCGCGTCCATTGTCATTTTTCAATTTAAAAAATATAACTAAAAATAGCTAGCTAGCTGAGCACGCTAACACCGAGCTAACCCTTTTGGCGAGCTTTATCCATAAAATAATAATAGTAATAATAATTTAGCACCCGTCTTACTACTCATTCGGGTTATACGTTTAAGAACTAATTACGCTAATGGGTTAGGAATTGGGAAGGTTGAATTTAGTGAAAATGAACCCGCATTTGCGTGAGAAAGAGTGTAAAATCATTTAGGTTTCATGCCTATCTCATTTGTGAAAATTTGTGGATTGTCTGGAGCGATAGAAGGATGCATAGCGCATAAAGAAATAAAAATATTAATGCATATCTATGAAACTCCTCTGACCAATGATGCACACAAAATAAGAAGAGAGGGAATAATTCATCCCCTCCCCTTAAAGATCTCAACTAATATGAACAAAATCTTAATATGGAAAGTATAATATATCAAATAACTCTAAAGATTGTCTACTGTATAGACTAAGTTTTGAGACCAACCCTTTAAAGGGGGTAATAAAATTCCCTATTGGAAAGAATAACAGTAACAATATATTTGATAAATTAGCCAACACCTTCCCCCGACATCAATTTCTGATTGCGCCATCGATTTTGACTACTACTTCAAATTTAATTAGTTTTTATAATATTCTACTCGTAGTAGAGAATTTAATGCAGCTAAAAGTAATGTGTAGTTTATCAAACAGGAGAGAAGTGAATTAAAAGATTGACAGGGCTGACATAAAAATAGTGGCCAGGAGGAAAGATAATGATAGATATCAATATAGGCCTATATATGGTTTACGTTAGTCATTGAACGTAGTATGGACATTATTATGACAGTGTTGTCCTGGTTGAAGATATTAAAATCACAAAAATCACAGACGGTCTGAGTTGTTTCTGAGATTTACTACATGTGATTTCTATTTAAAAAAATAAATAAGTTGACTCAAGCTACGGACTACTAGTTTACAAAGCTTGTTTGAAAATCCGGTCTGAATTAATCTCTGAGTTAGTAATTAATAAATATACATGCATACAGAGTTCAGGTGAAAGAACATCCTAGAATGTAATATACAGGTTGATTCAAAAGGTTATGTCAGACTTAAGGAGCCTATAAAGGGACTCAGGTAAAACAACTTTCGAGTAGGATTCCTTGTCCTCTAGAGCCATCCTGAGTAAGGTGAGGCCATTGAAGTTGGGGGAAGTTTGACACATTTCTACTGAAATAAACTTACATTCGGAAAATCTCACACGTTGTAAGAAACGTGTGCTGGCGCTCCTTCCTATTGCACCCACATTTTATGACACGCGATAAGTGTCACAGCTTTTTACAGGTCCTAAACATTTTCTTCCGGAAATATACTGTAATTATGTCCAGTCAAACGTGGTGGCAGGAGGTAAGTTCTGGAAACAAAACACCGATCATAACCCACCGAAACATTCACAGCAAAGCTATATTGGTGGTTGCGAGCATGAGGATTCTGTTCCGCCAAACATGACTGTTACGGCAGTTGAAGAATACATCTCTGGTGAATGATGCTACATGCGCAAATAATATGTTCTCTGCTCAAAAATGGGGCTCAGTCAGACAAAGCTGAAAAATTCACTGATGGCGTCGGTGAATAGGGGTAAAAGCTAGGCACCGGAAGTGTGATTCAAGATTAAGTTAGTATGAGAGTAGCAATATGTGTTAATTTCAGCGAATGGTATCAGAATTTCCCACCTTCAATGGCCTCATCTGACTCAGGATTAATTTGGATGACATGGGTTCCTATTCAAAAGTTGTTCTACCTAAGTCACTCTATACGCTCCTTAAGATTTTGATCCAGCCTTATAAATCACATAAAAAAATTATTGCTTAGCAATGGTAGAACTCGTTAAAACGTTGCAACTAACCATTACTCTTCCCACGTGTAATTTTATATGTGCTATCTTTACTGCTGAAATGAAGTATTTCCTCTCCATCATACCCCTAACCCTCCTCCATTCTCCCTTGAGACCATCACGGAGTTGATATCCTAGATGGGGTAATCTTGTTTATAACCCCCTCTGCCACCCCCTCCCATGATCGCCTGTAGTAGCGAAGATGCCCATGTAAGATAGATCATGTCAGCAATGACGGTTGACTTGAGTAAGACGAATGGCTGGCAAGTATTAGCGCCCTCAAGGGGGCGATGAGAGAGCTGGTCAAGCGTCACATTCTCATGTCTTCACGCCCCCATGCTCCCCCCCCTGCATTCGATCAGACTGACATTTTGCTACAGTAGACCTTCGACCGTGGCTATAGTCGTGGAGGCTGAGGTGAATGAATGTAATCAAAGAACACGCTAGAAAATGGGGCACAAATCTATACGGTTAGTCTAAGTTTAAAAAATAGTTCACATCTCACCACTGAAAAACACTAATATAATGGTATGACTGAGAAGAGTAGTCACAATAGATTTTATTAGTCTGGTAATCCTTTTATTTAATTTCGCCTGTTGGTCTGGAGAGAAGAAAAATAAATTAGGATAACGTTAGTGACTGTCAGATAAACATTTACTGTGGATGGAAACTAATAGCTATTCTGGTGGGAGATATTTGCTATTGATTTAAAAACTGTTTAATTTTATTTTCTAGACTGGCAAATTCTCGGTAAATTTAATATATTTAACAGAGGTGGTGTAGTATTCAATTTGTGCAGCTATAGGATTAACTGCCAAAGTCCTTGTTTGAAAGAATTAGGAACAGAATTTTAAAGAAAATTCTATGCTTATTTGGTACCAAGCTTGTCTAACCAACACGTATGGTCTGATTTTACTAATATACTACTTACAAACCAACTTGAATCGATAAAACAATTATATTGGTAACCATGAAATTTAAAGAATCAGATTCGCAATAGACTTTGTTGTCGATGATAGTGAAGTCAAGGTTCAACCAAGGTTCAAATCTCAGGTGTGTGATCTGTGGTGGTTTTCTCTATTCCTTCTCCAACCTAATGCGTTAATACGAGTGCATTTCTTGAACTTCCCTCTTAATAATTCCTAACCTGTATATTAAACCGTTAGATAATCCTAGTGTTAGAACATATACACTATTAAAATATTATAAAATAATATAGTCAAGAAATGCACCCTAAATTTATAAGTAAGTTGTTGTCAAGAAATGTAAAATCCAGAATATACAAAACAATAGTTTCACCGGTTGTTCTCCTTAGCTCATTCGGTAGTGGCTGTTTACTGAGCTATGAGTCCTGGCTTCGATTCAAGGCAAGGCAGAAAAATCTATCATTATTGAAATGTAGGCGTACCCTTTCATAGTAATGAATTAATGAGCGAGGACTAGATGTTGTGTCTGTTCTGATCTTAAGTTAAAGTATAAGGCATATGAAGCTATGACAGGCCTAGCAAGCCGGCAGTGTAAAATATACTACTTGAATTATAAACTGACCCAGGCCACAGGCTCGAAACAATAATTGATGCAAAAAAAAAAGTTTCACCCGTTGTCCTCTGTATTTTGAAACTGGACTCTTACTTTACACGATGAGACCCTGGGTTATGATACACATGAATTAATAACACGAAGTGTATGGCAGTATGTGAGTATACTCACCGTGGACTGTGATTGTAGAGATCTCCGATTGGCCGATACTTTCACCAGCTACCACATATAGACTCAATACCCCAAAAATTACTGAAAGATGGCCCTAGATACGAGACGTACCTGGATGGCTCAGTGGTGCTCAAAGTCAAGGTCTCGTGTTTTATTCCCGTGTCCATGTTGCCATTTTTCACTTAATTAAATTTGATTCATCTAAAAGGACTGATATTGTAAATTACCATCGCGGATCAGTTTGTAATGTATATGAATTAATAAATTGTGAATTTATAGACGAGAATGATTAGGTTAGAGACCTTTGATATAAAACGGTTATGCAAACAATAAAATTATATTATATTGCAAATATGAAATTTTTTAAAAAAAAATTGAATAAAAATATGTATTTCAAAAATAGTTATTAAAAACAAATAGAGAATTTTATTTATTAAGAACACCGCAACGTCTCTAGTCTGACACCTTATATAAGTCAAGGACTTTTCTGAGTGGAACTAACTTGCCGTGTGCAACCAGTGTCTTGTGGAACAAACATCTCTCTCAAAGCTCCTCCAACCCATCATGGGATTCATGGCTAATGGCTATGTCCTTCGAGCATAGTAACGCATGTAAACCAGCGCAGCGAGAAATTTAAGGGCCGATGACCCCGTGCCTTTCCATAAATTATTTATTGTGACCTCCTTATTAACTTAAATATGAGTTATAGCCAGTGAGGTTTGGGTGTTTGTATCAGGGACAGGGCTTTATTGAGTGGGGATATAAGGGACTCGAGAAAAGGTAAGTGTTCTCGCAGTTTTTCCATCAACATATTTTTTGATCAAAGCAAATACATAGAATAAAAACATAGAGTATACTTTTCTTCACACGGTGATATCAACAGTTCTTAAATATCTATCAAGGATGTTCTGGAATTTATTGAAAACTTTTTATTTTCGATTTAAAAGTTTGTCATCTAATGCCGCTTTGCTAATGACAGATGTTTAACAACTGTTGATATCACCATGTGGATAAAATTAAACTCTATGTTTGTAAAGAAGCATTATTAATTGATTTATTTTTTCCATAAAAATGTTTAGCTATAAAAATGGCAAAAACACTTACCTTATCTCGTTCTCTACAGTCCAACCTTAAGAGGGGCCCATAAGCGAGGAAAAATTAAACTGGAATTAAAAAGGGAGAAATATCTATGAGCCATTGAACACTAAAAAATAAATTAATTTTTAAGTTCAGAAGTTCAGAAGTACAATAGATTGTATTTCAACGGAATCAAATAAGCAAAAATATTTTGTAGCAAAGGTTTGAATAAAGTGGATGCGAATATTAGCATTGATCTTCAACACTCAGCTGTGCTCATTGATATCGTCAGATCACAGCAAGCAGGGTTCACTGAGATGAAAGACCACCGCCACATGAAGCTACACATAGTAGTGAGCATTTTTGACCTGCAATATTTTTATCTGGACCGGAGTTCGTGCACACACAGTGGCACAATTATACTCAGGTAGTAGATTGATCATTTTGTGAAGTAAGTGTCCACGTCTCTACTATGAAAATTAAGGTACATTACGAATGGTTCATCTGTAGCCTTGGTTTCTAATTGATTTTGTAGTGACCTCATTCTATAATTGGGTTTATTATTAACGTCATAGTAACTAATCAAACTTTTAAATTTTTATTTCGTAAATTGTTTTAAAGTGATGCAAGTAAAATAAAATAGCTAACGTGTTTTGAAACAAACTGCTCTTTTATAGAAATTGACAAATGATTTTGAGTAACAGCCTAAAACTTGCGTGGGAAATTTGAAAATGTAAATGTTATTAACGTTACTGTTGGTGCTGAACATATTTAAGAAAATAATTGAAAGTAAATAAATAAAATATAATACTAACGATATCGTATTTAATAATGAAACAAAGGCACATTCCACCAATTTTGTAGGTATAAACTACACCTCTTTCACCTAGGATTTGAAACTTAAACAGCTGATATAGAAGTTCTTTTGGATTCGTCACTTTCCTCCAACGATCAAATTGTCACAGGAGAAAAAGAAAATCTGATGCAATAGTCTCCATTGATTCAACCGATCACCAATCATGACTATTGTAAAACAATAAATTATCAAAATCAAGAATACCGTTGATTCTTGGATACATCTAAACTTTTTAAAACAAACATAGACTTAGATTTCACGAATACTTACACAGAGAAACACAATAAAACGCGCATAGAAAAACCAACTGTTTGATGTATTTACACACACCTATAGAATCACTAGTTTACTGAATACTTCCCCAGTAGTTCTTTACACACTCGAACATCCACCCCCTAAATATTTAAAGTAATAATTTTAAAACATTACAATACATGAAGGAAAAAGTTACCCACAAAAGAGGAGTGAGATAGTCCTAAAAAAAGTTGAGGTTATTAGCTTTCAAGCGTATTAAATGGCCCAGATCAAGAGAAAGTCAAGGAATTTGTTTTGTACTATTTTGTGAACGTCCTGAATTTCTGTGTAGGGTCTATACAATATTTTATAAAGCTAAGAGCCATATATTATTTCAGTAATATTTTCTTTTTAGTTAGCTAATTTATTAAGGAAGTTTATTTATTTCTAGATACGACTTTTACTAAGCTTCCGAAAGTTTTTGTAAGTAGGATTAAACAGCCTCATTTGACACGGCATCATCCAGACAGCCACTAGAGTGCTTTAGTCCAACTTCCAAGAAACAAATCTCTGTGAAACCCAACTTTTCTACTATATTCTCTCCACGCTCCTTTTTTTTTGTACCGTGTTGAATCCACCCTTCAACTCCAGACAAAGTCCATTTGCGCACACATCCTCCCAACGCCAACCTCCTTTCTTTTACTTCTTGTACTCACTAGGCTAGGGTATAGATCTTCGTACAGCGACCCGCCCTACAACGATCCAAGCGGCTATTCTCGGAACTGTTTGTTGTCTTACACCTACCTATATAATGTCCCATTATAGTTAAAACTCTAAATACGTAAATGGTTCTCAAAGAAGGTCCCATGGTGCCCTGAAGTGCTTAGACTTTATCTAGGAGTGCCGTGGAAATCTGGGGATAATTTTAATAAAGTCCACAAGTCCAAAACATATTATTTTTCTAGTTAATATTAATTAATTGTTCCTACAATATATTTTTAATAAAAGACAGCATGTCCACACTAATTACGCCCTCTATAAAGGGTTTGTTTAAAAGCCTTACATAAGGACTGAATCACCGTTTCTCCTATTAGATAGAAGTGATGAGTACAGTAACAAATATATACAAAGTGCACCAATTAGACATGGTTACAAGGGAATTATTTTAAACAGATTGATAAAATGATTAGAATAACTAAAATAGATTTATTTATAACAGAAAAATAAAAGATATGATTGATTACAATAGATATTCAAAAACATAGAATAGAAGTTCCAGATTAATACTGTCTTGTCGCAACACGGGCAAGATCAAATGCAGTAGGCTTAAAGAGCAATGTTAAATTACAAAACAGCTGGACTGACGCCAGGCTACGGTCAGTGATTCTAAAAAAAAACAGTGTGATATTTATAAACAAACGTTAACTGGAAATTATATACATATAGTGTTGTTAACACATTTATAATTTAAACAGCTTGCTTGATTGGGACAAAAGAAAATCCTTAAGAACATATATAATGAATTGCAATAAAAGGTTATTTGATTACATTGGTAGATGGCTAACATACAGGTGTCTACAGCAAATAGTACTATGGCCGGTCCTTTCCCTATTGGTACTGCCAGAGCATTCAATAGTACATGTATTTACTGACCCAATCCCTGGGGTAACACATAATCATACATACAATCCTCAGTCAATAGGTGCCAAAAATGAGCAAAGAGAAAAAAGGTATTATCTGCGAGGACCCCATATGGAAACAAGTGGAGTTCCGCGCTTTACTCACTCACATACACTCTGTCACATAATTTAGCACACATCATATTTATTATACTCTATCTTTTAAACACTCTCTCACTTTCTCAAACGTTCTCCTTCTCTCAAAGCCTTTCTTTCTCTTAAACGCTCTCTCTATTGAACTTCTCTCTCTTGGACGCTCTCTCTCAAACGCTTGCTCTCTTTCTTAAAATCGTTCTCTTTCAAACTCTTTAAATCACTCTATATATCTCAAATTATCTCTAAATCACTCTCACTCTAACTTAATCTCACTTTATCAAACACTCTCTTTCTCAAACTAATTTTCTCAATTTCTTTCTCTAACGCTCTCTTCCAAACACTCTTTTAAACTCTATTCTTAAACTCTATCTCTCTAACTCTCTCTCACATGCCCTCACATTTTCTCTCTCTTTCACATTATATCCCTCCCAAAAATTTACACTCTATCTTTTCCTCTCTCTCACTCAGACAAACACACAAACACACACTATTTATTACGCATTCTCTCTCACGTATTCTTTCTAACTCACACACTCTCACTTTCTCTCTCACACACTCACATACACACTCTCTTTCCTTCTTCTCCCAGTATTTCTCTTCTCACACATATACACTTAATCTAACTATCACTCACTCACTCTCATTTTATCTATCTTAATTGCGCATTCTCAGTCTCTTACACTCATTTACTCACACTTACACTCACTTTCTCACACTCACCCTCACTTTCTCACACTCACCCAAACATTCACACTCTCATTTTCACTATCACATTTTTTCACTATCTATATTATATATTTATATAATTTGACAAGCCCATTTCCATTAATAGAAATTATTAGGAAATGGCTGAAAATTTTTGACAAAACACGTCTCATTTTAACATTTAGGGATCCAGGATATTGGGAAAAATAGTAGTTTCCAACGAAAATATGATGTTTACAGAGAATTTTCAGCTTTTCACTCTTTGTTGACATCACCATGAAAACCTTGGTTAATTTTATGCATGAATACATACATATATTTTTTTTTCCTCTGGTTAATAATACCAACTCAACTTTCACTTTAGTGGTGTGATACAACAAATAGAAAGGTTACAGCAATAAATGTGTATACTTATCAAACAAACATGATATTAGGCAAAAAAACAACAACAACATATTGTTGATTTTTATCCTCCATCTTCTTTATCTTTATATACTTGCCTCTGTTCTTAGGTATAAATCGATAATATCTTTTCCACTAATTTAAATTTCAAGAAAATGACTCAACCGATTTTGAAAAGTGACCACTCATTTTTAAGGTTGGGGGTTTAGAATTTCGCCAAAAATAGTAGTTTTCAACGAAAACATTATTTTCCAAACAAATTTTCAGCGGTTCATGCTTTGTTTACATCTCCATGGAAACCTTTATTTGTGTTTAGTTTATTATTATTATTATTATTATTATTATTATTAGCACCGCGTCTTACTACCCGTTCGGGTTATACGCTCTTACGCTAATGTGTAATGGTAGGGTGATTGTGAGATGAAATGAAGGACCTACAGTTTAACGTGGAATCCGAACCACGGTGGCGACCTGGCATTCCACACATTCACAAGATGTCTTGTCAGAGATGTAGGAAGGGTTTGGAAATCAGATAAATTCTTGCCGGGACCGAGGATCGAACCCGGCCGCCAGCACAGAAGTCTGACACCTTACCCCTAGACCACCAGGTCACCCTGTGTTTAATTGAATATCACTAAATAAAATATCGCTCTTTAGTTAAAAATAATAACAGCTCAATCATCACTTTAGTGGTTTGGTGCAACAAGTAGATAGATAGCTGGGAAAGAGGCCGTTTTAATGTTCTCATCGTAGTGTGAAGGGGGAAAATATATATTTTGATTCCAATTAGACACTGAAAGGTAAATATCTGTGTAAAGTTGATAGACTTTGAGGAGTAAAGTTTAATTAGAAAGTCAAGTAAAAGTTTATTATATAATATATCTTTTCGGAATAAAATTTTACAATACATTTTAGTGCAATAATCTTTAACCATCGCTTCAACGATCCACTAGTCTAATATCTAATATATATAAACCCGTTTCCGGTAAATGAAATTACGAGGAAATGACTTCACATATTTTGAAAAAGGACCACTCATTTTAATGGTTAGGAGTCCATTATGTCGGAAAAAAATAGTAGTTTTACACAAAAACCCGAATTTCCCGGAGATTTTTCAGTTTTTAACTCTTTGTTTAATCATCATGGAAACCGTTATTTGCTGCATGGCTGTAAATTTCTAAATAAAATATATCTCTTTGGTTAAAAATAACTCAATCTTTATTTGTTGGTCCGAACACATCACAATTTTCTCTTTGGATGAATATTTCTCTTTGGGGGCTGGTCATAACACATCTAAATTGATATGCCTTAACTGGGGAAACATTTTTTTAATTAGAGTCTTGATATCGTTAATTTGCATTTAATCAATAATCTGAGCATAATTCGAAGCTTAAAAGGTTAAGTTGTTTAGTTCCTGAAAATATTGTCTACGTTTTGTTTCTTGCATGATAAAATGATGTTTAAATTTGTTTAGGTGTATATTATAAGCTCAAAAACAATAAAATGATCTTGAATAATGCTTAAAAAAATAGCCATTTTAACTATCTAAATATAATTTTTGGTGTTAAATTTTTTTTAAATAATGGGTTTTGATGTTCATTTTAGCAAATAATAACACAATGAAAATACAGAAGTTAGGCTGCGTTTTCATTTTACCCTTTAATTTTGAGGATATAGCATTTAAAAGTAATGTTTTGTCTACCTCATCTATATTTTCAAATTCTTACAAATACAGTAAATTCAGTTATATATTTCCATGTTGATCATTAGATTTAAGGGAATGATATTTCAAAGTATCGTAATGTTTGAGTACCAGATATATATTTTCGCATTTTCTCTCTCGATCAGACTCTCTCACGCTCTCTCCTTCACACACACTCACTATATAAAACTGTCTCTCTAATATAATCTTTTCTCATTCTCTCTCTCTCTCACACACTTTATACCTTCACATAACTCTTAATCACACAATTTATCTCATATTATCTTTATTATAATCTATCTGTCTTAAGATCTCTATCAAACGTTTTATCTCTTGAACTCTCTCTCACAAACTCTCTTTCTAAAACTCTCTCAATCTCAATCTCATTCTCTCACTACCTCTATCTCAAACTCATTCTCTCTCTCTCTCTCTCTCTCTCTCTCTCCCAAACCCACTCTCTCTTTCAAACTCGCTTTCTTAATTTATCTTTCTCACTCTATCTCTAACTCTCTCTAAACTAATCTATCCCTATCTAACTTTCTCTCTCAAACTCGCTACCACACGCCCTCATATTTTCTCTCTCTTTCCATACAATATTCCTCCCAAAATTTTACCCTTTTCTCTTTCTTTCTCTCTCACACACACACTTCATCACGCTTTCTCCCTTAAATATTCTCTCTCTCATACACTTTCTCTCATACACATACTCTCCTCCTACACACACTCTGTTTCTTTTCTCCAGAATTTCTCTCTCTAACACATCCATATACTCTCACTATTACTCGATCTCTTTCAATTGCTCATTTTCAGTCTCTTACCCTCCCTTTCTTACACTCACACTCTCATTTTCACATTCACCCACACACTTACACAATCACACATTAAAACACTTAAACAATCATATTTTATCAATTTCTCTATCATATATCTTATTTGATAAGCCCGTTTCCAGTAATATAAACTACGTGGAAATAACAGAATATGTTTTGACAAATAAACTCTCATTTTAAAAATTAGGGAAACAGAATGCCGGTAAAAATGGTGGCCTAAAACTAAAACCCAATATTTCTAGCGAATTTTTCATCCCTCCCTTCTGTGTGGGCAGTGGTTCATCTGTACAATCATTATTTGTTTAGCTCACCATAGAAACCATGATTTGTATATAGCTGTATATTGGTAAATACAATATTTGTCTGTGTTTAAAAATAATATCACCTCAATCGTTACTTGAGTGGTTTGGTGCAACGAATAGATATAGGAGAGGGGTCATTTTAAAGCTCTCATCGGGGCATAAAGAGGGAAATTTTACGTTTTTACTCAAATTACACAGGGAAAGCTAAATATACAAGAACATTTTATAGCCTTTAACGAGTAAACTTTTAACTAAAAAGTGAGTGAGGGATTATTATATAGATCCTTTCCCAATAAAATGCTTAAAATATATTTTAGTACAATAATCTACAGCCATCGCTGCAACGACCCACTAGTTAAATATAAGTACAATTCAGGGACTGAACATAGTTTATTGCATATTAATTTTTTGTTCAGTGAACATTTGTTTTATTTAAGTTCTGTTTTATTTGTATAATGCACTTTCTTCATTAATACATATTTTTCATCTTGTATTCATACCCGTTTGTGTGATACACATTTATATTAAATATGCTAATGTGTTAAGCGAAGTATAATTTTAAAGTTAATGTATCCGCACTTACGTGGAGGCAAAATATTCCCACTGTATCCAGCTTGGATTCAAACCCTCACCTGCCCATCATTAGTATTATTATTATTATTATTATTATTATTATTAGCACCGCGTCTTACTACCCGTTCGGGTTATACGCACTTACGCTAATGTGTAATGGTAGGGTGATTGTGAGATGAAATGAAGGACCTACAGTTTAACGTGGAATCCGAACCACGGTGGCGACCTGGCATTCCACACATTCACAAGATGTCATCATTAGTAAACCAGACAAAATGAGCTTGGCATTTAAACAGCAGGTCCGATAAATTTTAATTGAACTATTTTATTCCTTATGTATTTTTACTGCTAAAAAGATAAAGATAAAAAGATAAGTCCTTGAAATTATCCCTTTGTAGTTTCTACAAATAGACCTAACGTATATTTAGTTAGATTGAAATCTGTCAATAAGTTCAAAAGTTATAAAGAACACATAAACAAATACGGACAAACACGACTAGCATATAAATATTTTTCTTAGAAAACTAGGAAAACAAAATAATAAAATTCTGTCAATAAAAATATATCCTAAATAGCCTTCTTTAATTAGTTGACCTTTAAGTATAGTCACTTCACAGAATTTTACGATAAATATCTTTAAAAAACTACAAGCTAATTCTATTGCTAGCTTTTCTTATATCCTATACACACAGGTAATGTTTTAGTGCTTAGTACAATATAGAAACTTTCAACGAAATATTAGGTAATGGAAGCTACCAAGAAAGAACAAGTGAATTATTAGGTATCAAGACTCTCTAAATAGACTAGACTGCCGATGACGGCTGTCGGTCGAGTGTACTGAAGGTTTTTTCCCTAAATGGTTCACCCTTTTCCACTAAATGCAAATGCGGGTACACTTCTTCTAAATTTGATCTTTCGCATTCCTAGCCCATTAGTATAATATCATGGGTGTACAGCCCGAATGGGTAGTAAGACTTGGTGCAAAAAAAAAGACACTACGAAATATACGATTCGCATTCACATGATCATTGCGTCCATTCAGGTTTTCTGCGTAGTTAATGCGCACAACCAAAATTAAATTCCTTTCAGAAATAATTTGCATGTCTAAAAATTAAAAGTTTGATGTCATAATATTTTAAACAATTTGATGTATAATCTTTAATCATGATTATCTATATAAAGTACATTTTATTAAAACTATTCCCCTTAAAAAAATTATCAAACAAAATATTTTTATTCACTATAGCTCGAATTATATATTAAGACCTACTGTTCATTTTCCTAATACAAAATACATCATTTCTCTCTAACTTAAACATCGCCGCTGAAAGCTAGGAACTATGCCAGTACTAATTTACATGCAAGTCTTACTGACGACTACTGGCTGTTTTTAATGGTCCCCGCTACAGTTATTCGTTCACACTGTGATAATTGCCTTGTACTTAATTTAGTACCAAATTAAATATAAAACCATTGGTGTGTGAGTGGGAATGAGTTTACTTTATCTTTTCTCTCTCTCTTTCAGTTTATCTTTGTAAAACTCCTATTATGAACATACCTTCGGGACGGAGGACTTAGAATTGAAAGAGGAAATAACTTCAAAGCTATTATTTATATTATATTTATTTATATATATATATATTCTCACACATCTTTATACAATATTGTCAACCTTCCCAGAATTGCTGTTTCTTTGATGTTTGCTGAATGCTATAAAATTGTGAAAGCCAATCTTCTACTTTCAGCTTGGACGATCTAATATTATTTGTAATAATGAAGTCTCCCACTAGTTTATATATATATATATATTATATATATATATATATATATATATATATATAATAATAAACATACTTCATATAGCTTTAATGAATCAAAACATAATATAAAATCCCTTTACACTTACATCCGTAAAATTATGCTAATACCATTAAATAGTGTTCAAAGTTTCGGCATACAGCACCGGGAGAGAAAAGCTGTCAAGCATGCGTATCAACAAGTTGCATAGGAGTTAGGCGTGCTGTACAGCACACTTTGATATCTTGGAGCACGGCAGCAGAACATACCACATTTAATAGTAGATAACAGACCAGTCCATCTAGACATGTGAATATGTTCTGAGGGTAATTTTTAACGGGCCTACTTCAACGAAAGTGCTAGTCATTATTTATTGTATGTGTAGTGCCACGCATCTAACCCCTATGCGACCTATTGTACACGCATACTTGAATAGCTATGTTCTCCCGGCGCTGTACGTCATAAAATTTGGACACAGTTTAATGATATTAGCATAGTTTCCGGATTTAAATATAACTACAGGGATTTTGTATTACTTTTGGTTCAAACAATCTATATGCGCAGTTTGAGCTATGAGTATCCGAACATTCTGTATAGTACTAGCTGCAAAGTTTCAGTGTTATCCAAGGGAAATTAGTGTTCTTTAATACATTTCTTTGAATTAAATATTGAAATATTTCCCTGGAAAAGAATTTTAATAAAGTAAACAAATCATTGATATAATATGTAATAGCTCAAAGTGATAGAGAATAATTCCTTCGGAGGTAAAGTAAAGTCATTGGTTCCATGTCGATTGTTGCATGTAAAAGAACCCTGAAAGGTATATAAAAATACCTTTCCTGACGAAATTGATAGATTATTTCACTCTCGCTCTTAAAAATGCTGTGTGGAAGGTAACGGGGAACCACCATACTTGATGAACTTCCATAGATAATGTACTTTTTACCAGATGGTGCAGGAAACACTAACCAGCCGAAGGGCTGAGTGTATGACAAGCACTGGCTGGATAGAAATACCACCAAACAGACCTTCAGGTTGTAGACTTACGGAAAGTTATATCAAACCATGTTGGATAGATTTTAAACATCACGTAATTAGTTTTCAGGTTTGTAATGTATCCTTTGTTTTTCTCTTAGTACGCATACAAAGTTTCAGTTTTCTAGGTCCTTAGGTTTTGTAGTCACCCACACAAGTGTTCATTCAGTTTAAGACCTTAGACTAGTAATATTTAAAAATAAAAGTAAATTCCCGTGGTGGGCATCTACTATAATTCTTAATTAAGTATACACATTTTAAGTATTTCATCGTTCTTCGTTTGGAATCCTTCCGCACCAGAGATCAAGCAGTTTAAAACTTTAGGTTCACAATATGTCAATTTGCAAAAACTATAGCTAACCTAAAAATGTAGGTTGGTGCTAAATTTCCACCTTTTATGTTTCTTGGTATTTTAACTACCCGAATATGTGGTCACGATGTCTAGCGCATCATGCTATCTATGACTTAAAAAAAATCCAAGGTGTATACTCTAAAGATTTACATAACTACTTATTTAAAGGTTAACATTTATTTGTTAATTGAGTTCAAAGATATACGTCCTGGTAGTCACATGGTCTAGGGAATTACGTTTGACATATTTGATTTTTAAAACTACGACCGAATTGTCGCATTTATATTGTTCTGGATTTTTGTGGTCACGGGGTTTAAAGCATTAACATATCAATAGTTAGTAAACTCCGCTTATAATGAACTCTATGGACTCGATATTTGGTTCACAAAGTCCGAAGTTCACTAATTAAACTGAAATATGTTCCCCCTTAACCTTAAGTGAGAGGGGTAGGGATGGACAAACAAAACAAAAGATCACAAACAGTATCGATGTTTTGATAATCAATTAATTAACATTTGAATGGTAGGTTTTGTGATGTTGATTACGTCTTACTGTTTTAGTGAATATTTTCTCTAAATGATTATCTAGAGTTTGCTTTTTTATACATTAGATTCCAAATTGTATATATACATTCAATAAACATTAGAACGGTCCTGACACCTACCAACACCTTCCTCGCTGTTGGGAGACTTCTCACTCTCGTTATTGTAATATTAACTCTCTGTTATTTCAGTGATAGAACCTTTCCAACTTCTATGGTGACTTCATCTGATGATATTTAATTGGTATAACTTTATAGATAAATTCTTAATTTTAATGGAAGTGTCATTGGCGCAGTTTTTTTAGTACTTATTGCTAAACGCCACCCATCAAGAAGCTAAACAAGCTTTTTGGAAGCAGTTCTGTAGAGTGCAGTGGCTGTTTGCACACTGCCTTTCGTCTCCTTCCCGTTTCATAATTTCAGTCATTCTATGTGCTAACTAAACAAGAACTCAGGTGGATTGTTGGTTTATTAGTCTTAGGTTAGAACAACAATACCATCTTTGTTTTCTAGAAATTTTTCATGAAATTTACAGTTTTCAGTTTAATTAGAACCAAACGTTTTAATCTAGAATTGACTATGTATAATAGATAGATATAATTCACCAGAATGGAGTACAGCCTAAGGTTTCCTTAAGTACGCAATCCTATTCCAAGTTTCAGCTTGCTGGTTTCCTTGGATTTAAAGATACCTGTGGCATTTTGCACGCAGTATTAGGTATAAGACAAGGCATATCAAAACTAGCTGTATACATATTTTTAAGTTTCCCTTAGTAAATATGCTAATCTTTCCCTTTCTTTATTTTCTAATTTTGGCTTTATCCACATAACTCGTCTGTCGTCACGTGGTTTGATGTTTCAAACTCGCATTATGGCGTAAGAGTCCAAATCCAAGCTTCTGCCACAAATCTGAAACACATTTTCTTTTCTTAGATGACGCCTTGGAATTTTACGTCGAAATATCGGCTTCATTTTTTATTTTCACTCCAAATTTGTTTTATGCAAAGCCCCTTAAACGTGTTGAGTTAGGTGGGAATTTTTTTCATTCGATACCTAAGGAGAACAAATCTGAAATATAATTGGCTGTTCTATAGTTTTATTATAAGCGAATTAAAAATTTTTATATTGGTAGACAAACATGATTTACATCAGCCTTTCAATAAAACTTTGATCTCGAAAATGATTAAGAATCTATTCCTGCTAAAGGTAAATCATTTTGTAAAAATAGCCCTCAGTACACCTGACCAAGATTCGAATCTCGATCTCTCCGTCATCGGAAGTCTAGTAGTATACCGCGAGTGTGATGGATTAGACCATTGGAACACTGAAGAGGGTAATATACATTTTTGTTTATCATGTAAATAAATCACTCCCTCGACACCCATGTTGAACAAAAACGTTAGAGCCATTTATGGAAAACTTTAAAATGTTTAAACTATACTCTCAAACAAATTGTCCTCCATAGCCCTCTTCCCCTCGAAAAACAACAAGTATACAACTTTATTTGTCATGTCAAGTCATCTCCAGATATACCTTTTAAACAAAATCGCTAGGCCAGTTTTGAAAAATTTTAAATTAAAAAAAAGTTAACCAATCAATTTCCTTAATTTTGGGGATAGAATTAACATCAAAAAGTACCATAAGGTATGTCCATATAATAAATATCTAAATATCAAGTTTGAACAAAATTCGTTAAGCGGTTTCAGCTGTAGTCCAGCAGACAGACAGACATGGGGGATATATAGAATTGTAAAAGATAAATTTTAAAAAGTAAAATATTTTTATCTGTAGGAGAAAGATAAATTAGCTAATTTTCATTAAAATTTCAAGTGAAATGTCACAGTTATGAGATCAAAGTAAATGGCTAGAAATATAGATTTTTCCTTCTTCAGACTAAAAGTAATTTTCAATAGGATCGCAATAGAAACTGTTAAGATAGTTGAGAAACGTTTCGAAGTTTTGTGTGAAGATATGTTCCTTCAAGAACTTAGTGCCCTTTATATTACCCTTTGTTTTTGTTTTCGAGCGTGGAGGGTTCCAATCAACCTTTGAATGTTTATATAATAATATAATATTAGCACCGCGTCTTACTACTCGTTCGGGTTATACACTGAATGTGTATATACTTTAACGAATCAACTCCCGTTGACGTAAACACCGCAAAGTTCGGTAGGTAAAGTAACGATCTTCCTGGTTGACTGCCCAAATAGCCACGCCCTCACGGACAACAGACCGACCGGTTGACGGCGCTCATAAACAAACAAGCTGACAGAATAAAGACGTGACGATCGTCCGACGTTCGACGTGTCTCTGTGGTTAGTATGTCTTGCTCCTGCCTCTCATATTGATTTTTATTTGTTCTAAGCCGGGCTATACTATATATATTTACATTCTTAGGGTGTATAAGATTAAGGTAGAATTTGAAAGAAAAATGTACCCGTAATTAGAGGAAGGAAGAGAAGAATAATATTTATGAAAACATCTCAGTACATCTAGCCATCAATCAAACCCCAACTGCCTCGCAAAAATTATAAAAATATAAGACCTACACCTTTTTTTTGGTGTAGAATGGTGCTGGAACTTTATTAAACAAATGTTTGATATAATAATACATTTAAATTTAATATTATATTGCATAGAGATAAACGTAATGTATATAACTAGATTAAGTCCATAATTTATTAATCTAACTATCAATATTTTAAGATACTTTTAAAAATTGGTGTTTTATCTTAACATTATTTTCATTAATATATTTTTACTGCACTTTTCTTACCGATAATAATATGGGATGTGTATCAATTTTACGAAAAACTCTGTTTAACTCTACTTCCTGGTGATATTTTTGTAATGTACTAATGCTGTGAATAACACACTATACTACTCTCTTAATAACAATAATGGTTTTTTATGTAACAATATTGTGAAAAATATTATATTCCGCTCTTCTTATTGAAAGTAGCTTTTGTGCACAATGCTGTAAACAACTTGTTGTGTGACAACGGTATGGATTTTACTCTTCTTTAAAGTAGTTGTGTAACAATGTGCCTAACACTTAACCTTTGTGTGTATGACATGCGTGTGTGTATTTTAGACCCATCATTACGTTTAGAAATATTTTTTTAAAATTCGTAAATAACCTCTGGCAGACAACACCATTAAAGAGGAAATAGATCATTCCCTAAGTAGCTACTTTTACAGAACATATGGACCTACTGCTCTAAAAATGAGCCTATTTACTTAATAAATAATCTTTGGAGAAGACAACAAACACGAGAATTAACCGCGTGAACCCAACAATGGCGAAGGGGCAATCCTGAACAGTTTCCTCCGGAGATTGTGTGGCAGCTTGGGCAACTTCCCTTATTTCCTCTTTTTCTCTGTCGTGACATGGCTTCCTCTCAACAAGGCAGCCAGAAAGCTGTTGCCTGTTCCCACTGAGGTTATTTTCTTTCCCTCCGCCCCTGGTTTAACACCCATCCCATCTTCAAAGCCGGCTACGTATGTGTCTCTGCAGTGTGTTGGAGATTCTTCCTTTGTCTGTTGTAGGATATTCTCCAGGCTTTACAAATCCTATAGAGTTGCCAACTTAGATATTTTTTTACAACTAACCTACAGCTCAATTTAGAAAAGAAGGAACTGTTTTTGCCAGTTATCAAAATTACTTAAACAATTTTAAAATTATTTATATATACTGTACATTAATGTGACAAGCAACTTTTAAGTTTCAGAGATAGTATCAACACCTAT
Organism: Timema cristinae; assembly: GCA_039000515.1. NCBI lineage: Eukaryota > Metazoa > Arthropoda > Insecta > Phasmatodea > Timematidae > Timema > Timema cristinae. Next base: position 47,318,552 of record JBCFYV010000012.1, read on the forward strand.
AAAATACTACTAATAATAAAGTAAAATGTTATATTTGACAGCTAAAAATATGTTTTTATTTGATAACAGTTTCTGCCTACTAAGATCCTACCATAGCTTTTCGATAGTTAATATTTCTGTAAAAATAATTGAATATTGACTATCGGAGATTCTAGCGTTTTTAAAATATACTTTAATTATTTAATAGCGAGAAAAAATATTTTGTTTGAGTGTGTTGTTTTTGTATAGTTTCATTGATATTAAAGTATTATAGATAAATAGAAATTTAGTTTTGTTTAGTGGCTCCATTACTCTTTTCAATGGGGTTCTAACTGTATTAACTGAAGTAAGGAGTGTTTTCTCTCTCTCTCTCTCTCTCTCCTCTCTCTCTCTCTCTTATATATATATATATATATATATATATATAATATATATATAATTATTTAATATATACTTATTTGCAACAATATTTAACTCTCATGAGTCAGGTCAGGTCAATATATTCTGAGCATGATTTGACTTAATTTTAAAACAGACCTAAATTTTATTATCTTTGCTAGAAGCTAACCCCGTGTTTAAAAGAAAATTTGAACATTAGAAAATCAAGTTATTTTGATTTAAAATGTAGTGGGAACTAGATAATTTTGCTCATTTCAAGTTTTTTTTATTAATATGAGCTGGCAACACTGTTTAAAACCTCCTACTTCTCCACGGAGGGACCAGGGTAAATATCACGAACATGGAGCTCAGAGAGAAGAGTAAACAGGGAATATTATCTCTATTCTACTTTATCATATAGACTCATAGACGGAGAAAGAAACATGGTGATATTCCCAAAATTATTAAACTCGAGAGTTTGGGGAAAATTCACTTTCTATGAGCGCTTTATTACAGAGATATAGATTTTGGTATTCTGTATGTACTATGTTTAATATATATTATATATATATATATATTAATGAATGTACACATATACTTATAAAATATGTAATATAATAATATAGAATGTACACATATACATTTTTAGCAGTCCAACTATATAAGAATTATACATTCAGTACATAGTTAACATTTTAATATGTATAATACTATTTTATAAGTATTGATAGTATGTGAAAGTAGATAAAGTAACTTTTCTAGCTATCAGAAATGTCCATATCTAAAAATAAAAAGACCTTTAAGGTCCTTGCACACCGACATAGTATCATATGCAACGGTGTAAGGACAGTAGTGGTATGATAACATTTTGGTATCGGTTATGTTATGGAGCCAGAGAAAAGGAAAAGAAGAAGATTAATGATATCAATGAGACGAGAAAAGAGATTGGGGAGTAAAGTCTTATCAAACGGTTCCGATAATACTTCCCAAATAATTCCTGAACTAAACACTTCTGCTAGTTGTCAGTTAACACTCTTCTTATTGTGAATGGACTGTATTTTATAATTCTCACACAAAAGCTTTTTTTAAGAAACACAAACAATATAAAATGGTCAGGAAAGTTATTCCAAGGACAATATGTTGTATTTAATTATGTTAGTAAAAGCCCTGGTTAAAAAACTAATAATATAATGCTTTAAGTTTAAATTGTATGGTTTGGTCTCAACAGGAGGCTTCATTGACTCTCAATAGCAGATAATTAAGTTAAGACTTATATAGAAAACTCAGGAGATACTTATAACAATATATACATTTTTTTTATTTGATGAATTAGATAGTGTCAAAACTGGTAGATGAATTAATTAACATTAAGGTGGCCTGGTGGTCTAGGGGTAAGTGTCAGACTTCTGTGCTGGCGGCCGGGGTTCAATCCTCGGTCCCGGCACAGATTTATCTGATTTCTAAACCCTTCCTTCACCTCTGACAAGTTATCTTGTGAATTGGGGAATGCCAGGCCTCCACCGTGGTTCGGATTCCACGTTAAACTGTAGGTCCTTCATTTCATCTCATAATCACCCTACCATTACCCATTAGCGTAAGAGCGTATAACCCGAACGGGTAGTAAGACGCGGTGCTATTAATATATATATAATAATAATATATAATAATAAATTAACATTAAGATTCAAAAAGATTGATTATAGTTTGTTTCTAATGAGCAAAAAAACGTCATATATGAAAATTTCCAATAAATTGATATAACAATATTAACTGAATTAAAACATGGGTTTCAAGTATAAAATACACGTATTACTATTAAAATTGTTTTACAAAACTTGACATATTAAATTAAGTACAAGACATTGTTTAAAATTCTACTGTGTTGTAAATAAATTAAAAAATTTAATTAGTGCGTTAACATTTCCCATATGAAGTTTAAAAAGGTGATTAAGTGTTCTTGTTACAATGATTTGAATAATATAATACTTTTAATGTTAAGGTTATGTATAAAATCTAAGTCTTATCTTATTCCAGTCCCATTACTATTTGTGATTATCAGCCATAGAAGGATGCTGATTTTTATTCTTCCAACATGTTTCGGTATATAAATACCATATTCATGTAAACTGTAAAATGAAATTAAAGAACATGAAGAAAAAATTGAAAACTTATGTTGTGCAAAAGTCTTGATAGTTACCGTTATATTAATGAATTCGTAAAAGATAAGTAGTAAATAAATTAATATCCTACCCACCCGCTTCAGCAGCGTAGTTGGCTAACGCGCTAGATTCGTGTTGAGCTTTACTGCCAAGGATGGGGAGTTCAAGGTTCAAATTTCACTCGAGTGAACTGGGGTGGTTTTTCTATATGGTTTCTACTCTCCCTCCATGCAAATGCGGGCTCCCTTCCTCTAATTTAACCTTCCAAATTCCTAGCCCATTAGTGTAAATATTACATAAGCGCATAATCCAAACGGGTAGTAAGACCTGATGATAAGTATAAGTAATATCATACCTGTACAATTCAGTAATAAGCTTAGTTAATTTGCTTACCTGTTCGAGGTATACGCTCGCTAATTTTGGGTCATGCTTTGTCCTTGGTATCGTAATAAAACGGAGGCCTAATGTCATAAATAACTTTGTACTCTTGTAAAGCAATAATTACCTCCTCTTCAAAAGTGGCCATTTCACAATTCGAATACAATACACTACAATAACAATACCGTCTCACTTAAGAGACGTCAGAGTAGACCAGAGTGGGTGAGAGGAGAGGTTGCGAGGGTGTAGTGGGGCAGGCAACGGCCGCCATAACAGTATAGCATAATAGTATAATTAAGAAAAAATGCAATCACATTATCGTGTAGAGGAGATGAAAATCCTCAGTGGTATTACATGTGAAAAAAGCCCTTGTTACACCCGGCTGAGATTCGAATCTTAGCCACTTCATCTTTAGTTATCTGGACTATAATTTTGAAACGTGTGAGTAGTGATTCATTAACGTATTTCTCTCATCTTACACACAAACTTGCAAACCCCTAATTTTGAAACTTCTGTGCTGCGAAAACTTACGTCACACGATCGAATAGCGAGCAGATTCTACTCGCCAGCCTCACATCGTGCGAGACAGGCCTTGTCAGTCGAGTAGAACCTAACATAACAAAATGGGTGCCATACCCCTTTTCGGTCGCAGATTTCTGAGAGTGATTTTGTTGAAATAAACATACCATTGTACAAAATAGATTACAGAAAAAAAATTTGATTGGATTGTACACTTTTTTCAATTCTTCCATAAAAATATTTGTTTGGGGGAAAATATAATTATATATTTATTTTTTCTAAACTTATTTAACCGTCAATTTGGCTGAGTCGGTAGGGTGACGTTCTCATAATCTAGAGTTTGCATGTCCAACTCCTGTTATCACAATTTTTTTCTTATTTATCAGACTTTAAACTTTAATTTTAAATGATTGTATTAGTAGCATATATATTGTTTTCAATATTTTTTATAGAAGTATACGAGGTATTTGAGCTTACTTAGACTACCATAATATTCCTTGAAAATAATCTAACAAGGTAGTGAATTAAAACGGTACATTAATTTTGAAATTTTGTATGTTGATGATTATTTAAAATTAAATTAATGGGTTTTATATATAAACATGTACACGTTTAAAAATAAAGCTAAGCAAGCTAATTATATTAACATGGTAAAAACCTTTAGGGCATATTAATGTTTTAAAAATAGTGGTGATATAAAATAATAGATTACTGAATTCTAATTATTAAGAGATTATTTAAATTTGACAATAATATATTGTAATTAGGGTGGGATCAATCTCGATCAATCAATTATACACAAGCAGCACCAAGTGTACTAAAATGGATATTGATCGAGAGGTTGATTTACTTCTCGTAATATAAACTGATTAATTTTGAGATAACAAGCTTGGATGCATATAAACTGAAGATAGTTCTGATAAAACGAAACAAATCGTTTTACATGATATACTCAATACAATAATAGTATTACTTTCAGTTACATATCTTGTATAATAGCGTGTTGTGGCATCTCATCCCTCAATCCTTGGCACGTCATGGTTTTACACTGTTGTCGGATTGAATAATATAATTATAATAATAATATTTAGCACCGCGTCTTATTACCCGTTCGGGTTATACGCTTTAAGTACTTAATTAAGTTAATGGATTTAGGAATTTGAAATAGGATTGAATTAGAGGAATTGAATCCACATTTGCGTGGAGGGAGAGTGGAAAACCATTTAGGAAAAACCACCACCCCCAATTCACCCTACCGAGATTCGAACCTCGATCTCCCCGTCCTCAGCAGTCCAGCTCAACACGAAAGCACGTTAGCCAACTACGCCACCGAGGCGGGTGTCGGATTGAAAATTCAGTCTCAAGTGAAACAACGCTATACCGACTCGCACAACAGCAAAAAAACCTTTCAAAATTAACTCTGTTTTGGTACAGCCTGCGATTATAGAGTTCATGAGTTGTGAGTTTGCTCGTTAGCGAGTATTTTCGCAAGTTTCAAAATTAGGGGTCCTTATCTCTTGCGATCCTGATGATTTAGCTAGTATATGGCTGACCTCGGCGTTCTTGGGGTAAAATGCTCACCTCAAGAAGCAGGACCCGATGCTCATGGTTTCAAACCCAGCCGGGGTCAACAGATCTTTCTTGAAAGATAAAAATTCGTAGCATAACTTTCTTCGGAGTAGAAATAAAGCCGTTGGTCTCATGTCAATTGTAGCATGTAAAATAACCTTGGAAGACATGTTAAAATACCTTTCTTGGGAAAATTAAAAGGCCCTTTAGCTTTTGCTTATATAAATTAACGTGCTTATATAATCAATTGGTTCAGAAAGTGCACGTTAAATATCTCAAATAAATTAAATTAAATGGAAAACTTAGAATATGTGATCACCGGATTAGGTAGCCTATGTATCCAAAAACCTACATATTTATTTTAACATGTCTCAATATAAAGTAAAATGTATGGCATGCTGCAGTTAACGCGTGAAAACTCTCCCCCATATATCAAAAGCTTGTAAATGGTTCACGTCGAACAAAATAAATAAAATTGATAGCCGTTCTCTCTTTTTTATGTATTCAAAAATCAGGGATTAACGTAAATTCTTGAAACGATGAAAAATTGTTTTCAACGAGGGGGTTTAAATGACTGAAAGTTTGGGCAAATGAGAATGAAACCTGTTCAAAAATATTTTGTAAAATTAAAATATATATTTACAGGGAGAGGCAAAAACCATTTCTCTGTTGCAACCTTTTCTTTTAGACAGTATTTTTTATAACGTGTAAAAATCCAAACTACTTTTTTAAGAAAAGTTTTGAATTTTATTTAAAGTTATCGTCTGTAGATCTAAAATACCCAGATTTACTACTGAGTCAAGTCTATAACAATTAGCGCCAGTTGCACAAATATGTTGATTCTTAAATTACTAGCTTACCAATCAACTTGATTCTATATCAAGAAATTTTGGACTGCAGCAAATTTAACTAGGGATCAAAATCTACGATCATAGATTTTATCAAATAATCAAGTAAAATAAACATGGAAACACTGTAAAAAGCACTGCATTTGGAAAATATTATCGTGAAATGACTTAAGTTTGAATTTAACTCACTGGTAGCCAAGGGTGCCTGATATGTATATAGTAATTTTAATAAATGGTGATTTCAGACACGCTTCGTTAAAAAAAGTTTTAAACAATTTTGTAGCGATATTAATAAATATGCCCACACACAATAAAATCAAATCATTGTACACCTCATCTTAAATTTTATTTATTTATAATTAAATAAAATCAAAGTTAATTCCTGTTTCTGCTTTGGATCCTAGCCATTCTCTATAATTTCATTGTGGGTCTATGATTTTCTAAAAAAACTTCATCTGTACGCCATTATTGACATTACTATCTTTAAAAATAAATATTTAAAACATACACTTTACTTTTATAAGTCACTTAAATAATGATGCAACAACTAATTAATTTATAAAAATTTATAAGTTATGTCTCCCATCAACATGATGATTGGAGAATCAAACAGTTGATGGGAGTGAATTATCTGGTTATCTTGACCCGATATTTGATCGAAAATCACGTCCTAATTGTTTTGGTGCAACTGAAAATGAAGTTTGAGACATTGATAAGAGATCAACTTACATCTAATAATAATAATAATAATAATAATAATAATAATAATAGTAATAATATTTAGCACCGCGTCTTACTACCCGTTCGGGTTATACGCTTTAAGTACTAATTACGCTAATGGATTAGGAATTGGGAAAGTTGAATTAGAGGAAGTGAACCCGCATTTGCGGGGAGGGAAAGTGGAAAACCATTTAGGAAAAACTACCTCCAGTTCACCCGACCGAGATTCGAACCTCGATCTCCCCGTCCTCAGCAGTCGAGCATAATACGACAAGCGCGTTAGGCAACTACGTCACCGAGGCGGGTAATTTACATCAGATCTCTGATAAGACCACTGATTATTGTCTGTGCAACCGACCCTTAATGTGTGTTTTCAGTTATTCCTACTACCCACAAGTTAGTTTATGGCATTAATAATATTTGTTTTGTTTTTGTTTTCTTCTTTATTATAAATATATATAATATATATAAATAATATAATATATAATATAATTTATATAATATATATAATAATATTTTATATATATATAGTATTTTAAGCTTTTAAAAAAATACCTTGGTAATATAATGGCTCTTTACATTTTAAGTAACATCGAACTAAAAAGAAGTATGTCTTGTAATATTCTCTTTGTCCCTATGGACACGTCATAATGTTTATTTGTCCCTATTGCCGAAACGGTTTGATAGATTTTATACAAATCTATATTTAAGTATTATTAAATCATAACTCTATATCGAGTAGGAATTTTAATTCTAGCTTTAAAATTAAAGGTAGCTCACTATTTTCTTTTCTAAAATTGCTCTAAATATTTTGTTCAAATTGAATATCTGGGGAATGTTTTATATGATTAACATCTTTGTACCGATTTGTACAGGTACACCTCCAGCTAGACGGGAAGTGTGAAGGGATGGTTTGACATGCTATATAAAAAATGTATGGTTATAAGGATAGTTAGAGCAAATGCACCCACGTTAACATATGAGGGGAATGTAAAACATAATAATAAATCACATGTGGCACGCTATCTCCTAGTGCAGAAGGCCAAGATTCAAACCCCAACCACTCCTTCACTGTAAATCTAATCTTTGGAGTGTTTGACACCTTAGAACACTTCGCCATCTGTGTGAGTGTGTGTGTTAACATTATATTTCACTCCATTCATGAATTTGCCTAGTTAATGAAGCAGGCTAATATCTTATCATTCCGTGAACTGGCCTTTCCTCCTGACCATAGCACGAACAGTTCATTAACTGTGCAGAGCTTGTATTGCCCTGTTCGTGAACTGATCAGCTACAATCGTTACCCAATTCATAAAATGGGTGAGTTTTTGTCCGGTCCTTGAAATGGACAAACGAAGAATAGGTTTGTACTTTAAGTTGATTTAACTTTTTATCGTTTTAGAATGGAGGGTTAAGTTAAGTTAGATTTTGTTAATTTAAGGTAGGGACGTAGGAAACGCGAGAAAATTTATTTTTACAGTTTTTATGGCAACACTTTTTTTTGGTCGAAATAAATCAAATATTTCTTCTATACAAACATAAAGTTTAATTTTTTTAACATTGTGATATCAATAGTTGTTGATTAGTCAAGGGTGTACAGGAATTTCATGAAAACTTTTTCTCTTAGTTTAAAAAGTTTGTCATCCTATGCCGCTATGTTCATTACAAATATTCAACAATTGTTGATGTCACCATGCGAAAAAAAACAAAATTAAACTCTATATTTGTATATAAGCGATATTTTATTTATCCTGACCAAAAAAAGTTTCGCTATAAAAATTGCTTAATTCTTGGCCCTATCAAGCGTTCCTGCTTCCCCCTATCTTAAAGCAAATTTCAGTTAAACTTGTTGTAGATGGTACAATAAGTTCTAATTCATGAAATTGGCTGGAGTTAACACAATCTTAGCCCGGTTGGTGAAATGGTCAAGCGAAGAAGCCAGTTCATAGAAGGCGTAGACAATTGCTCAATTCATGAAATAGGCAGTTTCACTTTGGGGGTGTAACATATACAAGATGTTTGGAAGCTCATTGTCCAAACTGCGCCTATTGTTTGTTTGAACCAAAAGTAATATAAAATCACTGTACACTTAATTCCAGAAAACTATACTAATGCAATTAAATTGTGTTCAAAATTTCGGCGTGAACCACTGGGAGAGTATATCTAGCTATTCAACCATGCGTGTACAACAGGTTGCATAGGAATTAGGCATTTGGTACTACACACTACGACATTTTGGAGCAAGGCAGCAGAACATACCACAATTAATAGTAAACAACACACCAGTCCATATAGAAATACGAATACGTTCTGAGGGTCCTACAGCACACAAAGTTCTTGCTATTACCACGCGCCTAACTAATATGCAATCTGTTGTACACGCATGCTTGAATAGCTATACTCTCCAGGCACTGTACACCAAAATTTTGAACACAATTTAATTGTATAAGCATAGTCTTACAGATGTTAGTATAGGGATTTTGTATTACTTTTGGTTCAAACAAGCTATATGTGCAGTTTGGGCGTTGAGTTTCCGAACAACCTGTATATCTTGCGAGCTACGAGGAATAGTGGAAAGAGGGGAAATGACGTATAACGAGTAGGGGGTTGTTTCGGTCGACGTTTTACGCCCGTCTTGATGAGTATCGTTAACGTCCCAGCTCGGTACTTCACACCCAGTACAGTCGACGCTGGATAATGAGAAGGTGGACGGTCTTAAATAAAACGACTCGCAAATATGTTTAGGTACGTCCAACATTTTACAAATAGCCACATCAGTGAGCATGTGGACAAAGGCGTAAGTCTTATATGGTCTTGTTCATTGTATGGCCAAGTCTGTGTTTGCATCCCGATCACCTGGTACAAATTTATTATTATTTCTCCTGCTAATTCGTGTGCAAATTTTAAAACTACCACCTTCACCTCTAATATAAAGTTCAAGCAATTAGTTTCTTATTATTACCTGCACTGAGGGACACGATGACAAAGGCATTAGTCTCACCCTATCTGGTTTTCTGGTGACGAGGAAGTTGTAGTTGAATCAGGTTCGGGCGCACTAAGGTATTTTTCCTGTGAATGTGTGTACAATACCTCTAGATTCTAACCTCCTCATCCTTACTCCATTAGTGTAAATATCCGGATAGCCCAAACAGGTAGTAAAACGTAGTGCACATCAAACACACTTTGCTAAACGTGGGTCTACTAATAAAAACTAGTACTTTATATAAATTTTAAATTGTTACAATTTTGTGGTCAAATTAAATATAAGGTTTTCCCCTGTACTTTACTACCTGTCCGGAATAACAGCATTTAATTGGCTTAGGGAATATAAAGTAGGACATTAGAGAAAATGTATCCTCATTAGTAAGGAGAGCGGTAGTAAAACATTTAGAAATATTATTATTAGCACCGCGTCTTACTACCCATTCGGGTTGTACGCACTTACGCTAATGTGTAATGGTAGGGTGATTGTGAGATGAAATGGAGGACCTACAGTTTAACGTGGAATTCGAACCACGGTGGAGGCCTGGTATTCCCCACATTCACAAGATGTCTTGTCAGAGGTGAAGGAAGGGTTTGGTAATCAGATAAATCTGTGCCGGGACCGAGGATTGAATCCCGGCCGCCAGCACAGAAGTCTGACACCTTACCCCTAGACCACCAGGTCACCAATTAGAAATAAACACATCCACTACACCCTTCTAGGATGCAAACCCAACCTCCTTAACACCTTAAAATCATACCCTAAGGAGACTGAAGTTTAATGAGTACAAGTATCCAACGATGTGGGTAAGATTGAAACTATCGTTAAGGTGAAATGTTTGTCCTTTTCTCCCAATACCAGCTTTTTAAACGTTTTAAAGAAAACTCATCTTGAAAACATAATAAAGCAATATTCTTTTCGAACTCCTCTCAAGCGATTTGGAAAGCCAGCCAACTTATTTTATAATTTCCTCTCTCTCTCTTGTTTTTATTTTTCTCCTTATTTCGTGGGGCAATGATTGGGTGTTTTGATAGAAGAGGTCTTGATGTAGCTAGCTCAACAAACGTTGAAGCAATCAAATTGGCAGAACTACCCCATCGCGACCGATATTGGCAAGATTGTCCGAACCGATGACGAAGGATACATAAAGTACCGGCGTCCCTGACCCAGAATAATTCAATGGGTTTGAGAACCAATATGATAGACCCAAAAGGGGCTCCTACAAATGTCTCAAATCCCTGTTCTGATAAGCGAGCTGTTTATAACCAGTGCATCATGGGAAACTCTTTTCCAGTACCCCGTAGAGCAGGGGCTCTCAATTTATTTTTTGTTCATGGCACACTATTATTATTGTAGTTAGTCTTCACGGCACACTGAACGTTCAAGTTGGTAGCTCAATTAGAGATTTCTCTCTGTTGAACGAGAAAGTCTCTCTTAGACAAAAAATTGAAATCTTGTATAATAACGACAAAATTATCATTCATTATTCAATTATTTGATTGTAAGCCATTAAATACTCTGGATGTTAAAAATAGGTTTTTAACATGTTTCAACATTTTTGTCCTCTTTTTCTTAAAAATTAATATTAAATGAAACTACTTTTTATCAACAATAATAAAATCGAGAATTTTGCGGCACACCTAATATTTTTCGTGGTACACCCTTTGGAAACCACTGCCATAGAGTAATGTGTTTGTACACACGGATTTTGTTATGAAGAACAGTATCTGGTAGTTACTAAAGTTACTAGAACCATTTTAGTATATACATACATCAAGTAATGTTATCTGAAGCGGTCACTTTTGATAATATATACTATCAATACCTTATATAATAATAAAGATAATAAAGTAAAATGTCATTAGTGTTGACTGCAAAGTAATATGTTTGAATTTTCTAAACTGTTCTTACAAACAAAATTAGGATATAAAAACCCTTGCCGGTTTTACATTATTTAATTAATTATTGATGTTTATTAATCCTTTTTTTTTGTCAGTTATATTTCACTAAACGTGACAACCCGTCATTTTAAGACTTAGTTAAAATCATAGTTAGTCCGACATCTCAGATCAGTCGATAGTGAGTCTGCCTATTAAGTTAGGGATTTAGGGTTCAATTCCTGGCACGGTTGAAAAGTTTATCGTTGGTGAAATTTGGGCTCCACCTTTCCCAAAATACATTAACGGCTGGGGGCTACATGTGATTCCGTTCTAGATTTAAGTTAGTTAATAATTCGTGCACTGAAATAATCAACATATTAAATACGTAAAATAAAATAAGAAATTAAAACAATCCTGAGATTAAGTAGCGTATTACCTTGGTTTGGAATGTACAAATTAGATTAAGTTAAATTAATAAAATTAAATTACCCTAATTTAAAAACACAAGATAAGAAAGTTTAGTCTTAATTACCTGAATGGTAGCATGACTTGCAGAGAAGATGGGAAAACCAATTTGAAAAGAGTACAAACAATCCATATCCCTTAAGGCCACCTTTATAGGATTCGAACCTAAATCCCATGTTTGCTCAAAGCTAAGCATGTCAGCCTAACACGCTGATGCTCAGTTATTTTCCTTCTGCTACTTACTACGCTTCCGTAATATACGTATTTAATTTCACTTAAAGTTACAAGGATGGTATCATTTAAGAATAAGTGTATCCGAATTTGAATAAAAGAAATCATTATTATTATTATTATTATTATTTGAAATATTTAACGTGCACTTTCTGAGCTGACTGAATATATTATCACACGACTTATAAACTAATTTAAATCTAGAACAGACACAACACCCAGTCCCCTGAACCATTAATTCCTCAATGTGAAAGGGGAGGCTCACACATAACCACTGATAAATTTTTGGCTAAGCCAGGAATCGATTCCGGTACCCTTAGCTCATTGGGCAGACACACTACCGACTGAGCCAAGATGTTGGACCACCAGTGATACACTCAGCCGGGATTCAAACCCCAACCTCCCTTTCATCGATAAACTAAACAAGCTTACACTTAATCCGCGTGTCCACCGGTGCAGGTGATGCTGGGTTCACTCTTCCTATGAGAATGTTAATAAAATAACCACACTTTTCAAAAGACCAACAAATAAATCTCCTGAAAGTCTGTGGTTCTTGAAGACTACGCTTTTCACGAAACCTGAGGAACTCGTCAAACACGAGATTACCCGCACCAGCGGGTGAGAGAGAGAGAGAGAGAGTGTGTGTGTGTGTGTCTGTCTATAATACACACACACGTGATGAGTTCTTTACGTCTCCTGATGAGATCTTGATACGACGTCCCTCGAGGAGAGTGTTCGGTTTCATTCCGTCGCGATGTCGGCTGTTCCTTGTATTCCCGTCGTATTTTACGTCACGCGCGATGGAGTAAATGATGCTCTCCGGTGAAAGGGACATTAAAATGGCGGTTAAATTGGAAGTCGAGTCAGGATATCGGCTTACCATCTTTCAGGGAGGATTACCATTTTATAATCTCATTTTTCGGAAGTGGAGAGTACGGTGATTGAACCTACTGTTTTGTTGTTATGATTGATGTTAGTTTGAAAATGTTAAGAGATAAATATAAAACAGGGAGGCAGGATATGAATAATTTCTTGGATTTGAATTTATAACAATTTTTTTTAGCGCCATGTCAGACTATCTGTTTGAGTTGTACGCTTATGTATTAATTAAGCTAATTGTTAGGGTTGAGAAAGGTTGAATTTAGAGGAATTGTACCCACATTTACGTGAATAGAGATAACGGAAAACCATTTAGGGCAAACCACCCTTATTACACATGACCAGGATTGAACTTCAATTGGCAGTCTAGTCTATTACCAGAATGACACCTTATACTATGCGGCCATCGAAGCGAGTTTTATATCAATTGAACCGATCTTAATTTTAAGAAAGTAAGGAGGGACACCGCAATGGTTTTCGCGCACGTCAAGACATCTGATTCTTAATATAATCTATTGTTGGTGATGGGGAGATTGAGGTTCGAAACTTGACCAAATGCAATGGGAGAGAATTAGGTGAACGACTGATTTCCGTTACTCCGTATCTCACTACCCATCCAGATAGGTGGGAATAAGTAAGCTAGAAATTAAAGGAAATGTACTCGTGTTTGCTTAAAGAGAGAGTGGGAAATAATTTTGAATAAACAACAACTCAGTGCATCCGACTAATTATTCGAACTCCAACCTCTCCTGCTAGCTACACGCTAGACAAGAGGAGACTTACACATTTTTACGGGTGTGGGCTTAAACTAATAGTTGAGAATGAGCCTGAGAACAGGAAATATTCTGGACAGCTAATTGTAGAGCATTGGTGCGCTTAGCTGAGGGTTCTAGTTTCAATCCACAAATACATTATTAAGCTTGCTATTTAAAAATATTATTAATTTTTTTTAAATTTATTTATATTTAGTACGATTCCACAGATGATTTATATAACGGGTTAATTTAAAGCCATAGGAGGAAATTTTTTTATGGGGTCACTAAAAAATATTAGACATAACGAGGCCCTACTGAAAAATGTAATACATTATTTGTGTCAAATACTGATGGAACCAGCATCGGAGGGAACGTGGTCTAAACGTTGGACTCATCTACTCTGGTTTGCTGGTGACGGTGACGTGATTCGAACAACGTCCGGGTGTAGGCTTAATGAATGTGTTTTTAATGGTTTCTCACTCTCCCTACACGCATGTATGGATACTTTAAATGAAGAAAATAAACCCTTAAAAAACATAGATTTCCTTTAAGTTATATTAGTTAATTCTGCTTTGGTCCATTTTTTATATTTTCATTTTTTAATTTATTTGATATATTTAACACTCACTTTCTGAACTGACTGATTATATCAGCACACGATAATTTATACGAGCGAGATTGAAATGGAGTACAAATTTTGCCGGGAAAGATATTTTCACATATCTTACAGGGTTCTTTTACATACCACAATCTACATGGGACGGACGGATTTACTTCTCCTCCGGAAAAAGTTGTGCTACGGATAATATCACTCAAGAAAAATCCGTAAGACATCGAATGGGTTTGAACCCATGAACATTGGGTACTGAGGCAAGCAGTGAAGCCCAAAACCACAGAGATAGACCCTTTTAAATAAGTAGTAATAATAGTAATATGTATAGTACTGTCAAGCCACGAGAAATTGTCTCAGACTGGGGTTTCTACAGCCCTGATCGAAGAGATACAGTTTAGTAGGGTGGCGTAAAGGAGTACACCAACACTTCGTCACCCGAGAATTCGAGTGTTCTATCTCCAAAATGGTTAAATTTGAGATATTTGCTGTTTACATTTATTTAGAATGCATATGATTTACCTGCGGTAAAATTGAGACTGTTATATAATTATTTAATAAGATAAAAACTCGAGTTGTCATCTAGTAACATTGGTCCTATACACAAGATAAAAACTCGAGTTGTCGTCTAGTAACATTGGTCCTATACACAAGATAAAAACTCGAGCTGTCATCTAGTAACATTGGTCCTATACACAAGATAAAAACTCGAGTTGTCATCTAGTAACATTGGTCCTACACACAAGATAAAAACTCGAGTTGTCATCTAGTAACATTTGTCCTATACACAAGATAAAAACTCGAGTTGTCATCTAGTAACATTGGTCCTATACACAAGATAAAAACTCGAGTTGTCATCTAGTAACATTGGTCCTACACACAAGATAAAAACTCGAGTTGTCATCTAGTAACATTGGTCCTACACACAAGATAAAAACTCGAGTTGTCATCTAGTAACATTGGTCCTACACACAAGATAAAAACTCGAGTTGTCATCTAGTAACATTGGTCCTATACACAAGATAAAAACTCGAGTTGTCATCTAGTAACATTGGTCCTACACACAAGATAAAAACTCGAGTTGTCATCTAGTAACATTGGTCCTATACACAAGATAAAAACTCGAGTTGTCATCTAGTAACATTGGTCCTACACACAAGATAAAAACTCGAGTTGTCATCTAGTAACATTGATCCTATACACAAGATAAAAACTCGAGTTGTCATCTAGTAACATTGGTCCTACACACAAGATAAAAACTCGAGTTGTCATCTAGTAACATTGATCCTATACACAAGATAAAAACTCGAGTTGTCATCTAGTAACATTGGTCCTATACACAAGATAAACACTCGAGTTGTCATCTAGTAACATTGGTCCTATACACAAGATAAAAACTCGAGTTGTCATCTAGTAACATTGGTCCTACACACAAGATAAAAACTCGAGTTGTCATCTAGTAACATTGGTCCTACACACAAGATAAAACTTTAATGCTCTTTTTCTTTTACACAACAGTGAAAAATTGAATATAGAACACTTGCATTCTCGGGTGACGACTTGATAAAGGATATGAAAACTATGAAACCTTCTTGACCAATTCAACAAAACAGAAGGCTCAAATAGTAAACAATAAAGCATTAACACAATCAGAGTGAGTTGTTTGAGTACATTGTTTTGCAATCCTCTGAGAACAGACAGCTGTAACTTAGTGAACGCAACTGACATAGTTGCGGTTCGTAATAATCTGACGGTCATCCTCATGCCGTCATCATATAAACCTGATAGTATTTCCAGAATAAATAACTAAATCCCAAAATAAACAATAGGATATATTTTTGTGCTTTTTATTTATTAAAGTTTTTTTATTTAGCACCGCGTCTTACTACCCGTTCGTGTTATACGCTTTAAGTACTGATTACTCTAATGGATTAGGAATTTGAAAGGTATAATTAGAGGAAGAGAACCCGCATTTGCGTGGAGATAGAGTGTAGAACCATTTAGGAAAAACCACCCCCAGTTCACCCGACCGAGATTCGAACCTCAATCTCCCCGTCCTCAGCAATCGAGCTAAACACGACAAGCGCGTTAGAAAACTACGCCACCAAGGCGGGTATATATATATATATATATATATATATATATATATCCTAAAGGTATTCTTAAAACGTGAACTCGTCAAGAAAAAGGCAAGAAATTGACTTAGGATGTTTATTCATAAGTAATATATAAAGATAAACCATATATGATGGTATGAAGAAAATTTATGATATTCGTACAATGAAAAAATTTTGAAGATCAAATATTGGTGTATTGGTTTTATATAAAAGATCCTACAAAGTTATTTTAGAAAGTTTACTTAAAAACATTAAACAAATTTAATTGTTTTATTAATTCTCACGACATCTATTGGCCAAAAGAACATACTAAAGCTCATAATAATAATAACGACTCAACTTACACATAACTGAGAATATTTCAAATAGTCAAATATATATATAAATTAGTTTCAACCTGCTTGGATTCTAAATAGGATCGAAAGTAATCTAGGCTTTTATTATCAGTCATCGTCAAGAAGAAAATAGCCTTAATTAGTTTTTCTTTCACGTAGTCAACTTCCACAGTAAATAAACATTTAAGAAAGAACAAGATTATTTGCAATGCTAGTTTAAATATTAAATTACTCTAGTTTTACTAATAGCGAAAAATACAAAATGAAATTAACAAAACTTAATATTATCCAACAAACGGATTAATCCAATCTATTTACCCAATTAACTATATATCTCTATCCCTAACATAATAATGATATTCGATATGTATCGAACTTAGTCACAATCTCTAACTTCCATATTATGGTCTATGAACCACTTCGAAACTTTATCCACTATTAAATTTAATTTCAATCTTTGATATATGACTATAACAATAAAAAAGAAAATGATAGGCAGAAAAGTTAAATTTTGAAAAGGTCATATTCAAAAAAATCATTTAAGCCAAAAGTTTTTTTTTTTTACATTTTAAATCGTTTAGCCAAGGCTAAGAGTTCTTCAATCCAGAGTAAAGTCCAAGAGTGCCGGCCATGTTGCCATACCAACATTATATACGCTTGAAAACCCAGAGAAATATGGGAGGCAAGGAAGAAGTTGGGGGGGATTTGGATCACAAAAGGAGGGACTACGCATGACAACAAGCTCTGAGAACAAACTCCAAGGCTCTAGAATATTCTCGTATGGACTGGAACTGGCATTACTTCCTTTATAAACTCTTTGGAATATTCCACTATCTCGCGACCTCTAGCGGTCACCGTTCGAACTTGGGTAGGTTCTACCAGTTCGTAACGCGTAGGGGTCTTGCTCGGATGCGTATTTGTTGTGTCGCTGAACCGTAGTCGTGAGGTGCTGGAACGGTAAAATGGGGTAAGTAGTTTGTTCGCCTTCGCCTTGTTTTTTCTTTAATTGTAGCAAATACCACAATCACATTGATAAATCAAATTAGAAAATTCCCAGTTCACCCCCCTGGGATTTGAGCTCTGATCTCAACGTCAATTTTTGTCATGTGACATCATCTGTCTAATGCCTTAGACTACGTGGCACTAGTGCTGATTTTTATTTTAAAGAATTTCGATTAGTTCAAGCTTCCATTGGTTAAAATATGCGTTTCCAATAGAAACTCTCGTTAAATTGAGACATTGTTTATAATCATTCTTAGCATGTGTATCGATGTGAGAAACAACTCATGATGTATTCCAGTCATTAAATGTCATACTGTATATATTAGCTAGAGCAAAAAAAAAAAAGGGTTTGTCTCAATCACTAATTCAATTACAGACTCACCTGCATCAAAGGGTACGTGGACCGAATGTCAGGTTTATCTAGTGTGATGACGAAGAGGTGTAGGCTTGAATCCCAGCTGGGGTGTACCCAGGGCGTTTTCAATTAAGTTTCTTATCATATCCTTCACGCAAACTTGGGTAAATTTCATAGACATTCACTTTCCTAATTCCTATCACATTAGAGTAATTAAATGCGGTTATCCCGGGTGGTAGTGAGACGTGGTGTAGAATAAAGTCCAGCGACAGACTAATCTAACAACATAATCAGATACATACAGATATTGTGTATCTAGAATCTACATATTTCCACCCGATTCAGTGAACGAATGGTATAAGCTCTAAGGAATCACTGTCGTGTTAGACTGGTCTGTTGATTACGGAGAGATCGAGGTTCGAATCCCGGTCGGTTCTACTGAGGGTGGATTTACCTAATGGTTTCCCACTCTCCTTCCACGCAAATGTGGATACATTATTATATATTATATTACTATAAAGCCACAATGTTGACTCACTCGCCCACTCACTGACATTAATGTTTACCCACTTCCAGATGAGATAGAAACTTGAAATTTGGCAGACTTATAGATTCTAGTCTGTAACCGACGAAATTCGAAAAAGTTAAAAAAATTAATTTCTATCACCTGAAAAAAAATGCAAAATGTCAGAGCAACTTTAAAGACCTTTCTTGTGGCTTAACGGCAAGACCAATCAAAAAATGGCTCTGTAATTACATTATTTTACATCCACTTGAAAAGAAAACTCACTGGGGGTTTGGGGGCGAAGCCTCCAAAGATCAAAGCGAGTTATATGTAAAATACGCATTTCCTCACCCCTACCCCGTTAGCGTAACTGTCATATATGCGTATAGCCAGAACATGTTGTAGGACGCAATGATAAAAAAGTAATCTATATATTACCTTCTGGTTTAGAACACATGTGAAGAATAATACCTTTAAATTTTTTTTGTCAACTCGTCTTACTACCCGTTTAGCTATACGCATCTATGAGCTAATTTTACAAATGTTTTATTGATGAAGAAGTTCTAGTTCTAGCTCTAATAAGCTGTACCAACCCGCATTTGCAGGTAAGATAAATCGTAAAACAATTTAGGAAATTAATCTCAGTACATCCGAACGGGATTCTAACCCAGATATCCCCGTCATATTCAGTCCAGTCTATTGTGAGAGTGACACCTTCCTTAAAGGCCTACCTCTAAACCTCCGAAGTGGGTTTACCCTTATTTAAAGTTAAGAAAAATAATCGTTCTTTTTATCATATATATGTTCCGTGTCTATCAGACAAATCGATAAAAAATTAGATATTATTATTAATTTTTTGCCACGGCTTACTACCCGTTAGAGTTATTATTAAATAATTTCACTTGTTGGATTGACATGAGGAAGGTAGGATTTAGATGCAATGTGACCACATTTGTTTGGAGAGAGAGTAGGGAGCCACTAAAACCAGGAAAAACTACGTCAGTACATCCCTCAGGGATTTGAACTCCGACATCCCCTTGACTGGCAAAATCACATACGATGGGACTAATGGCTTTTTACGCGTGCATACCAGATTGATTTTAGAGCGTCCTGATATCACCATGTATATTTTCTAATAGGTACATAAATATTTATTAAATGAGTATACAAACATGCAAGTATAAAATTGATATTTTACTTCAAGCTCTAGATTAATAAGGGTTGTGAGGTGACCTGGTGGTCTAGGGGTAAGGTGTCAGACTTCTATGCTGGCGGCCGGAGTTCAATCCTCGGTCCCGGCACAGATTTATCTGATTACCAAACCCTTCCTTCACCTCTGACAAGACATCTTGTGAATGTGGGGAATGCCAGGCCTCCACCGTGGTTCGGATTCCACGTTAAACTGTAGGTCCTTCATTTCATCTCACAATCACCCTACCATTACACATTAGCGTAAGTGCGTATAACCCGAATGGGTAGTAAGACGCGGTGCTAATAATAATAATAAATAATAAGGGTTGTGGATGTTTTTATGTGAAAAAGTTATGTTCTGTATCTTTATATTCACTACGTGAATGACATACTTTGAAATCAAACTAGCTGGTCTGTTGAAGCGTCAATTTTGCGATGATTGTTCTTAACTACAACTTTTACATTTTATAAATGTAAATTGGATAGTTAAATTAATTATTAGCGTGGGTATAATATTTATTCATAATCTAGTATTAATCCTAAATAAAAAAATCCCCTTTAATTATCTTTGAAATTAATATTTTTATACACATCCTTGCTGTATATAGCCTTCCCTTAATTTATTTGTATGGAAATCGATTTGGCAGAACTCCGGGAAACATTGTCTAAAAGAATCTTTTCAAGTTTAAATGTATTGATATACATTCAAAATCTTTATTACTTTATTTCGCATAGTAAAGTATATTTGAGTGGTTCATGAAAGCTGATTTGAGGATTTGTTAGTAATACTTTATAGTGAAAGTAGCAAAGACTTTATAAATATAAAGGTCTATTCATTATTTTTAAGAGTCTGTTTGGCGTTACTTGATAACTAATTTGTATTATTATATAAGTTGATATAAATAAAGAAACAAGAGTCACAGTTTTTTATTTTTTTTATATTTTTTATTCTATTGAATAACAATTTTAGCTTTTAAAATATTTCGACTTTTGATTAATCACTATTTTAAATGGAAGTAAAACTCAAACTGCTAATCTTACTTAAAATTTAATTGAACGAGCACTTATGAATCTATAGAATTCTTCATAAGTATATTTTTGAAGGATTTATTATGCTTTCACAAGATAAAATATATACTGTAATATTTTATTCTTTATATGACCATACTTAAATAAATAGCTTTAACAAATTAAGTAAGTTTCTATTTTTAAATATTTTCTGTCTTGATAAGGCAATTATATTCAAAAATATTTATTTTAGTTTAGTTTATCTTATTCTTCATCTATAAACGGGTATAATGTACACATTATAAACACAAGCTCAGAAATTCAAAATTATTTGTTTTAATGACATGAAACAATTTTTTTGTGATACTTGTCTTAATACCTGTAAAGGCGATACGCATTTAACCACACCAAATTAGTAGAGGTGAGTAGGTTAGAATTTAGAGAAAATGTACCTGTATTTACGCGGAGAAAATGTGGAAAGTAAAATAGGAAAACACATTCTCTGTTTAACAAGCCAAAATTCAAAGCCCGACCTTTTCATCACTAGCAAACAAAAAAAACACGAGTCTGACACCCTAGCATATGTACTCACTAACAGAATAAAATAATATCTGATTAATATTTAATAACAATTATTCAAGTAAACCAATAACATGTGGGACAGTATCACAGTGATATCACGTGAGGGAAAACACCAAGTTGATAAGTCACATGTGGGAAAACAACTCAGTAATCCTATTGAGATTTGAACCTTGACCTCGTCACCGGCAATCCAGTATATTGTGAGCTTGACGTCTTAGATCACGTGACCACCATTGTTTATATATATACCTATGTAAATAAGCACACATGCTTGTATATTAATACATGTAACAGAAAATGAATTAAAAAGTAACAGTAATAAGAATATTAATTTAATTGTTTCTATGAATCTCGTTAAGTGGTGCAATAACTTTAAGTGATACATTAATAACATGTGAAATAGTTATACAATAATTACTATGACAAAGTAAAAAATTATCAAAACTACGTTTTTTACGCATACATTTTTTAAATTTTCGCAAAAAAAAATTCTTAGTGTCGAAAAAAATAGAGAAAACAACCGTTATATTTGGAATTAAAAAATATTATATTACTCGATGAACTAACACTTATAATTTAAACAATACATTTTATTAGGAATAAGGCTCCATTGCTTGACGTAGCTAAAATAACTTGTTTATTAATTTAAACTCATTCATTTTTGATTCGTATCTTCCTAACCGTCCTATATTTACGTATTCTAAACAATAACGGGATATAAATTAGGTATGTATAATTTAGGGGGATACTCACTTTTGCGAGGAAAAAGAGTTTGAGTAGAGATATAAAATTTTACTCAGGGACAGCTTGTGACCTACTGAGGGGTAGAGGATTGATTGGGAGAGGGGTCACCTAGAGCCTATTACATATATTGATACATCCCTCAATTAGTGAGTTGGGGAATGAGTGGAATGGGGGAAGAAAGAATGTCCTTTAATACTAAATATATACAGATAAGGAGGAGAGCGGCCTTGTATTGGATCAGGAAATGTAATATGGAGAAAGGGGCTTAACTCACGAGAGAGGATGTAACAACGAAAACCCAAGTTAAGAAATATCTGGAAGATGTTTGGCAGGAAGAATGGGAAAGTAGTTCAACAGAAATAAGAACACAGCAGATATTTCCTAGTATTACGGAAAGGATGGGGATTGAGCACCTGTAGCCCTCTCCAGGCTTGGTACAATTTATTACCAGACGTGGCCCATATAGGGCTGTTCTCTTCCGCAGATGCTCGATGGGTACATGAAGCTGCGATTATGGAAGGGAGGCGATGCCTGACCACGTCGTGTTGGAGCGTGCCTAGTCATTAAAAAGTAGAACTAATTTTCAGATTCCATTGCCAGCTACTACAGTGTATCACAAACTGCGGTACGCGGACCAATGGGGTCTCCTAGATGCAATCGCGGATTATGTATCGAAACATGAACGAGACAAGTATGTAACAGAAATGAAAAATATAAGACGTGAAATACGTGATGACGAAGAACGAAACTACAGAACAGGAAGCGATAGTGACGAGACAGAAGACAGTGGAGAAACGACAGATACGGACTATACGTGACAAACGGCAAGGAATAAACAACAATTGTGACAGAGATAACTGATCTATGTGCTTGGCGGGTGGACTATTATGCGGAGCTCCAGGCAATCCGGGGGCTAGCTGAGGGAATGTGTGCCCCCTAGATTCCAGTAGTGAGAACTGCTGACAAATCGAGAGTGTCCTGATATCAACTAGGGAGCTTAAGTAGCAACATCTGATGACGGGAAAGCAACCCCCTCGCTCATAGGTTTGGAGGTCTTTGCCTGAAAATACACAGGCTTTTAGACATGAAACCTCAGTTACAGGAAGAAAACTAAGCAAAGAGAAGTTTTCTGCTCTTGCTTGTGCCAATGCTGACGGCAGTCACCAGTTAAAAACTGTTGTAGTTGGCCAATCCAAACGACCGCGAGTTCTGAAAGATATTATGGATGACCTGCCTGTGCTGTACTACAGTTATACAAAGGCTTGGTTTACTCAAGAAATATTCAAAGACTGGTCTAACATCCACTTTTTACCTGCAGTTAGATGATACCAAACAGAAGTGTTCATGATCCCACAGGAAGAAGTCAAGGCTTTGTTACTTTTGGATAATGCTCCATCACATCCAAGCTGTGAGATACTTTACAGCTCTGATGGAAAAATCAAGCCGATGGCATTACCCCCTAGCACTACTTCGCTTATCAAGCTTATCAAGGAGTTATAATGGTCTGTAAGCGTTTTTACAGGAAAAAGTTCTTAAAAGAAGTCATGGAGGTGCTTGAACAACCTGCTGACGTGCTGGAGGATACTAGGGGTAAAAGGACACTAGATAACATAAGGAATTATACCATTAAATCAGCCATTTTCAATTAAAGCAGTACCTGGCAAAATAACAAAAACACGGCTTTCTCTAATGCATGGGAGCATATTATGTTGGACAAAGATGGTGAAATTTATTTGTAAGAATTGGAACGACAAGATTTTGAAGAGTAGCTTTTGATGGGAGGGGAAATGGGTCCAACTGAAGAACAAATTTAAGTGGTTGGAAGCAGACGAGGGGGATTATGGACACTACGTAATGATTGAGGAAGAGATAGCAGAAGATGTAAGAGCTGCTAGAAGACCTGAAGATGAAGATGGTGTGGACGAAGATGAAAATTGTACATCAGAGACTTATAAGCTTTCTGATATTAGAGAAGATTGTAAACTATCTGAATGTGACTTCAAACGTGGAAATGCAGCCTTATTACCAACATGTAAGGGAAGTTGTGGTTTAAAAACAGCATTAAAAATAAAAATAACTATACAAGGACGTTTTTTTCACACAGTTAAAGAAGAAAACGATGACAAATTTGATAAATTTCATGATTTTTTAACTTCGAAGATAAATTAAATACAAAGACAAACTGCACTGCTATTTTTAATGTGTACTATATATTATTAACTTACTTTTACTTACCGCATTTTAATTAAAATGGATTATTAACTCAAACAAATGTTTAAATTCTATTTTTCAATTCACTAAATTTTTCACCCTTATTTTATGAACTTTCTGATTTTACAGACAGGCTTCCCTTCCAATTAGTCGGTAAAATCGAGGGTTTACTGTATTGTTATTATTGTGATAAGCTCTTATTTTTAAATTTACAACCTACGTGGTGAGGTTAAAACTAATAATTAATATTGATTTATTTTATGTCAAAATTAAAACTTAAAAGACTTTTCTCTAAAATTTATTTCCACTCTAATATATGTCAATAACACTTATTTGTTAACAAAATGTTTATATATGTAATTTTATTTGTACGTTTAATATCAAGGCTGTCTGCACCTGTGAGTTCATGGATGAGGGTATCAGACTCATCTTATAAGGTTCATAAATGATGGCGAGATCTAGGATCGAGTCCCAGCCGAATGTACCGAATTTAATTTTTTCTAAATATTCTTCTACTTTTTACTCTCCAGAGTTTTACCTGTCTCTTTCTTACTCTTTTAGTGTACATATACGGGTAGTCCGGAAAAGTGGTTAGAAATATAATTTGAATACTTGGACTATACAGACAAATCTTTTAATCCCTGCCTTACGTCTTAATTTGTTGAAGTGTAAAACATTCTAAAATGTGGGTGGAGCTTCATTCATCTGCCCTTGTATTTTGACTTGATTTCATGGTAAATTAAATAGCCCCTCAATTTATCAGCCCACACAAAATTATGACAAGGGCCTTGTCCACTCCTAGTTGGCCTTTCTAACTTTGCTAAATAATTAAACGCCGTTATCCTTCGTCACGGTTTGAATATTAAAACTTCTTGTGTGGTAAGCCCATTAATAATTTCCGTTGATTTCCAGAATGTATTGTATTATTTTCTTTAGTTGGTAGTTTATTGTATCCTTTGTTAACCCTAAACGGTATCAAGCTTACCTTGCTTCTTTTATGATGTAGCTTATTACTAAGGGATGTTTATAAAATGTCATTTTTTTTACTCCAAACTTTATTTTAATTCTGAACAGGTTACAGAGCCTACACATTACAAAATTTTATATATTTTTGTTTTGCAAATAAGTACATATTGGTGGTGACCTGGTGGTCTAGGGGTAAGGTGTCAGACTTCTGTGCTGGCGGCCGGGGTTCAATCCCCGGTCCCGGCAAAGATTTATCTGATTACCAAACCCCTCCTCCACCTCTGACAAGACATCTTGTGAATGTGGGGAATGCCAGGCCTCCACCGTGGTTCGGATTCCACGTTAAACTGTAGGTCCTTCATTTCATCTCACAATCACCCTACCATTACACATTAGCGTAAGTGCGTATAACCCGAATGGGTAGTAAGATGCGGTGCTAATAATAATAATAATAATAAGTACATATTTTAATTTTTTCTTCAGTTTTAATGCGTATTTAAACCTATTTTAAGCAAATAGTGCATATTTTGAAAGTTTTTAATTTTTTATTATTTATAAACAAAAGAGCAACAAGAAATCGTATTTTACATAAATAATAATAACAATGACTGGTAACTGACAAGTAGCCTAGAAGTTTTTATTATGTCTAAATAAAAATATGTCTACATATGTTAACTTTTTTAAACAAATTATATGATATCCAAACTATTTATACAAGATTTTTAGGCAACTCAATTTAGGATAGGCCTATTTTGGAAATGGTCATAATTTAATTTAAGCATGTTTTTACCTTCTTAAGGGCATAATTTAATAAAATATTTTATGTAATCTTAGGGCATCAACATCCAGTTCCTACTTATAAGGTAGGGTTTAGAGCAGTGGTTCCCAACCGGTGTGTCCTGGCAATTTAGTGTGCCGCGAAATGTTTGAAAATTGCTGCCAAAATTTCCTAAGATTTTAGTTTAACTATACATATCGTTATAATAACAAAGACTACAATAAGAATTGAAACGAATACTAAAAGTTGAATAGACGAAAATGATGTAAATGTGTAATCAGTTTAATAACAGAGTCCGCTTCCTAAGTTCGATCTCATCGTGTCCCACCACCCTACGGACTCCATGATTATGGTGCGTTTTATCGCTAGCACCGAAACATGTCGGTAAAATAATTTAATAATAATATTTAGCACCGCGTCTTACTACCCGTTCGGGTTATACGCTTCGGTAAAATAGAACTTCTGTAGACATCATCATACAGGAATATCAATAACAAAGGAGTAAGGGAAGTCAATCCCAACAACAAGACTGTGATAATTTTTACATATATTTATATTCATTTATTGTTATTAATGGTTTATAACTTAGATTTAGATATTTTAGATTAAATGAGTTTAAAATTTCTAATTCTATTTAACTAATTTTAAGTGTATTTTAATTAGTCAACACTTATATGTATTTACTATTAACTATATTTATTTAACTTTTATACTTTAATCTGACCTGCATTTCGTTTAAATATGCCAACTATGTTTGTACACAGTATTTTTAGTCCACTTTCTATCCCATATCATTGTTTACTTTAGTATATTGCTCAATCTCTGTTATTAAACTGATTACACATTTACATCATTTTCGTCTATTCAACTTTTAGTATTCATTTCAATTCTTATTGTAGTCTTTGTTATTATAACTATACTCTAAACTCCTTACGAAAGATTAATTTTAGAATGTTTTCTAAAATGTTATACATATCGTAATAAATTACTACTATTTCCAGTTTTAAGACTCCCAAAGTGTTATAGTGATATATAATTTTAGGTTTCACTTGAAAAGAAGATTGTGCCAGACCAATTTCTATCTGCATCTTGTGTGAAGAGCGCCTGAGCAATGAAACAATGATTTTGAGTCAAATGAAGTGGCATCCAACCACTAAAGATCCCAGTGAGTCCCAAAAAGGCATCATCCAAACACATGGCACAAATAGAATTGAAAAAATGTTTGAATTTCAAATAGTGCACCTGAAGAATCATTCAAAGTTACTGAATTAATAGAATAAAGCATGAAACCACATGTTATTGGTGAAAATGTGATTGTGCCAGCTTGTCAGGTCATTATTGAAACCATGCTTGTAAAACAATCCAAAGAGAAAATTTCAAAAGTGCCTTTATCGAATAATAAGTTAGGCTGACGTATTTCTGAAATGTCTGAGAACATTAGTCAAAATGTTATTGGTCTAATTAAATTAAACAGGCAATTTTCTCTGCAAGTAGATGAGGGCACCGATAAAAGAATACACTTAATGTCAACTGCGTCTCGATACTAATCATTTTAATTTTTATCTATATTTAATAGAAAAAAGGTATTTTATTACAGCCTTTACACAAGTGTGTCGTGAAAATATTGTCTTGGACTTAAATGTGCCGTGGAGTGAAAAAGGTAGGGAATCCCTGGATTAGAGTATATTCAGTTAAGAATAGGATGTTACTTCTTAGGGTGAACTGAAATGACTGTAGATATAATTTAACTGGAGCTATATTTTTTATTATTACATTTGAAACCAAGGTTATTAACCTCCTAACCTAAACTATATAGTTAGATAAGGGTAGTTTCATATTAATACCATGTGAATTATTATGGAATAGTATGGAGGAACCATATTGATAAACTACGATGATCCACGTCATACTTTTGTCCACCTATACGCCATGGATGTGGAGAACAGTAAGGTCGAATTTAAAGGAAATGTACTCTACCTTAATAGGGAAAAAAGAAGAATTTAGTAATAGACACACCCTAGCACACCCGGTAGGTATTTGAACCCTGACCTCTCCATTGTTGGCAAACCAGATTAGACTAGGTTGAAATTAGTCTGCATGCCCATCTGTGCTGGTGTTAACAGTGTTGAAATAGGAGGGATTACATCAATATGTATTTCAGACGCAGAATTCCTGAATAAGTCAAGACGAGCCAGTTCCTGTAGGAATACTTGTTTCTAGCATGAATATTTGAAGGAGCTGTAAAGAGGGGAAGCGCCCTGCATAATAATACTTTGGAGAAGAGTAAAAGGGCTATACAGCAAGTGGTCCTTTCTTATGCGCATCAGATTTAAATGAGTTTTGTCGCATTGTATTTCACATCCAGCCTGGCGCAACCCCATTCCACAGATGATTGACCAGGATATATGATAAGTGATTAACCTCAAAACTAAGATCGCACTGAGGTGCTAATTTTTTGTATTCTTAACTAGATAACAATCAAATCAGAATAATTGAAATAAATTTGTTCATTTTAAAGTACTAGATATTATGTACTCTTGTTGCATATTTATAATATGGTTAAATTGTATTACTCAGCTAAATTCAATTTAATTCTAATAAAGACTCCTGGTTACCACACTACAATGAGACGCCTGCTTAGAGGTGTATTACCTACATAATCTACACGTGATGACTCCTGGTTACCACACTACGATGAGACGCCTGCTTAGAGGTGTATTACCTACATAATCTACACGTGATGACTCCTGGTTACCACACTACGATGAGACGCCTGCTTAGAGGTGTATTACCTACATAATCTACACGTGATGACTCCTGGTTACCACACTACGATGAGACGCCTGCTTAGAGGTGTATTACCTACATAATCTACACGTGATGACTCCTGGTTACCACACTACGATGAGACGCCTGCTTAGAGGTGTATTACCTACATAATCTACACGTGATGATTCTTGGTTACCACACTACGATGAGACGCCTGCTTAGAGGTGTATTACCTACATAAGCTACACGTGATGACTCCTGGTTACCACACTACGATGAGACGCCTGCTTAGAGGTGTATTACCTACATAATCTACACGTGATGACTCCTGGTTACCACACTACGATGAGACGCCTGCTTAGAGGTGTATTACCTACATTATCTACACGTGATGATTCTTGGTTACCACACTACGATGAGACGCCTGCTTAGAGGTGTATTACCTACATAATCTACACGTGATGACTCCTGGTTACCACAATACGATGAGACGCCTGCTTAGAGGTGTATTACCTACATAATCTACACGTGATGATTCTTGGTTACCACACTATGATGAGACGCCTGCTTAGAGCTGTATTACCTACATAATCTACACGTGATGATTCTTGGTTACCACACTATGATGAGACGCCTGCTTAGAGGTGTATTACCTACATAATCTACACGTGATGACTCCTGGTTACCACACTACGATGAGACGCCTGCTTAGAGGTGTATTACCTACATAATCTACACGTGATGATTCTTGGTTACCACACTATGATGAGACGCCTGCTTAGAGGTGTATTACCTACATAATCTACACGTGATGACTCCTGGTTACCACACTACGATGAGACGCCTGCTTAGAGGTGTATTACCTACATAATCTACACGTGATGATTCTTGGTTACCACACTATGATGAGACGCCTGCTTAGAGGTGTATTACCTACATAATCTACACGTGATGACTCCTGGTTACCACACTACGATGAGACGCCTGCTTAGAGGTGTATTACCTACATAATCTACACGTGATGATTCTTGGTTACCACACTATGATGAGACGCCTGCTTAGGGGTGTATTACCTACATAAGCTACACGTGATGACTCCTGGTTACCATACTACGATGAAATGCCTGATTCGAGTCAAATTAGCTACCTAAGCTACGAGCTATCTGTGAGGTGACACAGATTCAAAAGGTGGGATGGAAGGAGCTTGAGTGGAGGTCCGTATTTTTAATAACAAATATATATTGGTCAAAATAAATAAAATATTTCTTAGTAGATGCATTTTGTTTAAACGACCAATTAAGATATTTAACCAACTTCTGACCAAATTTCACTAGAAACGTTAATTTTAAACAGAGTAATTTTAATAGTTCTTGAATTTTTGTCATGGGCGTCACATAATTTAACTATCTACACATTTTCTGTTTGAATGCTACTTTTGCTCTTGGGGAATATTCAATAACTGTTTTCTTTTAGCACCGCCCCTCAATACCTGTTAAGATTATACGTATATGTACTAATTACTCTTTTAAGTGTTAGGGATAAGCAATGGGAAATTTAAGAGGAAGTGTACCCACATTTCCTTTGAGGCAGAGTTGAAAACCATTTATGAAATACCACCCATAGTAGCCTATCCTACGATAAGGATTTGAACCCCGACCTTCCTATTGCAAGAGGTACTCCTTTGATCATGCGGCTTCCAAAGTAGGTTTCTAGAACTGTTAATATCAATAAATGTAATGTAGCTACTAAAGCAATGTTTTATTCATTTTGCAAAAATATTTTTGTTATAAAAATAGTCAAACTAAATACTTTAGCTCTGGTTTGCTTTCGACACACCATTACGGGACTATTGACGTATATTTTACCTTTTAGACTATACAATAACAGCTACCCTTCACGGATTGGTTGAGCATGTGACAAGCCTCCGCTCCCCACTCCGGCTGTGCTGACCTCAATTCTAAAGCAGTTTAAAACGCAGTATGAACTACATTATTTTTCTCCCCTTGCTCAAAATCACACTACCCATCAGGGCGGTCGTATGTATCCATTGTTTACCGCTAAAGGTATAAAGCTTACCTTGCGTAGCTACACTATGGCTTTGATTATAAGATAAGGCCATAGTGTAATCCGTCAAGGTTAAGCCTGCTATCCTTCAGAGTAAACGGAATATACATCATTGGGGCTACCCGCACCGTTTGGCGCGTGGATTACATTTACAGCCCATGTACCCTTGTTTTCCAGTAACGGGGAATCTGGGATTTGTCCCCAGAATATTGTATCGAGGGTTTTCACTATTTTCCTCACCCTCCAACCACGCAAAATCTGGTACATCTCCACTTAGTTCTACCTTCCCCATCCTATTAGTGTAGTTAAATACGAGTAGCGTGTACGAATAAAATGACGGAAGAGAGAGGAAAGATATAGAGATAGAAGAAGAGAGTTTAATATTTTAAAATTTTATTCTAATAAATAAGTATGTTTTTTTAAACCACGTCTTATTACTTATTCAGGTTATACGCATTTGTACTAATTATGCTGATGGTTTAAGGGATGATAAAGGATACATAAAAGGGAAGTGTACTCGCATTTGCATGGAGGTAGATTGGAAAATCATTTTGGAAAAATAACTTTCATTACACCCGACCGAGATTCAAATCTAGATCTCTCAATCATCGTCGGTCTAGTTTACTGTGAGTGTAGTGCCTTAGACCATGTGGCTACCAGAGCGGGTGAGATGTAAGCAAACCTTATTAGTAAATAGTTCTTCTTTTATACATAATCTGTCTAAAAATCTACCATGAATTAAAAGTTATATATTTGTTTTCTTGCCTCTATTGTACATTTGTGTAATGTTGTCACTCCCCACTGACCCACAAATATTCCCATTTGGAAACACATTCAACCCATCGATTGAGGACATATATCAATAAACAGCCCTGGAGGAGGCCATTTCGACCAAGATTGGTTATGGTGGCTCAGAGATACTATTTGTATAAAGCTACGAGCTATATCACAGCAAGTCAGTCCTTTTTGATTCTGATGTTATTTTTAGCACCGTGTCTTACCATCTGTTAGGTTTATGCGCTTATACACTAATTGTGCTGATGGTTTTATGGACTAGGAAGGCTATATTTGGAGGAAGTGTACCCGTATTTGCGTGGAAGAAGAGTGTAAAATTATTTTAGAAAACCACTCTCAGTACACCAGACTGAGATTCGAACCTCGATCTCCCCGTCCTTGGCAGTATTTTAGAAAACCACCCTCAGTACACCAGACTGAGATTCGAAACTCGATCTCCCCATCCTCGGCAGTATTTTAGAAAACCACTCTCAGTACGCCAGACTGAGATTCGAACCTCGATCTCCCCGTCCTTGGCAGTATTTTAGAAAACCACCCTCAGTAAACCCAACCGAAATTCGAACCTCGATCTCCCCGTCCTCGGCAGTATTTTAGAAAACCACCCTCAGTACACCAGACCGAAATTCGAACCTCGATCTCCCCGTCCTCGGCAGTATTTTTGAAAACCACCCTCAGTACACCCGACCGAAATTCGAACCTCGATCTCCCCGTCCTCGGCAGTATTTTATA
The DNA here is from genome assembly GCA_039000515.1 of Timema cristinae. Classification (NCBI taxonomy): domain Eukaryota; kingdom Metazoa; phylum Arthropoda; class Insecta; order Phasmatodea; family Timematidae; genus Timema; species Timema cristinae. Next base: position 47,351,056 of record JBCFYV010000012.1, read on the forward strand.
AAACCACCCTCAGTACACTAGACCGAAATTCGAACCTCGATCTCCCCGTTCTTGGCAGTATTTTATAAAACCACCCTTAGTACACCAGACCGAAATTCGAACCTCGATTTCCCCGTTCTCGGCAGTCTAGTTTACTGCGAGAGTAACGTTTTAGACCATGCGGCTTCCCAAGTAGGTTAGTCTGATATTCAAATTATACTTTATAAATATGCTTCTACATAGATTAAATAATTACATGGTTTACAAACTAGCTTAATCTAGGATAGCAGTGTCTAAATGTTCGTAGTATTTCTACAAAGAAGTGCGTTTATAGTAAGCTATTAGACGTAAACATCTTAGACCCACAGATTATAGTAAAATAAAAAACACAATTTGATTTGTGCACTACGTCTCACTGCCCATTCTGGCTATCTTTGAGGTAGAGATGGGCAGGCTAGGATTTAGGGTAAACTTACACACATTTGCTTGGAGAGAAAATGGGAAACCAGTTAGAAAACATCACCCTCAGTGTACCCGACGGGGATTCGAAATTTGATCTCCCCGTCAACGGCAATCCAGTCTGATGCGAGACTGATGCTGTAGAACATGTCACCTTTATGTGGGTACACATATTTAGGCAGAGTTAGGCCTATATCAAGATATAATTTTCAATTTTATCATATACTATGCGTGAGCTGTACATGTAGCATTGTGATCCCGTACCAGTTATATTAGACCAACCCGCATAGGTGAGTACGCAGACTAGTTGCTAGACTTATCTGAAGTCAGATTTTCCCGTGAGAGGGAGGTAGGGGTGGAGGTAAAAGTTCTAATCCTGGTTGTATGTACTGAAGTTTCCCTTAAATAGTTTTCCACTCTTTATACACACAAATGAGTATATATTTACTCTAGATTAAACCTTACTTAACAATACCTCATTAACGTAATTAAAATGAGTATACACCAGGTGGGTATTAAGACGAGGTGGAAAAAATTAACTAATAGTGTGTTCTACCTTTTATTTACAAAAATATATGTTTATATACGTGATGGTAACCTCACTGACAAATTCTCGTCTTGTCTAGTTTAATCGCAATGGGAAGGGTCAGGGCTCGAATTCTGATCGGATGTACCAAGGTTGGCTTCCCTAAACGGTGTTTCTCGGTTTTGCCTCCACGTTTATGTGGGTGCATTGCCTCTACATCCTATCTTTCTTGTCTTATTCCTACCCCCTTTGTGTAAATATTTGGATAATCCGATCGATTGCAGGATGCGGAACAGGAAATAAACATGGCGATTGCAATCAGTAATTGAAAAATCGAGTTGAACTTGCGAGAACAAGTAGTGTCACTCAGCTATTTAAAAACCAATATTCTTCAACATGTTTCTAGTGTTCAAAATAAGTGTTACTAATGGTATGTGTGATCCATCAAAACAATTAATATAATGTCTCTCGTCAACAGGTTTTTTATTCCACCATAAAGCCTTTCGATAACTTCTAAACACTTGGGCCAATTTCATAGTCGGAATTTGGGTGATGACATGGCTCGTTTCTGATTTAATTCCTATCAATAAAATCTTTCAGGTACGATGGGTATCATAGTCGATCTCATCCTCATGTTTTCGAAACAGGGAATATCAAATACCTTACTTGTCCTCAATCGGGTATGACAAGGGTTCGTTTACAAAAATGTTAAAGTAACAGACAAATTTGTCGATGTATAAATCTCTTCAATTCATAGGAAAAATTCAAAAGTAAAACTCACTTCTTCTCTTTGATATGGTAATCTGACACATCAATAATAATTTGAAGGCGGGAACATTTTCCGTTCTTATATTCACACAACAGATTTTGAAGAAACGCTTTCTTTTTCTTACATTTACTGAACCGATAGTCAGGTCTTTTATTTATACTATTGCACTTAATATGTGTCTCGATTTGAAGATTGATTAAGGTTTGAATAAAAATTACATTCGAAGGGTGAGAACAATAAAATGATTCACTTAAGTGCGAGTGGAAGGCCTCGCATGCGTTGGTGGTTCATGTCAGCATGGAAGAAGACTCCGCCCGTACGGATGGTGGAAAGGCAGCTTCAAGAGATACGTACGTGTCCTTTTAATGGTCTATTAACTTTGTTAAACGTTCATCAGTAGGTGTCACAAATACAAGGTCAAAGAAAAAAGAGGCCAGAACACCATTTCACACATTGGCCAATCTCGTTTGTAGCCTTATTATCTGTGGACAGGCCTAACATTTGGAGCTTCCTCTATTAAGCTTGAGTCAAGTTAAAATTAGACCTTAAAACTTTAGTTTTAGGCCAAATGATTCTCACAGCAATATTAATGGCTTGATCAAGGTCTTCAAAGTCCAAACGGTTGTAAGGGCCGGTAAAATTCTGAACAAATCACACTAATTGCTTTAAAACATTTTGTGTAGTTGATTCTTCCTTTCATTTTTCAAGAGGCCAAAACCAAGTATATATGCAATCCGTTAAAGTATCCAGGAAAAAAGAATAATTATAAGAAATATTTTGGACAGTATTCAACTGTTTCATCTATGTAAACAGTTTGTAAATCCGTTAAAAATTTAAGGTTATAAGAAGTACCACGAAGATAAGAACTATCCACCACAAGAATAAAATCCCCACCTCTCTTGGTTAGCGGATACATCTGAGTACCTGCAGTGTGAAGTTTGGCATACCCATCCTTCTCGCGTCATACACAAATTTGCTAATGTTTTTTATATCGTTCAACCATAGATCCGAGGTTTAATTAACACAAAATTAAATGACTTTTAGTGGCTGTTCATTAATGTTTACTGTGGCTTTCTGTTTGGCAGCAGCATTCACTTTTGGTTGTTCTAGTTTACGCTTATCATAAGGCCCATGATTGTGGTGTTCATTACTCTCTGTTATTTGTCGGTCGGGATACAGGGTTCTGTATTTACTCTAAGATGAGGTAAGGCCATGGTATTATATAATCAGTTGGTTCAGAATGTGCTCTTTAACCACGTTTAATAACTGACCTTACTTTAATTTACTTTCAGATGAACCAAAACGAAAGATAACATTTTTTTTTCCAAGTAGAATTTTATTCTAGAAGTGGTTCAGTGTTGATTGTAATACATATATTTAAAAAAAAATCAATCAAATAAAAGGTAAAAGGCAAAATAGAGACGTGTAAAAAGAAGGGAGAAAATTAATTTGCTTTATTTTATAGTTACAAACAAAATAGCCAATTGAGTTTGTTTTTCATACAATTGCAGTACATAAACTATAAGAAACAGGAAGTCCTTATTTTTAATATTCTTTTTTTATTTACTTCTAAGAACAAATTAGGAAGAAGGAAAATAAAGAAATAAATTCAAATGACAAAAAAAAACTTCAGTTTTAAGTTTAAAGTTTTTAAGTTGCGTAATCGAATTAAATAATATAAAGTAAACATAGTAGATTTAGAAAATACAAAAATGTATTTTTAAGTTAACATTAAAATATGTAGCTTTAATATGACGCACCTCCTTTTTGATCCCTTATGGAAGAAAAAGGTTGGTGTACAACATTACAAAAAAAATATTATTAGGCAATGAAGCCAAGGTGAGCTGTTAGGACTTGTTAATTGAATATATTCCCCAATGTCCAGCCAATTCGGTCTGCAAACACAATAGAAGGATCATATTGGAAATGTGTTTATATTTTGAAAATGCAGATAAAACAGCTGTACTCCGAATGAAAATTAACTAAATTAGTTTTAATTAGGTGAGAGAGAAAATCAGTATTCGGAGAAAAAATATTTATAAATCATGTATATGTATATGTATTTATTTAATATAAATGATATTAATAATCAAAAATATGGTAGAGATATACAAGAGTCAGCGAAAGAATGATTGGATATATTATGGAAAATATGTATAACAATTAAGTCATAAAATAGTCTACTCCCTATATTTATGTTCCTTTAATAGTAGTTACGAAGACATGGTCACAAAAATTTAATCTCAATATTTACGTTAATAGTACAACATTGTCCTAAAGTTAATTTAATTCTCAAAATTAAATTTGAATTAAATTGCATTACCAGAATATTTACCATAAAATATTATTTTACAACTACCTCTAAGATTAAACGGTATAATACAGACTAATTTAAATTTGCTCTCTACTACGAGATAAATTTGCCTTTTTACATAGAATAGGGTTTTTCTGTAGGTTTTTGAGTATGTTAAATAGAAGTGATTCCAAAAGGTCCCATCGTTTTATTCGAAATGTCTACCTCTTATGCTAATTTCACTGTACTATCAATGGAACACCTAAAAACCATATTTACATTTATGTTATAGTTCATTGTTAACATTCTCTAAAACCATAGTCATACCGACTGAATTTAAATATAATAAATTTTGAACACGATATCAAACTATAAAAAGGATAATATATACTTACATATTATATATTAAGACTTAAATATTGTTAATTAAAGAATTTAGAAAAAAAATATTATCTCAAATTTAAGATTTTATAAATGTGAATACTAATGGAAAATTCTATACCACTGAAATATCCTGGACAAGCTATTTATAATCTTGGAATATCAATTATAACAAAATTTCGTAATATTTAAAATATTTAATTGACTCAATAATATATTAATGCATTTAAAAGAGTCAAATGGTCAAACTATCATTAAAAACAAACTAAAAATTATAATACTATTGTAGTTTAATACAAAGATGAAAAATATAAAACAAATTCAAAACAAGTTAAAATAAGGTTAACTTCTCCAGTCAAAAGTTTTGAATGTAGTATCTATATAAATTGAAAGTTACTTTAAGTTTAATGAGTTAACTAAACTTTTTCATTAAATTCAAATTAACTTTCAATTTATATATACTATATTAAAAATACCGCCAACCAAGTGGAAACATGCAACAGGCTGTAAAACACGAAATTTGTTTTAAAACCTCAATGTTTTAAAACATTATTTCATTGATTTCACAACAAATTCTAAAACGTGTTTCAAAACACAAAGTTTTACAACTTGTTGCATAGTGTAAACGAAACTTAAGCATATTTATTTTTAAATTTAATATTAATAAAATTCAAGAATAATAATAACTATTCAAAGTCCTCCCGATGGATGTTAGTAAACATATTCTATTTAAATTTAAATTATTTTAAAAGCCAAGCCAAAAGAATAATAATTATTTAAGCCGAAAGAAAAAAAAATTGAAATACAAGAGCCAAAAGGTAATTTGGCTCTTACATGGTAATCAGACGAATAATGTCCACCAGAGATACGCCACCGAGAGTGGTTTTTCATTTCTACTCCCGGCTGTATTCATCCTTGACAATTATTCAGATAGGGGTGGTAAGGGGAAAGGAAGGGAGGATCACATGATTGGGTTGACGTGCGACGAGGTCAGAGGTGATGTCAGTGGAGATGTAAGCGGATTCATACTCTTTCCCCGGCCTGGAACCATCCCGAACATCCTCCCACACGATTCCAGAAGATGGTACTCGGTTCCAATACTGGGTGTGTTAAGCGGCGCTTTTCGGCTGGAACTACACTCCGTGACTTTTGAGTTGTTCAGTCTAACCGCAGGTGTTTTAGAGATTGTACGTATAATCGTGAGAGATTGAAGTGATTGACAGATGGATCGTGATAACATCGTCAAATGGGAGAAGGTGATAAGTTTTAGATGAACATTATATCCTGTTGTCTACTATTTGTTAAATTATTTTATAATGTCCATACACTTGTAGGTAGGAAACAGACTACAATTATTAAGACAATTAATTTTTGACCATAAATAATGAGATTGGTTTCTCACATAAGCTACTATTTTTTTATATCCTTTCTCAAATCAAATACAAGAATAGTATTAATATTTATTAAATCAAGTCTTCCTTTTCTTATAACTAGCTGGTGTGTTCATTCTTCACACGGCTAGTCTATAAAGTAACTTTGCTCCTTTTTATTATACCGAGTGTTCATTTGAAAACTCCTTCTGACTGGATTTATCTCTCCCTAGGAAACGAACTTAAGCCTCCATGACATTTTATTTTCTTCCATATTTTGAACCTTTACACAGAAATAATTTTTTCCCCACAATTCTCTCTGAAGATTATAAAACTATTTCCCTTTCATCTTTAATCTAGAAGGAATATTCCCATCAAATCCCATCCTATCTTCCTCAATAATTTACCAACATGTGAGCATATAACGTGGTTTTATTATTCAAAGGTTGGTAAAATCAAATTAGCGTTGTAATTCAAGGCAAGGCTCTGTGAAACACTGCTGCGTACAGGATTTTCCTCAAAGTCTAATTTGGTCCAAGAAACTTCGCTGGTTTCCTGTTCCTTTTACTTTATCTTTACTTTTCATCCTTTTCGTTAAAAACAAAAGAAAGAAAGTAATATCAACATATTTTCATTTCAGCTCCTAGCAGAGTCAGTAAATGGCCGTAATAAAACTGAAAAGGTAATATTATCTTATTACACCACTAAGGTTTAGTGTGAATTTAATTTGTGAATGGGAGTCAAGGTCACATTTTAATGAGAAAAAATTATTTTCAAGAAACACGAAGATACAAAAAAAAGTGTCCAAAGTGGGTAAATAGATTAAATTGAGTACCGCAGTCGATGAATCCGTGCACTACAACTGGAATTGAACTGTAAAACCATAACAGATTTTTATAGCATACTAAAATTCATAAAACTTGAACGTGCATAGCGTGAGTTGAGAATCTCACTTGAATTCTTTTTATCACAAATGCAATCATTCGCATAGATAAAATAGTTGTAAAGATAAGGCGCACTTAAGGAAACCACCTACTTGAAGTAATATACAGAATATCCTTACACTGTGATGTTTATGAAAATGGCAGTACTTAAGCCCGAAAAACACTAAGACAAACCGCAGGTACCTTAAAATTTCATGCTGTGACCGTTTTAAAAATCATTTTATATCGTTTAAGAATAGCTAGCTTACTTTGATCTGATAAATGTGATATTTCATTAGAGGCGTCTTTGAAAAATAGTTAGTTTATTATCTTTAACTAATTTTTAAATCGTAAAAGTTAAAAATAAGGTTTTTAATTCTATAGAAACATGTTGTTACCTTTCACCTCTATTTTGTGGTGAAACCTATTGTAATAATAAAGCAGTGCCTAAAATAGCTTGGAATTAATAAACAACTATAACGCATTTTATTGCTTCAATAGGTGGCCCCCTTAAATGCTAAACCTAAACTTAGGTGTGAATCAACATAAAAAAACACATTATTTTTGTATGGTTCAAAAAATACGCGAAGATTCTAATATTAAAAAAAAACCTATCTTCTCTCATGTATTCATAAGCAAACCCAAATTGCTATGAAGCTCTTCCTTTTTACTTTGTCGTATAAAGATAAAATATTGTAATCGTGACAATTTTTGAGCTCGGGATTATTACGAATCTTTACTTTTTATGTGACTCCGAACACAAAAAAGTTGGATTTTATAATTCTGTCCTTAGCCACAGATCTGAAACTGTTTTTATGGATGTCGTTCAAATTTGATTTTTAGATTTTGTAAGGCAATACCACAGATAGTTTTTTTGTTAGGGTAGTTTACTAACGAAGAACTTTTTTGAATTACAAATTTTTTGAAACTAGCTTGAACGATTTTGATTAAAAATTTATTATATGGAGTGTTTGAACTAAAAATTCGTTCAAAGTTAGTTTACAGGCAGTTGATTTTGTAAATTTGATATTTTTTAAATTGCTTAATCAATTTGGCTTAAAATATATCTATATCTATAGAATGTTTAATATAAATACATTTCTATACTGGTTTTGGGGGGAAATTTGTTTAAGAGTAGTTTAATGATCACTGATTTACATTTTTTTTAGGTCTTAATATAAAGGAAAAATTGATTTAACGATTTAGTTAGAAGTTGGTATTTGGAGGCTATTAAAATAAAAATTAATGTTTTATGCTTATGTTACTTTTACTTAGCTAGCTAGCCAGCCCTCTGAACCACAGTCGGTTCATAACTTCGCTCTTCAACCTCTTGAACGATTTCCTGTCGACAGCAGAAGTCTCATTTACATCCAGGGCTTTAGGGCAACGTTTCGCAATTAAATTAAGTCAAAAAACGTGTTTACATTTTGTAAAACAAAACGGAACCCCTTTAATTTTCAGCGTAGGAAACAAAATTCACCGCAGGATAAGGATGTTTTTGTTCAAGGTCAAACACCTTTAAACTGAAGGTTACAATTTTTCCAGGAGGAAGGTTACACGTTTTGTTCTCTTTCATGTCCCATAAATAAATGAAGCCACCTTGTTTACGTGCCTGCCAGGGAAAAAATTGTAAGATTTTACTCTTAATTAAATTATACTTATGTTAGGTCTATATTATAGCTATTATAAAAATACAAAATAATGTCAACATATATTTTAATGATCATAGTGTAACATATATATAGCATTTTAGAAAACATTCTAGATGATTAAGTTTTAAGTAAGGAGTAGTTAAATTAAGAGTTAAGACTTGGATATGTTAATCTAGAAAATAACAAATTTACGTTCAAAATTTAAGTTGTTATTAAAGTGATTACTATATAATGTGATGTTGAGAAATTAAAAAATAAAACAATTTTAGAAAGTTATTAGAGTAACATTATGTATGATTATGAAAAATTAGAGAAAATTAAAATACTTCATCAACTTAAACAATGGTCAAATGAGTTGATGAACAGTATAAAACATAGGTTAACACATTAAAGGATTAATCTACAAAATATAACAAACAGTATAGAGATATGAACATACACATTAAAGTAAAAACATTTTTTGAAATCATTCAGAATAAAATTAGTTTAACATCAGCAAAGTTGATTTAGATAATGTTGAAGTATGATATAATATTGAATTAAAAAAGTATGGTTATGTTGGTCGAAGTCTTATCTGTATTAATGTCCTATTACTCCTTTGAGATCCAGCACTGGAAGAAATGTCTGAACTACTTCAATTCGACATGTTTCTGAACATTGGAACCATATTCATGGATATTTGTCGTTGTGTAAAACAGAAGGTGTTTTTATGACAGCTATATATTATAGTTAACATGTCGAATTGAAGTAGTTCAGACATTTCTTCCAGTGCTGGATCTCAAAGGAGTAATAGGACATTAATACAGATAAGACTTCGACCAACATAACCATACTTTTTTAATTCGATATTATATCATACTTCAACATTATCTAAATCAACTTTACTGATGATGGTGACCTGGTGGTCTAGGGGTAAGGTGTCAGACTTCTATGCTGGCGGCCGGGGTTCAATCCTCGGTACCGGCACAGATTTATCTGATTACCAAACCCTTCCTTCACCTCTGACAAGACATCTTGTGAATGTGGAGAATGCCAGGCCTCCACCGTGGTTCGGATTCCACGTTAAACTGTAGGTCCTTCATTTCATCTCACAATCACCCTACCATTACACATTAGCGTAAGTGCGTATAACCCGAATTGGTAGTAAGACGAGGTGATAATAATAATAATAATAACTTTGCTGATGTTAAACTAATTTTATTCTGAATGATTTCAAAATAAGTTTTGACTTTGGTGTGTATGATCATATCACGTTATATTTTATTACTATTTTAAAGTGTTAAACTATGTTTTAAACTATTCATCAACTCGTTTGATCATTGTTTAAGTATATGAAGTATTTTAATTTTCTCCAATTGTTCAAAATCATACATATTGTTCCTCTAAAAACTTCCTGATTTTTTTTAAATTTAATTTTTCAACATCATATTATAGAGGAGAAGGTAGGAATATGAGATAGGGTAGAAATTTGAGATACCATGGTTTTGATCTCTTTTCACTACTTGCATCTAGCAGATATCTTGGAAACTATACACCTCAGACACGCCACCGTTATGTTGCAGACGGCGAGCGTTTTGTTTGTAGTACTGAAGCATGGTGAACGTTTGATGTTTTGGCGCCAGCTTAAAGTTTTCGCTAGTAATTATTGATTAGCCAACTACGACTGTTTCTATCAAGATTTTTCAACAAATTAATGCGGTAAGTTACATTATATGAATTGTAGTTTTAGAATATAAATATAGTTCACACAAATATTGCGTCTTTCCATGTGAGTTATTAGAAAAACCCAAAACGATGAGTTGGTTGAAATATGAGACACTTGGTGGGTAGTAATATGAGACTATCTCATATTTCTACCACAGTTTTTAACACAAGTGTTTTTCAATACTCTATTAGATCATATTACATATTCTTTATGTTCAAACATCAGTCAAAAATACCCAAAGTTGTGGGGTTAAAAGGCAAAAGACAAGTTGCTAGCCAAACTTCAGCCGAACGAGGTGGGCTGATTACTTTAGTGAGTTGCATGAATGCAGCAGGGTTTTGTGCCTCCGATGATAATTTTTCCAAGGAAAAATGAAAACAAGCAGTTGACGAAAGGAGCTCCACATGGATGGATTGCTACATACCACCCGTCTGGCTGGATTCAAGCACACCTTTTCACAAAATGGTTCCAGAATTTCTTAAATGTTGCCAAACCGACAAAATATTCTCCAGTATTGTTGATTCTGGATGGCCATTATAGCCACACCAGAAATATAGAGGTCATCGATTTGGCCAGAAATAATTTTGTGTCAATTGTGTCGCTTCCCCCGCACTCGACACACAAATTACAGCCTCTAGATAAAACCTTCATGGGTCCACTGAAGGCGTACTACAGCGAGGAAGTGCGGCTATGTTTGCGGCAACAACAAAGAGCACTGAGTCCATTCGACATTGCAGACTTATTCGGGAAGGCATATTTGAAAGTGCAAACAGCTGAAATAGCTGTTAAGGGATTTCTTGTAACCGGAATCTACCCGCTAAATAAGAATATTTTCTCCGACACGGATTATATAGCAGCAGCCCAAAAAGTAGGGCCCCTATCTTTGACCACATCACCACAAATAGCACAAACTTTGCCTGCAACTGATGTTTCCCCGCAGACTCCATCTAGCTCCTGTCCACCCACATCTGCAACTCACATCTCTCCACAGACTCCGACTAGGTCCTGTCCATCCACATCTGCAACTCACGTCTCTCCACCGAGTCCAACTAGCGACCGGTACATCCAAGTCTCCAATGATTGCACCGCATACTCCATCTAGCTCCGGTCCATATACAAGTGGCTTAGGAAAAACATTCAAACCTCACGACATCTCACCTGTTCCAACAGTTAAAGCTAAAGCTACAAATCGTGGACGTAAATCATGTGGATCCGCAGTTATTACCTCATCACCATATAAGAATGACTTACTTTGCACTACACCAAAGCGAGCTGTCACCTTATCCTCTAAAAGAAGAAATTCAAAAAATCAAAAGAAGAGGCAAGTTAGGCTTATTGAATCCGAAACAGAAGAATCTTGAAGTGATGATAGTGCTTCATTAATTGATTCTGATGATTCTGATATGGATGAACCTGGCCAGCTTCATCCAGATTCACAGGATGCCAGTTGCCTATTTTGTGATGGCAAATTTTCTAACGACTCTAGGGGAGAATTGTGGGTAGAGTGTCTCCTATGCAAGATGTGGGCCCATAGTGATTGTGCTGGTGCAGAAAAAGACACCTATGTATGTGATTATTGTAAATAGAATAGAAGTGTATCATTTGACAACAGTAGACTATATTTATAGTCCTTGTTTTGAAGTTTTATACATATTATTATTGTTTTTTTTTATCTGGAAATACTATCTCATATTACTACCCTATTTTTGAAAAATCAGTTTGTGCACATTTTTATTAAATAAGATATTTTTTTATAGTGGTTTGGTCTATCTAATTTCTGTTTATGTCACTTATTGCACATAGAATTACCTTTCTTTAGACGTTTTATTCTTTAGTCTAAGTCTATTTTGAGGTTTGATATGGGGAAAAATAAAATGGGTATCTCATATTCCTACCTTCTCCTCTATATTCCACTTTAATAACAATTCAACTTTTGACCGTAAATTTGTTATTTTCTATATTAACATATCTAAGTTTTAACGCTCAACTTTTTGCAAATTCTACTTATATCTGATTTAATTCGAATATCTAGAGCCGATTTAAGTATGTTTCGATATTTTGTTTTGGTCCCAGAGTATGGCGAGAATCCAGCTTCGCACAAGTACGTGCTGGCGAATGGCAACAATAGCTCACCATGACAACTTAGGATATTCTTCTTTTAAATAGCCCCAAAAGCCAATAAGAAAAACTTCTTTATATTTTTTATTAGTTGACTCTCATAAGTAATATTAATCAGATTTTCAAAAAATACTTCAGAAAACCTGGTTTGCCTATCTTGTACGAATGTACACAGTCATTTTTTTATTCATGGTTGGAAAATACTGATTAATAAACGTGTGTCAATTGCGAAGATGATCTGCAATGTCGATTCCAATTTATTTTTAAAGTTCAAGCTAGGAGGTACAATGACCTGGCTGTCTAGGGGTAAGGTGTCAGATTTCGGTGCTGGGGGTCCGAGGTTCAAACCTAAGTCCTGGCACAGATTTATCTGATTAACAAACACTTCCTTCACCTTTGACAATACATGTATTAATTACAGCTTGTAAATATGTGGAGTGCCAGGCCTCCATCGTGGTTCGGACTCCACGTTAAACTGTAGGTTCTCCATTTCATCTCACAATCACCCTACTATTATATATTAGCGTAAGTGCGTACAACCCGAACGGGTAGTAAGACGTGGTGCTAAAATTAAATTTTAATTTCAATTTCCTTTATTAGAGTGCTTGCCAACAGTCGTAAGACATATAACAGGCCAGCATAATAATAATAATAATAATTCAAGTTAGAACTCTTCAATAAAATCCTTAATTGTTGGAAAAGAATAAAAGTATTTTGCTCCACAGCTGAGATTCAAAATTACAAATTACAAGACAGTGAAAATATGTTATCGATCGCATAAAAATATTTACATTTATTCCTTGGAGTGATTAGCGTACTTCGGAAGGATATGCAATATTTTATAGACATGAAATTTTGCTAATCGATCAGATAATTGAAATTTATGATACAAAAATATGCCAACAACTCTTTCCGGAATCCAAAAATTCTAAGGAAGACTTTACCTCGCAGCTCCCTTGTTTGCCTTAAACTACTAACTCTGAGTGTCAGAAGCGACTTTCAGAGGAAGTAGGCGGCTATTTTTTTGCCTAAAGTACCGATCTGTAGTCACAGATCATAACCTTTATGTGTGAGTGTGTAAGTTGATTGTGAAGGGAAAATGGAGTTGGTGGGTGAAGGTTTGTATGTTGGGAGCAGCAGTGTTTGTGTGTAGTAGCTAGATCGAGCCCTCATACACTGTGATGGAAAACACAAGCGCAGTTAGGCCCGATGTGAGTGGTGTAGTGTGTAAGTAAGTTCTAGATGAGCTGAAAGAAAATACATGGAATAATATTAGTCACTAAGCGAAGATGGCGTTGATGAAAGTGAAAGTTAGACTTTACCTCATGAAAGCCACCGGACTTTTGAATGAAAAAGCTTGGCCAAGTCGTGACTACCCTTATCTTTACATGTAATTTTAAATAATACTAACTGTGATGGTTGACTTTTAATAATAATTAATAATCTGGCCCGATTCGTTTAGCACAGTTTTAAGTGTGATTGAAATATTTTTTGCTACCAATGCATACCTGTGAAGAACACACTGACATCTGGTGCAGTATTATCTGAGTTTTTAATTACTGTAAAAACAGCTTAGAACAAGCTGTCCAATAAAAGTGGCTGACCTAAATATTGCCTCATACACCAGATATAAACGTAAATACAATATTTGAAACTTTAAATGTGTAAAAAAAATAATTTTTTTTTCGCGGTACCCTTAATTTTACCTCATGGAACCTCAAGGTTTCTTGGAACTCTGTTTGGGAAACGCCGCTCTAAGGTCACTCCTGAACTCCATCATCCCATCTGAGCTCCGGACCCCTAGTTTTTAAACGTGCGAATAGGGAGTCGCTAGCGTATTTCTTTCATCTCCCACACAATCTCGCAAACCTCTAATTTTGAAACGTCTGCGCTGCGAAAACTGACGTCACACGATCGAATAGACAGAATATTCTACTCACCAGTCTCACACCATACAAGACAAGGCTTGTCTGTCAAGTAGAGGATAATATAATAAAATGGATAACATCCCCCTCTTCGGTTACAACCTTATGAGAGTGATTTTGTTGAAATAAACTTAATATTGTATATCATTGATTTACAGAAGCAAAAAATATGATTGCTTTGTACACTTTATTCAATCCTTCAATAAAAATATTTGCTTGGGTTGAATTATAATAATATATCTTAATTTTCTCAATATTACATTACCTTAAATATGACTGAATCGATAGTGTTACATTCTCATAATATAAAGTTCGCGTGTTCAAATAATGTCATTTTCAACATTTTTATTTTTATTCCTGAAAAAGAAAACCTTTAATTTCAAAGTATTGTATTAGTAGGCACACAATTTGTTTTAAATATTTTATATAAAAGTATACAAGGTATTTTAGCCTAGGTAGACTACCATAATATTCTTCTTTAAAGATAATCTAACAATATATTAAATTAAAAACAGTACATTATTTTGAAATTTTGTATGTACCGGGGTAGTTATTTAAATATTAAATTAATGGGTTAAATGAGATAAAAATGTACACATTTAAAAATTAGGCTAAGCAAGCAAATTAATATTTGCATAGTAAGCACCTTTAGGGTATATTTATATTTTAAAAATAGTTGTGAAAATGAAATAAAATTTTACTGAATCATAATTATTAACAAGTGATTTAAATTCAGACAAAAAAGTTAATATATTATATTCTAGGTGGGAACGATCTCGTGAAGTTCTGACTTTCAGAGATTTACGCTACCAAGTGCGCTTAAGTGGATATTGAACTTAAGAACGGTTTAACTTATACTTATATAAATTAAGTAAATCTTGAGAAAACAAACTTATATGCAAATAACTTGAAGATGGTTTCCTAATAAAACGAAACAAATCGCTTTACATGATGCAGTAAATACAATAAGTGTGTTTATTTTCACTTATATATCTTGTTTAATGGTGTGTTGTGGCATCCCATCACCTCAATCCTTTGGCACGTCATGGTTTTACAATTTTGTCAGATTGAGATTTCATTCGCAAGCGAAACAACGCCACACCGACTCGCACGACAGTAAAAACCTTTAAAAATTAGCTCTGGTTTGGTACAGCCTGCAATTTGCGAGTTCATGAGTTGCGAGTATTTTCGCGAGTTTCAAAATTAGGGGTTCCGGTCTTCCCTATGGCCTTCTTCCCTCTTGTTTTCCTAGGTATAACCGCTATAAAGTTACCTCCTCCCTATTTAATATATGTACCAACAAATCATGTATGTTTAGTTATCTAAAATAAGTTAATTTAAGGTTAGTTTACTTATGACAACTTTTAGAAATTTAATTTTTTTAATAATAATATGGCCTTTGAAATTTAGTCAAAAATGGGTATATGATAATTATTTTTTAAATTAAATAATAATATATTTTATCCGCTTTAGTGGCCAAACGGTCTAAGCAGCACTCTCGTATTAGACTGGCCTAATGATGACGAGGATACCAGGTTTCGAATCTCTTTTGGGTCGACTGTGAGGGGCATTTAATAAATGGTTTTCCACTCTCCCTCCACGTAAATACGAGTAGATTATCTCTAAAATTATTTATTCCTCATCCCTACCCTATCAGAGTAGTCATAATTATATGTGTATAGCCTGAGGAGACGGGGTGATAAAAAAAAATTAATTTAGAATTTTACAAATAATATAAGTTTGCTTACACATAATTGATCTTTAATGTTTTAAATTAAATAAAAAATAGTTCGAGCATTAAAAAAAATAACGTGAAAGGTGTTACTGTCAGTAACAAGATTATGAGTTCGTTAATCAAATTTATTCAAGGTTGACCAATATACTTTCATACTCAAGCTGGTAACCACGTGGACAAAGGATATAATCTTGTCAGGACTCTATTCCTGACCGCAGGTCTGACAGTGTATAGACATCACTCATCATTAAAATGGAATACTAAATGTTATATAATCAATTAATTTTAAAAAGAAAGCCGTAATCGCCCACTTTGGTGGGCGCATGATCTAAGGCACTACTTTAGTAGTAGACTACCTGCCAATGACGGGGAGATCGTGATTCTAATATAGGTCGGGTGTGCTGAGGGTGGTTTTTCCAAAATTGTTTTTCATTCTTCTTCCCCAAAACTGTGGGCCAGGTGCTTAGCGGGGGAGGGGAAATTGGTATGTATCCCCCTCAATATATTTTTTAATTGAATATTAAATTGTAAATAATGTAAATAAATTAAGTAAAAACCCTCAGTCCGGCGTTAATGTAAATCTCATATAATTTCTGACCTACCCGCTCACCACTTGTGTGTTAAGCGCCTTAGTGTATATATTTATTTTTCGTGGCGTTAAAAGTCGTTTGCAAACAAGCAGATGCAAGCGGGGAATGTTGTGACAAGGTAACGGGACATACCCCATCCTCCCACCCTATCCCTGAGAAGTCTACGATACAGTAGGGTGGAGGAACATTCCAGCAGCTAGGGTAGTTTGTACTGAGCTCTAGTATTGAAGTGGTGTTCGTTGGAATGTGCTTGTATTGTGGATTGTTGTGTGGTGTGGAAAAAGATGAGTAAAAGAAAAATGGACCTTTTAACATTTTTTTAGTAAATAAAGTAAAAAGAATTGCCTAAATGTTAGTGCGTTTAGTTCAGAATTGGCAGGAGACAGTGGAAATAAGCCTTTAAATGTCGCCTTTTGTGGAAGTTCAGTGGTAGAATCATTAGCTCCCTCAAGTAATAAGCCTACTCCACTTGTATGTAGCCCTTGCCTGGAATCTGATAATCGTAAGTACTCTGCCTCTACAACTCCAAACCCCCTAGATATTGGATTATTGGTGGAGAAATCATGTACAGACGTAGAAAAGTATAATTTTATTCAAAATACTTGGGTTCCTTATGATCTATCTATACAAGTTTCCACTTGGACAACGAAACCTAAAATTTCAGAAAAAATGTCTGTTGGAATTCCAGTGGCTTTTCTAATTAAAAGAAGGGTCCTTTTGTAAATATTACATTATTTTCACTAAAGATTCTGCGGTAGGCAAGGGAAATAATGTTAAGCTGGGAGCATTTGTTAACGCTCTTTTTAATTGATGGAAAGACGCCAAAGAAGATTTAAGAAGGCACGAAATAAGTGCTTACCACAAAAAATATTTAATTTCCGCTCATAATTTTTAAGCAATATATGAAAAAAAAAAACTGATAATATTTTAAGTAAGGTGGATAAAGAAAGACAAGAAATGTTTTTGGAAAATATGAGAAAATTGTTGCTGGTTATCAAGACAGTTATTTTTGTGGCCTGCAAGAAATTGCTATGCGTGGTCACTCTGATTCTGGGGCGGTAACAACAGAAGACTCTCCCTACATAGGTAAAAATGAAGGAAATCTTAGAGCCCTTTAATGATTTAGAATTAAACCATTTAGAACCATTTAAAAAATTACGGGAATAACTTATCTTATACTAGTCCACATATTCAAAATGAAATAATCTTAGCATGTGGTGACATAATTTTATCTAGTATTGTAAATAAAATCCATGCATCTGAATGTTTTAGTATATTAGCGAATGAAAATACAGATATTTTTGGTGTTTAGAAATTTTCTCTTTGTGCTATGTATGCAGAAAAAATAGATAGGAAGTTTGTTTTAAGAGAAGATTTTTTTAAATTCATTGTATTTGAAGACGTCAGTGTTTCGGGTATTGCAAATACTTTACAAAAAGAGTTTTCAGAAATGGGTGTAAGCATGAGATTTTTGATGGTGTTGCAGCGATGAGCGGACAATTCCAAGAATGTGCTGCAATAATACTTAATACCTTTCCTGGAGTAATTTACGTCCACTGCTCCAGTCATGTACTTAACCTTGTCCTTTGTCACTCATGCTCAGTTCCAGCTATAAGAAACAGTTTAACGACTTTGAAAGATATTTAATTCTTTAGACTTTCAACCAAACGTGCCACAGTTTTGAAAAACTTTATTATCAATGAAAACAGTGATGCACGGAGAACACGCCTCCTCATTTCTGCAAAACTAGTTGGGTTGAAACCTAGATTCTATTCTACTCTTTAAGGAATTTGGTTCTCCAATTTTGGAAGCTTTGAGCGAAATTCGAAATTTAAGTTATGCAGAATCTTCCTTTAAATCATTTGTGCTATTTTCAGCTTTGAATAGTAGCCCTTTTTTGAAGCCACTGTGTATTTTAAGCAAAGTTTTTAGTTCGGCGCATGGCTTTACTTCAATCGAAGCAGTTAGATCTTGCTTCTTCTATAAATTATGCTGAATCGTTGAAGAAAGAAATTCAACAAATGAGAGATGATGCTGAAACCTCGTTTAAGGCCATTTACCATGAGGTCTAGAAAATTTCTGCTAATCTAGGAGCTCCAAATCAGATACCTAGACATTGTGGTAGGCAAACTACTAGGTCTAATTGCACTTCAAGCATGAATAATCCCAAATAATATTAAGACTTATAGGATTTCCATTTGTATGCCGTTTCTTGATTTTTTTTTATTCAAGAAATGAGTGACAGATTTCTAAACCACAAACATGTTTTGGAAAAGCTTTCTTTCTTACACCCAGATAAATGTAAAAAGCTGACTGACAACGAAATAAAAATATGCTGTGAAACTTTATCAGTTCAGTGGCCCAATGATGCATCATCTATACCTGAAAAGTTCTTTAGAGAAGTTAATATATGGAAAAGAACATGGATTTAAGGATCTGACTATCCCTGTGACTTCATAAGTTCACTCAGTGAATGTGAACAAAATATTTTTCTATCTGTAAACAAATTTATTAAATTAGCGGTGAAATTACCAATAACAACTGCCACCGTATAAAGGTCCTTCTCATTGAGGTGGCTAAAGAACTACCTTCGAAACACCACTTCACATAATAGACTTAATGGTTTGGCTTTGATATCTATTCACAGATAAGTTATTGTTGATCCCTAAAAATTTTTAAACAAAATGTAAAAAAAAAACACTTGAAGATTAGGGATTGTATTCTAATGCATACTCAAGGTAGGACAATAACAGTTAATTAAAACTAATATTTTTTAATAAATTCAGTAATTTTAACAGAATTTGTTACATTTTAACGAAATTGCATACTACTGTATATATTTTTTAGGCTTTTTTGGTGATTTTTTTACATTATGGTACAGTTTGACACATTTCAAATGATGTTTTGTTAAATCATTTAAATAAAATATCAATTTTCATATTGTTTTATTAAAAATAAATAACCATATCAAGGGAAAAAAGTAAAATGTTGAAAATATGTTTAAATCTGCCACAGGAGATAAAATATCAAATTTATTTCTTATGTAAAATCAAAATATAAGGGTTACGCCACCGAGGCAGGTTATTCTTGAACAAACTGTTATAAACGCACATAAAATACTCGATGTTACATAGAGATACAGGTGTTTCCCAGGCTTGGACTTGATTCACACGTTCGCTGAAAATAGAGAACAGAAAGTGCTTGAGTGACAGCAGTATACCCATGAAGCATTGCAACCCAAACATAATATTCTGATTATCAACATATTTTATTTTCTTGTGGATAAACATATATTTTAGAACATTGTCACAAAGGATTTTTTCAAATTATAGTGCTGTGTCGTGGCACAATCCAAGTGTTTCCACTGGTATCCACACCCTCGTACACACTATCACCATCATATACTCGTAGTTTCATCGGGACATGGGAAGAGCCTCACCAGAAAGGATGTACGATTAGTGTATTCGGGTGTCTCCCGGGCAAAAGTACATTAATACTGGCTAATGTTTTCCCTACTGGGCTACAAATGATATAGCCCAGACGCTCAATAATATTATATATCTGGTTTGTAAGTGATGAAGAAGGTCGTGATTTCAATTCTCAGCCTGGTGTACTTAGTTTTCTCATTGTTTCCATGTTGGTACATTTAAATCTAAATTAGACCCTCTTAGTCAATAAGTCCATCCGTGTAAATATTCAGAAAGCCCAGACGAGACATTAAGTGTTTGTAATGTATTTTTTCATTGGAGCATCATGCTAAGACTGATAAAGCATTTATAAATAGTGCCTGTCCCATTTGATGAATAAAACGGTAAACCTCCCTAGAAAACTATTAATTAACGTGTTCTTATACTTCAAAATTCACTTAGTTTTCTAAAGCAAAACACAGCTCCTGTTGAAAATAAAGTTATTCTTCTTTATCTTATTACTCTTCCTGACACATTATTTAAAAGTCTCACTAAACATTTTTCACACAACAAATCATAGTTTTATGAGTCTTTAATTAATAATGATGGTGAAAGTTATTTATCGCCTTATTTATTCCTTATATCAAAGTAGGTTTTATCCCTTTCCCTATTAAATCTTAACCTATAAAGAAAGAAGCTTTCTAACTCTATGAAACTTCTTATCAATTAAAATTATTTTTTGTGACGGTTGTTTTAAAAATAAATTATCTGAAATAAATTGTTATAGTACAAATCTTTGAGCATTTTTTAGGGGGTATCTTACTACTCGGGCATATATTTTACAATAATTAGATAGGAATGAGGAAATTAGAACCATATTTGCGTGGAAAGAGAGTGGTGAGATATTTAGAGAAACCATCCTTACTACTCCAAACTGTGGTTCCAACACAGACATTCCTATCACCATAAATCCAGGTAAAGTAACGTCTTCGACTATTCATCCAACTATGCAGGTTAAGGCATTTTTAAGATTAACAGTTCCTTAATTTACCGAATTTATAATATTTAAACCCTCATCGTTGTTAGTTTGGTCTACCTTTTCACCTTCATTTTAGATTGGGTTGCCAGTGATGGGAAAATTAGGGTTCAAATGCCGGTCGGGAATAATTACGTTGGTTTTTACTAAATTATTTCCCACTTTCCCGCCAAGAAAATGCCGGTATATCCCATTTGAAACTCTTATCTTCCTCATTTATACAACATTAGCGTAATTAATGTATGCGCATAGTCCAAATGGTACTAAGACACGGTGGAAAATGTTTTTCCCCTTGCTTGGCGTGTAACTTCCCTTCCAGGTTAGCCACACTTTTAGCTACACCGATACCTACTTCGGTGGCCACATGGTTTAAGGCGTCACTTTCATGTTATACTAGACTGTTGATGACGGAGATTGGGGTCCAAATCCCGATCGGATGTACTGAAAGGTTTTTCAAAAATAGTTTTCCATTCTCCTTCCACGTGAATGTGGGTACACTTCCTCTAAATTCAAACTTCTTCTTCCCTGGATCATTAGCTTAATTAGTACATATTCGTATAATCTGAACAAGTAGTAAGACGCGGTACTAAAAATAAATAAAAATAACACCGATGAGCAAGGGATGATGGAGTCAGAATTTAGAACAAGGGTAGTCGTGTTTGTTTGTAAATAAAGTAGAAAAACTTTTTATGGAAACAACATATCAGTAAGCATGATGGAGAGTTGAACTTTTACATCCCCTTTACGGGCAAACAAGAACCGATGAGCTTGTCCATCGATGCGGGTGAAAGCAAACTCTGTTGAAAGCCTAATGGGATCGTAGAATCCTTTGTTTGGGTTTGTAACGCTGCGCTATACTTGTATATAGCTAAATTTGTTTTAAATTCTGGTCGGTAACAGTAGAATAGTGTTATCCCGCAGGGGAGAAGGTGGTGTGGCACGCATTAAGATGGGGAGAATCTATCGTTCCAGAATAATACGTGGCCATCTAGTTCCTAAAGGGGGTGCTCGCCAACCTATGGTTCGTGATGTCATGGTAGCTTGTCTGTAGTGTTAATTTATATCCCTCTATAATTTCCCACTTTAAGAATATTTTTTTTGTTAAATGGTTGCTACAGTCCAGCTGTCAAATAATTGGGGAAATACACATTTAATTATTATACGATAGTTTGTATATTATAGATAGTTTTGATGTTATAGATAGTTATTTAACTATTTATAAAACTAGCAATTGAAGATGGTATCTATATATGATTAAAATACCCTATTCTCTATCGTCAAACCTTGCTTGCCCTGTCAACGACCCACGAGCCTTTCATAAATTCCCATGAGCTATTTTACTACCGTAAGCTTAGACCAACCCCTTTCGGTGGTCAAATAGTCTAAAGCGTCACTCTTGCCATAAACTTGACTTCTGATAATGGGGATATTGGGGTTCGAATCCCGGTTGGGTGTATTGAGGTTATTTCTTCTAAATAGTTTTCCACTATCTCTTTCCATTCAAATGCGGTTACACCTCTAAATTCAGCCTTTCCCATCCCTAACACATTAGCGTATAACTTTAACGGGTAGTAAGATGCAATGCTAAACAACTGTTTAGATTGACGGTTTCCCTTTTTTACATCCCCCACACATTTCTTTGGTGCATTCGGCCAATTATATTATAAGGTGAATGCAATATATAAAAAATCTGGCTAAATAAAGGTTATCTACCGTTAGAGTACGGCCAGACTGGGTGAGCAAGCAGCTAAAAAATAAAATAGAACACATTGGTTGTAATGAGAGTTGGCCAGACTGGAGCGAGCGAGCGAGTGACGCGTTTGAAAGATAGAACTGGTTCTATTTTTCAAGAGCACGCGCTCGAACAGGAACAGTCTAGTTTACAGGTGCTGGGCAATATTGTTGTATGTTGGTTTATTGAATGGTAGGAAAACTTCTCAATTTGACATGATATCTGATTTTTTTAATTATTATTGTTAGGTTTAACACACTTGCCACAAACGGCTAATTTAATTGGTAAAGCCATAAAATATATATATATATATGTAAAGCTGATATGTTAAAATACTTCAATAATATAATCAAAGTAGGCTTTTACAAATAAGAATCACCATTAGCGTGGCGAGAGGATGGTAAAACCACAACAATAAATCACTTGTCAAAAACCACCCTCAGTTAACTGAGCCAAGATTCGAACCTTTGCGTCCTCGTCAACAACTATCGAGAGCTATCTGCTAATCACGCGCTCACTCGCTCGCTCCCCAGTCTGTTGGGACGCCACCTTTATTTCAAAATAATAAACAAAACCTATTATAAAATTCATATTAATTTTCTCATATTTTTTCATTACATAATGAAAAAAATATATGAATAACATTTTTTGTTAAATAAATTCCCCATTTTATTGAATAAATTATTAATACCAAAATCACACCAACGCCAGACAGACAACTACCACATCTACTAGTAAAATTGCGAAAACATGTGCTCGCCATTACTCTGTGGCTGTGGGATGGCCAGTTTCACCACCCAAGCACTGAATGCATCATTTGGTGATTGCCATGACAGCCTGACGTCACTACCGTTATCCATGGTGTCATTTACTGAGTCCTGTGGACTCTTGTTTACTAGGAGAAGTCCGTACTACATGCAGTCAACAAACTGACCACGCAGGCATAGTGCGGTGAATACTACTAATACTTAGCACCATATCTTAATATCCGTTCAGATTATTCGCTTAGTTACTAATGAAGAAAATGAGCTAGGAATTGGAAAGGATTATTATAGAGGAAGTAAACCCGCATTTGCGTGGAGGGAGAATGGAAAAACATTTAGGGGAAAAACCACCCCAGTTCACCCGAACGAGATTTGAACCTCGATCTCCCCATTCTTGACAGTCTAGCTCAACACGAATCTAGCGCGTTAGCCTATTTCGGAATGTTAGTGGTGATTTTAAATTCTGAAGCTAATAAAATCCTACTTGAGAAACACCAATTTAAATGGTTTGTCCATGTTTATAGAATAATCGATAATTCACGATACATCAGAGTTTAACGAGCTAGTAATATAAACATTCATTCCGGACAGAAACAAAATAATAGATCTTACTTTCAAACGATAAACTTACTGATAATCTAGCTATTATTTGTATTACAGTATGTATAATGTTTGGCATAGTGTTAAGAACACACACACACACAATATATATATATATATGACTGTGTCGATTTCACTATGGGCAGTCTTTTGTTTCAAATCAACTGAGTTTTTTTATACTTTTATAGCTTTTATTAACCTTATACTTTTTTTAGGTGTAGTTTCTAAGTTAAATACAGGATGGTACAAGGTTAACTTTAGTATAGGTACCTCCTTTATTGACAATTCTTAATAGAGCACCCACCCTCCCTTGAGTTTTTCTCATGAGCTGCCACTGCTAATGCTCTTCTGTCTTGTTGTGTTCTCAGATGATTCCCTGGACGATTACAATAACGAGAACAACCTGGAACGACTTCTCCCCAACTCAGATAAGTGAGTTCTCATTGCTTGCTTTCACTGGACCTCAACTCGGAGCATGGCACCTATCTTCGTCCCCGTGGATTACTTGCTCGATTGGTTGACCTCAAGTTTAGGGGACCCTGGTTAGATTCCTGGGGGTGCGGACGTATGTAGTTAATATCTGTTTAGGAACTATCCTGCTATCTGATTAGTTTATTTTCAGATTTTTGTACTTATATCGTGACTCAGCTTCTAGAGCCATTGAACATAAGTATATGGACCCTGGTTAACTCCAGGTGGTTCCGAAGAAGATGCCTAATATTTGTGTAACTGTCCACCCTATTATACAATTAGTAAATATTTAAGTTTCTCTCTCCTCAGGATCAGCTGTTAGGATGGTTGAACACAAGTTTAAGGGACATTGATTCGATTCTGAGTGCAGTTAACAAAGACAATAACTATAGGGTTGTCCTGCTAAAAAAAAGGGTGACCTGGTGGTCTAGGGGTAATGTGTCAGACTTCTACGCTGGAGTCCGGGGTTCAATCCTCGGTCCCGGCAAAGATTTATCTGATTTCCAAACCCTTCCTTCACCTCTGACAAGATATCTTGTGAATGTGGGGAATGCCAGGCTCCACCGTGGTTCGGATTCCACGTTAAACTGTAGGTCCTTCATTTCATCTCACAATCACCCTACCATACACATTAGCGTAAGTGCGTATAGCCCGAACGGGTAGTAAGACGCGGTGCTAATAATAATAATAATAATAATAATAATAATAATAAATCCTGTTAAAATATTAGTAAATATGTAATGTGTGTAATTTTAGGCGTAGTATCTTAGGTTGAGTTAGTTTCTAGGTCATGGGTTGATTTTAGCCTGCGACTACCCCTTCTGATTTTAATTTTTAATTTAATATTGTATTCACATTTTGTCGAAGAATCGGGGTGATTTCTGAAACTTATAATTCATAGTTCTAGAAGAAATATTGTTGAAAACCTTCCACACTAGTTTCATTGTTATATCAACCACCTTAGCAATTTTATTGAAGTGTTTCTTCCAAATATATTAAATTTCAACAAAGGGGTGAAACCTTTTTTAGATTACAATGAAAAGAGATTTAAAAGTCCTTAGTAATAATTCTATAGCTCTGAACTTTTGATTTCAGAAAGCACAGTATTTTCTCCACAAAAATAGTCTCCTTAAAATAATTAAAAGATGGAAGGCTCAGGCTTAAGCCTTATGTTTATTTTATTCACTTTAAATACAAAAATAACATATATGTTTAAGTACTTAGCAAAACGGTTGCTATAAACTAACTGCTAGACTCTAGTATTATACTTAACTTAATTTATTTTAATTTGTTTTAGACATCTTGTGAATGTGTGGAATGCCAGGCCACCATCGTGGTTCGGATTCCATGTTAAACTGTAGGTCCTTAATTTCATCTCACAATCACCCTACCATTACACATTAGCGTAAGTGCGTATAACCCGAACGGGTAGTAAGACGCGGTGCTAATAATAATAATAATAATAATAATAATAATAATAATAATAATTTGTTTTAGCTTTGGCATCAATGGCTTTTATTTAGCTTGAAACTAACCGTTATTAGCACAGTACTTAAGGATATTTCCTACATGTGCCTACGGCAGCTCAAGATAAGATTTCCCATGTTAATGAATTTACGTTCCATTAGCAGTTTTAAAAATATAACGTTGATACAGACACCATAAGTTCAATGATTCTAAAATAGTTATAAATTGTAAAAAAAAATATATATTATTTTGAAGTAGTATTTTTTATAATCTTATTTTTTTATAAATCAACCACAATTAGGCTATTTTCTTGGTCACGAAAAAGCCTGTAGGAGTCTTCCTAACAGCATGTAAATTTAAAAAAAGTATTTATATCATTTGTCTATCTATAAAAGGAAACAAGAAAAAAGTAATTTCAAAAAACAAATCAATGTTTTCAAGACGTAAATAGTATAGCAAGTGTGTAAACTCGCCAAAAGAAGAGGGTAAGGATTATCAGTAGATACAAAAGAAGCCTCGCAGAGCGAACTTATCATTTTCTTCTCTCGCTTTCTATTTCGTACGTTGGTATCTAAGTATGCTAGTGCTTAAAGTGCTTAGGTGCGTCAAGTTAAGGTTAAAACCGCTTCGCAAAATGGCTTCTAAATACTCACGTAGGCAATTTCGTTAAAGTGTAGTCTTGAAACTTTGGCAGTTAAAGGTGTGATTTCCTAATGATGGTTAATATTTTATAGATATCAAAATGTACTTGTGCAAAGTTCACATATCAATTCAAATATACTGCACCTGTCACTTTTGACAGCTATTATTCATGCTTATAACATAATATAAAAGAGTTACCCGTACCAGTGAGCACGTGGACCAAATTTCAGGCTCATCTACTCTGTCTTGATGGTGATGAGGATGTCGGGGTTTGAATCCTAGCCGGGTGGTTATTCCTAAATGATTTCTCCATCTACCCCTTATAAAAAAAGGGTGCACCTCCTCTACATAATATATTTTTTCATCACTACTCGATTGGGGTGGTTAAATGTGTATAGTAGTAAGACGTGAATAAAAATAAATAGTTATTTTTTGTTCAATATTGAAAACAAGAAATTATTTATAAATGCTATAAACCTTCCATCGTAGCAAAATTACACTTTAATGGAGTAATTCTTAGCATTATTTAGCATGTTATCAAACAACACTTATTGATAAGTAGGGTGAGAATATTGTAACACAGGTAGTCAAATTTTAATAGCAAATATTTTATATAAATTATAATAATTTGATTGCCACCATCTCAAAGAGAAAATAAAGTAAGTTTAAATCTCTTGGTATGAATATAACTTCAAATAATTTACAACATATTTGTTTTAAAAATTAAAAATAAATAATAATCTAAGTACTATACAAACTATTTAATTAAATTTAATATTTGTTGCACTTTATGTATAGTCTTTCTCAAATTGCAATTCAACCATGTGCAAAATTCCACATCCCTAAGGTAATATATCTCTAAGGTATATATTTTAAAATATTATATCTGGATGGATTAAATAACCAAGCTATTATATTGGTTAATTACAGTTATAACCTCAGCTAAATATCATATTATATATATCGAAAAATGACACCTAATCACCGGGATATAATAGCTTGTCTATTTAATCCATCATGATATGCGCATTCGTACTGTTGTGGTTGAACTATTTGCAGCTTAAAGCTCTCCCGAGTCGAAGGTAGCCGCGTTATCTGATAGCTAGTGATCTTAATTGATCGCTCATATGTTCGTAGCTGATGATTCACTCACGTCCATCACATAATTTACCTTAAAATATGAGTGAAGAATGAACACGGGAGGACTTCTAGATAGCTCAGTGTAAAAGTACTAGCGTACTAAGCCAAAGGTTCTGAGCTCTATTCCCGTATCCATGTGCCATTTTTCAATTGATATATTAAATCTGATTAAAAAGATTAATCCCTTAAGTATGATTATTTTAAGGAAAAGCCTATGCATTCATACTTCAGGAATATGATCATATTTTATTTTTCTATGACCAAGTATGTTTAGGGGTCAATCAGTATTTATTTCTAAGGGATTTAAAAAGGATCCTGTTTGAATCTTGGTCATGGCCTTCTAAAGTAGGGTTATCAGGGGGATATAAGTATACTATGACTTACTTGTTAGTGTATGGAGGAAGTCTTAATACTCGTCCAGGATATCCACATATTTACACTAGAGGGGTAGGAATATAGAATTTAAAGGCAATATATCTACGTTTTCCTGAAGACTGAATGGGAAGCCATGATTTTATTCCAAAATTGTTTTAAACTCTCCCGCTCAAGCAAATGAGGGTCCATTTCATATACATTGTACCATACACATTCTTAATATATTAGTATAGTTGAAAGCAGATGGTCAATGAGACGTCGTGCAATCGATGAAGAAGGATAGTTTTTCAAATAGTGAAATACACCCTTTTAATAAAGACATGGAGCTATTTTAAATTGCACATAACTTTAGAAAGTGTTTTTAGCGTACATGAAATTATCTAGAAATCTAAATCAGTTCTGTCTGAATTAATTATTAAGTTTTTTCCATCCATATATTCGTATGTTTATCTAAAGTTTTAAAATTGTTATGAGTACAATGGCAACAATTTTGTTAACAGCTTATTTTGTAATAAATTTACTTTATTTGAATTAGCAAAAGTAACGGCATATCTTATAGTAAAGCTATTTGTTGTGTTAAAACTAATATGAAATATTTTCATTAATTCATAATATATATTACCATTTAATAATCACTAAAATGTAGATCATTCACCAACTTTTACTTTCTAGCTGTCTTACAGGTAGAGAAAGTATTGTGATCGTCAAAAAAAATCGAACTTAAGATTTTGATGAATCTTGACGTTTCATGGCCCACCGAATCCAAAAAGTTGTTTTTTTACTTTCTGTCTGACTGTGTGTACCTGCAACTAGAGCCTTAACTATTTTACTGATCAGGCTAAAACTTGATATATAGGGTTTTCTTAGGGTTGCCTTGAGGGTTTTTTGGAATTGTATGTCTAACCCTAAAATTAAGGGTAGTTTATTGAAAGGCAAAAAGAGAAAAAGTCAATTTTCTCAAAATCAGCTCTAACGAGTTTGATTAAATTTAATTTCTAAAAATTTATAAATATTCCAAACAAAATGAATTCCCTCAATATTTCAGCAAAATGAATTTAAGGGCTCCGGTCTAAAGCGTAAATTATCTTTTTTTAAATCTCATAAACTATTTGAGATATGAAATTACTTATCGTTACAAATATTTAAGTCTCTTTGTAATAAAAATATTTTATAAGAAACATATTTTTATAAAACCAATAACTTATATAAATATTTGTTAACTTTTCGAACACAAAAGGTAAAAGTATTGTGACGGCAAAAGAACATCTAACCTGAAATGTTGATGGATTTCGACGTCTCAAGACCCCCCCCCCCCAAAACCTTAAAGGTAGTCTTTGCAATGACATATGTGTGTCTGTTTAAACTTAAAATTAAGAGTAGTTTAAGAAAGGGCGAAAAGAGAAAAATTTGAGTTTCTCAAAATCGACTCTAACGATTTTGATTAAAATTCGTATCTAAGTGTTGATTAAGATTATAAATAAACTGGCTATTTTCATTTTACCATGAATATGAATTTTAGGGCACTTTACAGAAGCAGAAACGTTCGTATCTCAGCAACTATTTGAGATACTAAATAACTTATCATTGCAAAATTGTAGTACTATTAAAAATAAAAAAAAGTTTATAGGAAATAAATTTTTATAAATCCAATAGATTTTGAGATATTGGCAAATATATTAATGCAATTTTGTGAGCTTTAGTTGTAAAGAGATACTACTTAAGTTTTAAAGCAATAATTCTCCAATACCATAGAGTAATTAAATATAAGTAAGTCTCTAAAAGTTTATGTTGTTTTTCCTTAAACCCCTTAGGAGATATGTTTGTACAACAATGATCTATATCGATTTTAACTCAATAGTCAATATTTACATTTTTTTAAGGTCAACATTTATATATGAGGACTTTAATAACAATGCGATGGCATGACGATTTGAAACCCTTATAAAGTTCGAAAATTTTAACCGGAAGTTGAAATTTTAATACGAATTGTTGGCCCTTGTGGACTCAACATTGATCTTTTTTTATCGGTCCAAACATACAAATGAGGACATTAATTCTCTAAAAACAAAATTATAAAATTTAAAACCGGGAATAAAAAAAAAGTTTTACATAAGTATAATACAATTTATGCTTGAGTTTGCTGTGTATATTATTTCGTTTCATATATATTACGAGTTTTGAGTAAATATTTCCATTTTCAAACAATAGAGCGAGAAATTCCGTACAGAGCTCTGTACCATTTATTTCAATTTATCTTTTGCAATTCAATACACTCGTATTTTAAGTTAGAAGTGTTTTGTTCAATATTTATAAGATTTCGCACGTGGCAATTCTTAAAATGTTACAAAATGGATTCAAATTTTAGTTTCATAAAGTTAATTAGGCCAACTTGGAACAATCTTGCCTTTTATGACAATATGACCAAAAATCTACATAGCTATAAGAAAACTAGTAATTTCTTAAAGTAGTTTTCCCCAAATTTTAGAATTAATTAAAATATATACTAATATAAGTTTATATATCAATATATATGTGTATTATATATTTATATTAATGTGGTACTACAAAAATATCTTTGTTAAATTAATTTTAACATTTGGGAAAGATTACATATATATAAATATAATATAATAACCTTAAATATACACACACAAATGATACAGGTATTTAAAACCATCCCAACTTTACAAAATAAATAATTTCCTACATGTGGGTTATACAAATGCTCATATCTATTTTTAAAATTATATAATTTTAATTTAGTAGTATAAGTGACATTCTCTAATATTTTTATCTAAATGCATTGTCTCAAAGCTTTTAGTGTGTTTTGGTCAGGAAAAAAGTTATATAAGTGAATTCGTGCACAGTGCTGCTATCTCTGTAAAGATTACTATACCTTTTAAATATTATTATTAGCACTGCGTCTTAATACCCATTCGGGTTATACGCACTTAAGCTAATGTGTAATGGAAGGGTGATTGTGAGATGAAATGGAGGACCTACAGTTTAACGTGGAATCCGAACCACGGTGGAGGCCTGGCATTCCCCACATTCACAACCTTTTAAATAAATTCAGGTTCTGAACAACATGTACAAGTGCACCCTAGCTTTGTATTGATCCTCGCATTGAGATGTCTGGATAAAGATGGAGCATGATGTAATTTTAAAATTATATACGCCATCCATGTGATAGCATACAGCGATAGTCACGGGGGCAAAATAAAAACAGGAATATTGTAAAAAAAAAAAAAAAAAAACTGGATCACACCATCGAAGGATAGCCAAATATTGAGTGTGTCGATCACAAATTCTTTGAACCTACAATACATGGAAAGTGTTAAGGATTTTGGAATGATTGAAAAAGAGTAAGTAGAACTTAGAATATGTTTTTGTTTCAAATGATCGGATTAAAGCTGTGAATGCGGCTAGTAGGAAGTTTTTATGGTAAATATGAAAAGTGAGGCTTTTTTAACTGTCTCTGCAATAAATTCTTTCACTATTAGAGATGTTGAGGAAATTTAGTATCTTTTCATGAAATAAGAATGATTCAAACTAGGGAAAATAATCCATTCAAATGAGTAATAAATATACAATCTAACATTAAATGGAATTTATAAAAGCGGACTTGAAAAAATATAACAAGGAGGCCATATTAATATAATTTAGGGGAGTTAAATGAAGAGAGTAAACATTTAAAAAATGAATCAATCACCAAGAAATTAATCAGTTTATTTCCCCTATCTTCCACACTTTTTGTAATGACATACCACAGAGGCGAAACAAAGGAGAGGTGTAATGGAAAATCAAGGAAAAGAGGAGGTGGGTAAATAAGAATATGGGTGGAAGGACAAGAAAAAGGAGAAGGTGGAAGTGGAGCTGGGAAAGGAAGAGGAGAAGGACAAGAGGAAGTAAGACGCAGAAGAAAGGAGCTACAAAAGGAATAGGACAAGAGGAAGTAAAACAATGTGGAAAAGAAGCTGAAAAGAAGTGAACGAGGGGAATAAGGACAAAAGGAAGTAATACAAGGTGGAAAGGGTGCTGGAAACGAAGAAGGTGAGAGGAAGGTAAGAACAAGAAGGACGAGGTTAAAGGGGAGCTATTAAATGAAGAGGATGAGGGGAAGAAGGATAAGAGGAAGTAAGACACGGTGGAAGGGGAGATGGGAAAGAAGAGGATGTGGGGAAAAAGGACACGTTGGAAGAGGATATGGGAAAGGAAGAATACGAGGGAAATGACAAGAATAAGATGGACGAAGTGGAAGGGGAGCTGTGAAAGAAAGAGGACGAGGGAAAGGACAAGAAGAAGGACATGGTGGAAGTGGAGTTGGGAAGTAAGACGAGGTGGAAGGAGTAGTGGAAAAGGAAGAGGACAAGAAAAAGAAGAAAGAAGTGGGAAAGGAAGAGGATGAGTAGAAGTAGAATAAGA
Source organism: Timema cristinae (assembly GCA_039000515.1). NCBI lineage: Eukaryota > Metazoa > Arthropoda > Insecta > Phasmatodea > Timematidae > Timema > Timema cristinae. The sequence goes on from JBCFYV010000012.1 coordinate 47,383,540, forward strand.
AGAGGTGGAAAAATGTGGGTTGAAATAACACAAGGTCTGCTACCAGAAAGTGTCCAACTTCTTTTATCTCCGATTCTGAATTTAAAGACAGTGGAGATAGGATAACACTATCATCGAGGGATTTTGATGTATGAACTAAATTATCATTTTAAATATTCATGTGTGTAAATTCCAAAGAAAGATTGTAAAATGTATAATTGAAAATAAAATATAACTTTGAGTTAAATTATTTTGTAATGAATATATTATTTTTTAAATATAAAGACTTCATATAACATCACTTCTACGCCTTTAACTCTCAAATAGAGCTAATATAAGTGATACAAGTGATTTTGATATTTAATAAACATATTCAAACCTGTTACAATGATAGTTATGATATAAAATAATTACTATTAGGTAGTACTAAACACATGCTAAATATTAAACATTAAATATAAACATAGAATATACTAAGTAAGTTGAAACTTAAAACTCGTTTTTCTCGAAACAGTCAAAATGTCACTCATGACTACTCATACTCTCGACCCCTCAATTGATATTAAAAATGTACAACATGTTAGCTCAGTTAGCAGTTCCTCTGCCTGCCTACCAAGCCGAGTGTTCCGGATTTGATTCCTAGTATAGTCTCTGAATTGTTGCAGCACAGTAATCGTGAACCATATTACTGGGTATTGTGTTTGTTCCAGTATAAAGTTAGTTTGTAAGGTGTATACTGATATAAATATTTGGGTTGAACAAGTGCGTGTTAAATAGTATATTAATATTTTACTAAATTGTGTTGCAATGCTGGTTTGAGTGCTTTGCTTCCATAATGCTTCCTTCTTGCCTATTATTTTATCTCTTTCCGTTCAGCGAGGTTTTCTAATTTCTTTGCAGACGATCCTCTTTGATTTACCTTTACAGACGGGCGTGCGTCCGTCGGGGTGGGAACTGCGACCATCGCCCCAAGGACTGTTGCTACAACAGCTCCTGCCGTTGCAATCTGTGGGGGGCAAACTGCAGATGTCAGCGCATGGGACTCTTTCAAAAATGGGGGAAGTAGGTGAAAACTCCGGCGATTAAACTGTAACTAGTGTAACCCTCGCTGGCCGCTGTGATTACGTCACACCTGCGCGCGCAACATTATGATTTATATTTATTTATTTATTAATACACGGACAGTTAAAATTGTGTCAAAGGAAATGATAAAAAATAAAAATGTATTAAAAATTGTGTTAACAAATTAGATTGTTTAAAATGTATATTCATGTGGTTCAAATTTTGTTGCTATTTCAATTTATTATTAGGTCATGTTACATAACTATGAATAATTATTTCACTTTATAGTTACTTTTGAAACACCCATGTGAATTACGTTGATAATTTACTCTATTTTCTCTCAATTCATTTAAAACAAGTTTTTCCTTTTGAATTGTTTTATTCAAAGGTCATCGAAAGATCACTTTTTAACGATAGTTGAAGAATGGTGCAAATATTTAATGTCAAAGTAAAAAAGAATACCTTTAATAAATGAATAAAGTGTCTACTTTTTAAGAGATTATTTTATCTACTCATGAGCCTTTTAATTAAAGTATATATTCAGTAATACCATACAAATTATTATAAAAGATACCATTGCATTAGGAATGTTTAAATACATTTAATCGTTCTCTCACCTCACGCATAACGCGTCACTTAGGTAGGAAACACAGCTCGAACAATGTCACATTCTAGTGTGATAATCTGGAGTATTCATTAGAAAACAATGTAATTAAGACCAGTAAACTCATTTTTACATTTGAAAAGTATAACAATATCATAAAATAATTATTTTAAAATCATAAAAAACAACCTAATTCCCAATTTTGCTTTTGCCAAGTGAAGGCTACAGAAAACCGCACTTGGATGTGATTTCTGGTTCGAGTGTAAGCATATATCTAATACCTTGTGAGATGGGCTCTTAAGTCATTCAATTTGTAGAGATTCATAACTAATAATTGATTAATATATCCTTGATTGCTACCTTCATATAATAGCGACATTACTTTGGTAAGTTTGCATTTACGAAGAATGATACAATTGATAGAGTTTTAATCACGCAATAGCGTATATTTGTGATTTTTTTCACAAAGATTATCTTAAATATTTAAATTTTACACTATGATTATTGAAAATTAACAGATATTTTGTGTCTGGTTTATTTATAATTTTAAATTGTCATATATTGCTTGTTATTATCAGTAGAAAATATATTAATGATTCTTTCAATATTTACTAAAAATCAAAGAATGTAAGAAAGATGTACATTATATTTTTAAAAAGCTAGAAAGCTTGTATATGTATGAAGATCTATATTTTTTATTTATACTAGAGAATTTTCATTACATTTTGATAATATCATAAAGTATTATCATTCACTGTTACTTCTCGTTATTCTCAGTCCTGCGTAATATATCAACGTGTTTTGGTTTAATCCCGTTTTTAACATTTGATAGAAACTTATTGTTTGATTGAAATTGCGATTCTTAGTTGTGAGTTTTCTTACTATAATAATATTATTACCTTTCAATAAATCCTTATAAAGTTATCTAATACGTCATCTTCTCATTAATTAGTTTACTTCCATTACCCTAATTTTAAATAAATATGTAGCCTAAATGGATGGATCATGATTTAAATAATCTCTTTAGAATAGTATTTAGCAGCTGCTCTCTGATTGGGGATCTTCCAGCCACATCCACCAATCAGATGGCATGCCTGTACTAATACTAACCAATTGTAATCTATTATCTTTACGTGAACTCATGTTCAATTATTCAATCTATGAAACAACTTCTTATGCACTGTTTTAATCTAAGATTGATGTTATCTGTTGTTCTTTTGGTGTGTATCTAACATGAGAATACAAACAATGTGAAGTGACAAATACATTATTGTAATAAATATGTACAGATTTTTTTCTCATCTGATGGCCTAAAAGCAATCCGGTTTTGAATTATTTATTTAATTTATACCTGACCTTACATGTACGCGCTGCAAGTTTGTATTTATATTTGAAATAATATTTAATTTCGAATAAAAATCATGGCCAGTTCCTAAATCCTTACTTATATTTAATTGTATTGGATTTTTATTAAAAAATTGAAGATTTTTTTTAAAAGATATAGGCCTACAAAATTGTTACAGTAATCCCTACTTAAATATAATGTATGCTATTGATTTTATTTAACAGATAAATTCTAAAAATCCATAGAAAAATGAAGCTCTCACATGTAAGGTTTTGGTTACAAATACGTCCTAAATCCTTTATTTATAGAATCAGAAGGTAAATGAATATGTATTAATGACAGCCCAATTTTCATCGGTAGAATATTAGCTGACAACAAGAAAAATTAGAAATACTTCCATTTATTCAGAAGTCACGTCATTTGAGCTTTATCTATCAGTTTTAATTATATTATTAACATAGTTAAATTAATACTAATTATGTATTAAAATGCCATAAATGTTGACCCCTCAAGAAACTTGGTATTTTCTATCAGTCTATTCTGTAACTTCTTTACTTGCATGGAAGCGTGATAAATAACAGTCAAGGAGTTACCAGATAATAACAGTATATACTTTATTTGTTGTAAGAGAAATAGATGATACACAATACAAATTACAAATGCAGCAATATCGCTTAAAGCGAGTTAAGTTGAAGATTTCTAGTTAAACATAATATTTCATTAGATACCAAAATGACTAGAATATTCCAAGTAAGATACTTTAATTTAAACATAATGTTCCATAAGATGAAAATAGACTAAGGTTTAAAGTGAAAGACTATAATCTAAATATATTACTCCATTAATATGATAATAGATTAGAGTCTACTGTGAGAGACTTTAATATTGAATAAGGCGTCCGCATAAATATACTCTAGTTTACCAACTGCCTAAGGCAAAATAAATTGGAAGATGCCGTAAATATACGAAGTTCACTAGACAACCCAAAGATAAGGATATTAATATTGCACAAAGATATTACAATACTAAAAAAAATTCCCAAACCCCCCCCCCCCCCTAGGTAAAAACAATATCAATCGAGTCCGCCAATAATGGCGCAAATACCGCGGACACAGTAATGACAAGGATCCCCAGATCATATAATAAATTCATAGTAAATTATGCCCACCTCCTGTGTTAATGATCTGTCTAACAACGTAATAAAACAGCGTGAAATAAAGTATAAAATCAAGAAATTGTTTCACTACCACTAATAAGCTAGCACGAATCATACATTAAATAGAGTCAGAGTCAAATTAAGTACCCCGTGTAGCAATGTATCCCATAGAGATAGACTCTACAAAAACCACACATATTTACGAGGGCCATCTTACTTTTACACCGCTTAAGGCAGCCAAGGTAACCATAGTTACATACAAGTGAGTGCTCCTCATATAATAATAAAAGAAAAAAAATCTGTCAAAGCCAACATCCCTGAAATATATCCATTTGCTAATGATGGAAATGATTAAACAGAAAGGCGGTACAAGCGTAACTCAAAGTTAGCCGCCTGGCGGCGAGAATAGGATGAAGGTTCACTTATGAACAAAGATTTGGTTCCCCAAACAATTAAATAGAAATAAATCGAGGTTACAAATTCACCACGTTGAAACCCCAAAGAAATCCATCCCAAAGTTAACAATTAAAGTTTATAAACCTGAACCAATAATTTTGAAAGATTTCCCCCATTTTAAGCCGAAATAGAATTTGGATGAATATAATCAAGTCTAAGCTTCATTCGGTGCTTTCACTTTAGTAAGCCAGTGATACAATGGGTGATGATACAAATGAATCAGCACAATATATAGCAAGCACTTAATCATTACATGCCCACAGAGAAAGAGGGGAAAAGGGAGGGGGGATGGAGTGGAAGGTAGGAGACAACAGCGCTGGGAAGGATCGCAGACACTCTAGGAACTAGTAGAAAATGCTGGAACCGTCCAGGCGGCGGAAACGAAGCCTAGACGCGTGGAGTCGCCATCACTTGTTCTTTCTGGGCGTGGCTTCCTTCATGAACAGATAGTTTAATCATATCTGCATTTAGTCCGTAGAATTGTGTTTTAGGGAGAGCAGGTCGTGGCACATGTTCTCCGGTGTCAGAGTTCAACAGGAAAAAGAATGAGTATCCCCTCATTTGATCGAGCTTGTTACTTGTAACGAGTTACACTTCCTACCTGAATAGTACTATAATCAATTCACTTAATGACACCTTCAAGAACAACATTAATGATTAAAATGCGTTCATCAATTAAACTATCAAGAGTTATTACTTTAGCACTTTTTGTGAAATATTTATTTCTAAACAAAGCTAACAGTACAATTGCAAGTATAATATAATAGTGAAACATTTTTACAACAAAGGTAAACTGTAACATAAGAATAAATAAGCATACAAATTTGACAAAACTTATTCCATACTGGTTTTATATCAAAATTCTAGACTGTTTAATTTTTTCCTATTTAAAAAAAAATATTTAACTGCCAAACTTAAAGCAGAATCCAATATAAAACTTATTATTTTAGTAAGCGCAATGGGGGAAAGAAAAAAGAACATTGGAATGTTTAGGGATATATTAGCACACTTCCATAAACTTGTTGACCTAGTAGTGTAACAATTTCACTAAATCATCTTGTTAATGTTTGAGCAAAAGAATTCACCTATAAACATACAATAAATTAACTTAAGCACCTGAATATTTTCTCCTTTATTCTGGCACTTTAGCCACTTATCTATGTGTACAGACTGAACACCTTGTTTCCGATATAAATTTTAAAGAGTCAATGAGATTTAAAAAAAATATTTTAGGCCAAAGTTTTTTATACGTAGTAAAATGCTCATAGTAAATTAACAACATTAAAGTGTTTTAGTAATATTGCCTACACATGAATACTATAAAAAGTATAACAAAAAAGTTCGATCCAAAGAAAATACTGAGTTTCGTGTTTGTTAAGATAAATAACAATATTTATAATGCTTTTTAATGTTAAAGATTGAGATAATACATATCAAAGCCACTTTATAAACCACATTATATTATAATAACGTGGCCTGAAAGTTTTTAAAATACATTTACATATTATATTTTAAAATCTAATTATATGTGTATATTATGCTCGTCTGCTGAAGAGCACACTGATCGTCTGCCACGCCATCCTCGTGTCTATGGCCAGGATGTCCAACAGGTAAGAGAGAGCAGTTTTCCACATTGCATGGGGAAAACATGGAAGTAAACCAACCATTAGAAACACTGTCAATTGAAACAACCGTTTAGAAAACAGTAGTAGTATTTGAGTTCTAGTCAGTAGTGTATCCAGAGGGGGGGTATAGGAATAATCTCTCCTCATGAATATAAAATAATCAAAACTATTGAAATTAATATCTTAATATTGAAACTAATGAACCGATCTTTAATTAAAAAGCCCTGCTTGGTGGCGATGTTGTCACTAGGGATTCCAGGTAGCAATCACCGCGTTGAAGGACTAAAGCCCTCCAAATGAGCGCAGCCATTTTAACCCGGAAGCTGTGGGTTTAGTGTATGTCTTTTCTGTATTTTAAGTACAGTATGAACTAGTTCTATTTACCGTGGAAACACTCCACGTCAGGCCACTGTTTAGATAAATATATTTATTTACATAACGGTCTCGTTATATAATCAGATAATATTTTAGTTTTGATTTTGTGCCACCTATTTATATTATCCGCATATTTAAACTACTTGAGTATGAATAATGAAAGTGAAATTATTATAAAATGTGGCCGCATTTTCATGAAAGAAGAGTAAGAAAATGTTTTCTTTGAAAAACATCATTTCACCCAACCAGGATTTAAACTCTCGCCTATAATCGCCAGCAAACCAGATTAAACAAACCAAACGTCTTGTTTGCGTCCCCACTGATTCAGGTTGGAATTTTAAATTGGAAAGAAAGGGGGAAATGTTATAAAAATAAAAGAGAAAATAAATAGAGAAATGTGGTCAAGATGAGACCCATTATTTCTAATAAATATTTTATTGTAAAAATACAAAAAATTTGGGGCCTTTTTTATACTATATTCATTGGAATTCTTAAATCCGATTCATAAAGAAGAAAAGTTTTGGTTAAAAAGTTACTTTATCAATTATAATATATTTAGGCCAGTACGTAAAATAATGCGATTCGTGACGTTCACGTTTCTTAAATAATATAAATACATAAGAAATAATACTAATAAAGAACGTCATCAAAGTTGACCTCAAAAATATATGTTGTATCTTTTAAAAGTTTATTTTAACTATAATTCTACTATAGCTCTATAAAACTGAAACTTGGATTATGACTGAGTAAATGATGCAAGAAAAAAGAACTTACCTAAAAAGTAATTTGTTTTCATGATCCACCAAGAATATTGAGCCTCTGAACAGATGTGGATATCCGCAATAATATAAGGAAAATGGGTAGAGATGGAACACAAGCCCAGATTTTTAATTAAACGGCGAGTAGAGTTGCTTACAACAATTTTATTTAATAATTTTTGTTCTATTCTTTAAATTGAAAACTGACATATGGACATGGTAATCGAACCAGATACATTTAATTTGGTATGCCAATGCTCTAACCACTGGCTATCCAGGAATCGTCAAGTGACCAAGGTCATTCTTCACTCATATTTTAAGGCAGAGTCTGTGATGTACGTGCGGTGATCATGAGTTACAAGTGTGCGATCAATTAAGATCACGAGCTATCAGATAACGTAGCCACCTTCGACTCGGGAGGGCTTTATGTTGCCAATAGTACAATTATTACAACTGTACAAATGCGCATATCATATGGATTAAATAGTAAAGCTATTAATTTGTAAAGTAAGGTTATAGCCACATCTAAATATGATATTCTCTCAGTTGAAAAATGTTGATTCATAGATAGCTCAGTGCCCAGAGCATGGTCTGATAAACGTCCCGGATCTATTCCCATCTCAAGGTTTCATTTTTCAATTCAAAGAATATTATATTTAGATGCAGCTATAACAGAAATTAACATATATAATAGATTGGCTAGTTAATCTATCATTTGTTGTTGTTTTAAAAAAATATTCCAAAAACATTTAGAAGATGCTGTGAACTAATATTAATTTTATTTGGCCTAAAAACTGTGTCCACGCACTTGCTGTGTAATATATGATATCAAGCGAGACTTTTCAGTGCCAATACGCCATTTTAAACTTTTTTTTTAATATATTGCAATTTATTATGAAAATTTACCATTCATAATCGTTTGGAATAGTATTGTATAGATAAATTACTATGAAATGTAAAATGAACGCTTTCACTGTAGGAAAATATCAAAAATCGAGTTTAGTAAGAATATATTTATACTCGGTATTTTATTCTTATTTTAAATACTGAAATGTTGTATTTTATTGTAATATTATAAAACGTATTATATTGTACTAATGTGCGTGGTTGGTTTAAAAAAAATACTTTTTTCCAATTAAATTTTAATACAATAAAATGGGAAAATGAATAGTCAGCTAATTCGCTTTATGGCAAAATATGTAAACATCATGTTTTTGTTATTATTACAATATCATTTATAATAGTCCTTTCATATTCATATATATGAATAATTAGATAAAACTATGTAATTTTTAAATTTATGATCATCAGAGGGCTCATAGGATAGTGCGTGAATCCCGTCTTGTCTGGTTTTTCGGTGATATAATCCAAGTTAATATCCTTAAATATCTTTCCATTCTTCCTCCACACAAATTAGGGTTTATTTAATCTATATTCTACATTCCTCCTCCTTTTCACATATGTAAATAGTCCAGACAGATGTGGAGATATCAAAGAAAATGTATTTGTATTACATTTATATTTAAATTATTCTTTCCTTAAAGAAAAACCATGGTTTTATGGTTATTATTTTACAAATAATACAAAGTCTCTGGATGAGAGTATTGTGTGAAGTTTATAGATGTGAATACGGACATGAACAATTGACAACGTTCTAATATTGTTGTATGTAGGTAACTACAGCTATCAATTACATGAGATTAGTATTTATTTACTTGAGGTATTTAAGGTGCAATTTCTGAATCGACTGATGATATCAGTACACTATAATTTCTATGAGCGAGAGCGAATGGGCCTACCAATTTTGGCGGGGATGGTTTTACACATGGCTTCCAGGCTTCTTTTTCTTTTCCCAATCGACATGGGACCACCGGCGTTACTTCTCTTCCTAGGGAAGTTGAGCTACGGATTTCTATTTTCAGGAAAAATCCATCGACCCCACCTCGGTTTGAACCCACGAACATCGGGTCATGAGGTGAGCACTTTACCCCAAGTTCACAGAGGTTGATATGATTAGGCTAATAGCTTTGGCAGCTTACTCTTAGGCTGAGGTTTAGCTCGACTGCTGAGGACGGGGAGATCGAGGTACGAATCTTGGTCGGGTGAACTGGGGGTGGTTTTTTCTAAATGGTTTTCTACTCTACCTCCACGCAAATGCGGGTTCACTTCCTCTAATTAAAACCTTCCCAATTCCTAATCCATTAGCGTAATTAGTACTTAAAGCATATAACCCGAACGGGTAGTAAGACGCGGAGCTAAATATTATTATATCTTAGGCTGAGTTTATATTCACGTATAACTAATAACGAAAAGACTCTAACACATAGTACCCGCCTCTGTGGCGTAGTTGGCTAACGCGCTTGTCATGTTGAGCTCGACTGCTGAGGACGGGAGATCGAGGTTTGAATCTCGGTCGGGTGAACTGGGGGTGGTTTTTCCTAAATGGTTTTCCACTCTCCCTCCACGCAAATGCGGGTTCACTTCCTCTAATTCAACCTTCCCAATTCCTAATCCATTAGTGTAATTAGTACTTAAGCGTATAACCCGAACGGGTAGTAAGACGTGGTGCTAAATAATAATAATAATAATAATAAGCACATAGTGCGCAAGAAGTTGAAACAAATTACTTTCAATGATAACGTTCAAAACTGCTACAGAGTGAATAATGCATGGTGCAGGATATGATATAACTTTTAAACTTTGTATGCGCTATGAATGGAGTTGAGCATAGACAACCATTTGGACCTGAGTCGTATCAGCCAATGAGAATGCGAGAAGAGGATCTAGATCTAGCCAGTTAAATTCCAGTATACACAGCTGAAAGAAAATATAAATTTTATTCGTGTTTTAAATGGGTTGTAATAGCATTCTTGATTTTTTAACGAAATTCTTTGGTTTCTATATAAATAACTACAATTGTTAAATGCAATAGGAAATATTTCATATCTGTTATTGAGAGACAAGTCCACTATAAATTCAATACAATAATTAAATAAGAACCAAATAAAAAATAAATTTGATTTAAGAGTACATGCACCATTTATGTTTTAAAGATATACAGTTTAATTAACGTTATTTTTCGAGTAAGCCCTTATAAACTTAAGTATTTTTCTGACCTTATCTAGTTGAACAAAGAGGTTAGGCCAATTTCTTGAATACATTTTTTTAGTACTGCATCTTACTACCCATTCGGCTATGCGCTTATATACTAACTATGTTTATTTTTCTAGAGATTAGGAATATTATACTTAGAGGAAATGTACACGCATTTTCTTAGAGGGAAAGTGGAAAACTATTTTGGAAAACACCCTCAGTACACCCGACCGAGATTCATACATCGATCTTCCCGCCATAAGCAGTCTAGTCTATTGCAAGAGTAGCGCCTTCAACCATGCAGCCACCGAAGTAGGTAAAAATAATTGATAAAATAATTTAGTCATTACATTTTATTATGAGCCGTTGGATTTTAATACGAATTGTGCACTGTGCGCTATAGATTATTCAACATTATGATTAATAATAATTCCTTACTATCAATCATATAATCCTCCTTACCAACAAATTACTATTAATAATACTAAAATTATTCACCATTAGTCTACGCGCTATGTATAAAAATAAACCAAGCCCAAAAATACCTAAATAAAAGGTGTTAGTTCTGACGCAAGATTGATTGATTGGCAGTGATTAATATTGTTATTTAATGATGTTATCATATCTTTCTCATTATAGATAGGCAATCTCCTCCAATATTGCCTTAAAATATGGCTGTCCTTTTTGAATACCATCCCATTGCTCTAGTCCTAACGTCTTAGTTCTACGTCTTACTACCAATATGGGCTATTCACGTTTAACTTTACTACTAGGATATGGACGAGAAAGTTAGAGATAGAGATAATGTACCAGAGTTTGCGCGGAAGGAATGGGAGAAAGAAATTAGTGAAAACCCCTCTCAGTACACCACACCCGGTCAGTATTTGAACCCCGACCTCACGTTAATGTGGGTGAATTTTCTCTAAGGTAGCCTCTTAATTTGGAACTCTTGTTGTGCTTGAACGTAATTAATAACTCAATGCTCTGACACATTAGTACAGATTTTCCATTTAGAATAAATATACAAAGCTATAAATTATCTTTGGTTACATATCTATACGACTGGAAACCTCTAAATAAATTTAAATATAATTTAAAATAACACTTGTAGATGTTTGATGGGATGTTTCACTTATGACTTATTGGTGCGCTATGAAAAAGGCCTTGGGTTCAATTCTCTCCTATAGATGTCATTTTTATGATATAATTAACTTATTTGAACGTAGTAGACCTAGGTTATATTTTGAACAAAAGGTTCAATTATTGGTTATAAGTAGACTACCATTAAACTATGAATTAATATTAGTTCTGATAACAATGCTAGAGATTTATTAAAATATATATACATAAATCCATTTTTAATAAAATAGTTTGAGGCATTTTGAAAAAAAAAAAAGAATTTCAAAAGAAGTCAGTCATCAATAATGTACCTTTATTTTTAGTTCTAGAATAAGGATCTCGATTTCACCTCGAGTTAGCTGTGATATCAATGACAACTCATTGTCAGTCAATGATTTCCACACGTGTTTTACAGACCATGTAATGAAGAATGACCCTCAGAACTGGACGAATCCTGGAGAATTCAGTAGTAGAGCATTGTTTTGCTCAGTCGAAAGTCCTGGGTTTGATTCCCGTGCTCAGGTATAGTTTTTTAAATTCACAAATATGATACAGCTACATCCGTAACTACTAGATGATTTAAATTTGAGAACCTTCGATAGTCATGCAATGTACAGTACAATTAATTTTACAAGCGCTCGCTTACCTCATATATGTAATTAACACTAAATTATCAAGTTTGAACGAAATTCATTTTCCCGTTTCGGTTGTAACACAGGTACAGATATAAATATTGTAAAATTCCTTTTTTCCAGAGGCACATAAAATGTTAAGATTCATCTTAATCTCTGGGTATAAATTGTTCACAATTACAACCATTTCTCTACCAATAGATGATAAGGTAATGTATAGTTTTTTTTATAAACATTTATGTCTGAATGTCACATTAAAATTCTTTTAAAACTAAGCCCTTAACTTACGGTGACCTCAAAAGTATCGGTCCCTTGATGGTGATGATACATCAAAGATAACTCTAGCTCTGATAGATAGATATATGACCATCCGCAAGATTATTTTTTTCATATTCTTTTGTGACCTTTCATCTTGTATGAGGGCTATTGTGTTGACATTTATAGCACACGCAGAATGATTTATTAAAGGGGCTGGAGTAATTTATTTTTTTATGTTTCTGAACCAAGGAGAAAGAGAAGATGATTCTTCTGATAGCTCAGTGAACAATATGGGGTTATAAGGATGGTCCACTTTGGCAAACAATGGTGGAAAAGAATCGAGACAAGCTTTGTTGCTAACACTGATGTTTGAAAGTTTCTTTTAAAAAAACTATTTTTATTTCCGTTGAGCCATTCACACAGCTTCCAAGTTAATATCAATTTAATTCCTTATAAATTTTAATAATAATAGTTATGTTAATGATACACCTCGCTTTCTCCAAGCTCTTATCATTTCTACAGTATTACCAATTCTCTTTGGATTAAAAATTAAAATATTTCCTATAATTATTATTTCTTCTTGGATTTGACGTTCATATTTTCCCTTGGTGATCAAGTTATACAAAAAATGAATTGAATAATATATTAAAAAATACGTTATATTCATATATAAAAGTCGTTGATGATGTGGCTTAAGACATCAGTCTCACAATATGTGTTCAAATTTAAATTAAATACGCAGCAGGTATTCAATCAATTACTTTAAATTTGAATTCAAATCACATGAGATAAGCCTATAACCAGATTAAAAAACTGTATACATACGTCGTTAGAACTAGGTTTAAATAATGTTAGCAAAATTTCATTAAAATTGGTTCGCACCCGCTTTGGTAGCCACGTGGCTTAACGTACTAATCTCGTGTTGGACTAAGCTGTTGAAGATGAGGAGATCAGGGTCTGATCCAGGTCGGGAGCACGAAGGGTGGTTTTTCCTAAATAATTTTCCACTTAACCTCCACGCAAATGCGGGTTAACTTCCTCTAAATTAAGCCTTCCCGATCCCTAACTCATTAGTGTAACTAGTACATAAGCGTATAACCTGAACCGATAGTAAAACGCAATACTAAGAAAAAATTTGTTCATGCATTTAGCAGTTATCGTGGAACAAACATACAGGTAGATAGATGGACAGACAGACGAAATGCTAAATGATCGAGTTAAAACAGGACCTCCCTATTCTCGATAAACAATATAATCAATAGTTATAATAGCTACAATGTAATCACGATAAAATAAATATATTCACTATCCGCATTGGTGGTCGCTCTTGTAGGCCTAATAGACTGAGTTTTCGCCAGCGGGAAGGTCCAAGATCGATTCATTGCCTGTTATACTGAGTGTAGGTGTTCCTAAATGGTTTTCAACTTTCTCTCTGCATACAAATGTGTGTTTAATTATCTAAATTATACCTCCCTTATCTGTACCCAGTTAGCGTAGATATGTAGATAAGCTGGACGGATAGTGAGAAACAGAACACAAACAAATATACATTTATTTATAAAAAGTATGTAAGTATTTTGCCAAATGTATATGATTTTTACAGTAAAAAGTGCTTGAAATAGTACAGTATGTTTATACATTATACATTTATATTACTAACATTTAATTTCCTAAATTTAAAATATATATGCTCTGGTAGGCACGCGTAAAGGGTCTCAGTTTGACCTTGTTTGGTACTTTGTGACGTGGAGGTTGTGGTTCGAATCTTGGTGTTGTCTTTATGTTTTCCCACTCTCCCTTCACGCAAATGTGAGTGTAAACTTTCTCTAAATATGTTTTTTTACCTTGCAATTAATAATAATTTATTCGAAAGCTTCGTTGGTCTATTGGTCAGAGTTCCTGTCTACAAATCTAGAGATCCCAGGTTCAATCCCCAGCACTACCATAGCTTTTTGTTAAATAGTGGGTCTGGAACAGATTTAAACTCAGCCACGTGAGGATAAATGAGGAGATGCTAAATAAATAAGTAGCAGCTTCGGTCTATAGAACTGAGATCAGTGGCCGAAGGGCCCGTTGTGCTGACCACATGCCACCCTATATCCACAAATGTTGGCACTAACATTGTTAGTGACGGTGGCCACTCGGTCATGTAGCTCGCTTGTGAGCTTACGCAATGAAGGAAATTTATTTTCGTATGCAAATAACCTTGACAGGTATTAAGACACGGATAGCATAGATGAGTGGAGCAAAAAATTATTTGCTGAAAATTGAGTTGGTAAAACCGATTAAAAAAATCGAGTCTTTTTGTTTTACTGAAGCGCTGATACGAATTGTAGCAGCCGGAAATTCTACGTCCTTCGGTAGACTTATTCATTTTAAATGTTGCTCATGATAACATGGATTTTAAGAGTATCAACATGTTTCTAGAAAATCAAAAACCTTAAATTTAAGTTTTATAATTTAAAAATAAAATCATAAAAAATATAAAATTATCTGACTTTCAAAGAGGTTTTCCATTAAACATCACGTTTCGGAGATCCAAGATAATGGCTAGAAAAAGTATAACTAGTCATCACAAAAGAAAAGAACAGAAGATTATGATTTTTGAAGATTATTTTAATGGTTTTATCTATGAAGGTGGACACGCAGTCTAAATTCCATACTCATTAAATCTGGTTTGCCGGTGAATTTGTGAGCTATAGCCTCATCCTAGGTGTGAACATCGTTAGAGGAGGAGGGTAAATCCTTGGCTGAAGGTGTGAAATTAAGGTGGGTCCTTAAGAGATAAATATCGAAATATGGAGGGCTCTTTCTCACCCCAAAATATTTTTGTCAACGGTGAGAGAGAGATCAAGAATATTGGTAGTTCAGATGGTTTGAGAGTGATTTTTTATCTAAAGGACTTCCAACTATCCTACCAAGTAAGTGCATGTATGTCTTTTAGTTACATCTTAATCACCCTCCAATACAGATATGCATCCCTAACAATTTGTTAAAACACGATGAAAACAGAATTAGCTGTTTTAAGCTTCAGAGATGCCACCACCATAATAAATACCGCACTGTGAGGATATTTCCCTTCAAGTAGGCGGCACTCTTAATATCCTAGTTCCCTCACAATAATATTATGCTAGCGTGGTATACATACACAAAAAACGGAATTAAAAATTTACCAGAATATATTAATAATAATGGTTTTATGAATATTGCATGTTGCTTCTTATTTAAGTAAAACACTATAAATCAACTTTAATACAAGGTTTCTTATAAACTTGTGAAATATATTATCTCTGTGGTCTGGGAACTGGGATATTATTCCATATTTTGTGAAGATATAGGGCGGTTCATTGATATGGTTTGTTGCCAAGTTTGATCTGTCATATTCGTTCGTATCTCTGTGTATTCACGTGACAAGACAACTCACAGAACGCTGAACAAGCGGAATACGGTTAAACTAGAAGAATGGTGATGTAAGATCTATACAGCAAGTACACCCAGCTGCAACACCTGAGGTAAAAGCAGATTTAAGCTGGACACACAATTAAAAAACTAAAATTTAGATACATATAGCTTTCACATAAATGTGTAACTTTAAAAACTCTTAAATGTATCTGGTAGGGAAATGAGATTATAACTTTCCCTTTAGATTTGTAAGGGTTTGACACACAAAGTTAGAACTTTGGAAACATAAAGTGTTTGGCTAGCCAAACAATAAGAAATAGTTTCTTTTTTGGCTAACCAAACAAGAATAAGTATTTTTCTGTCGGTGTTTATAGGTTAATAGAGCTAGGAGATAAATTTTCGTCAGTAATATTTTAGTGACTATTAAAATGGAACACGATATTGCACGTTATAGAACTATGTGGACAGAAGAAATTCGATTAAATTAATACATATCTAATAAAAAATTGCATTATTTCAGTCAAATATTTACTATGAACAAAATATGTCACTAGAAGGCATTATTATCATTTATTTATGTTTGCTTTACATTTTCTGAACGTTTACATGCTGTAAAGTCATAGAAAAATGTTGTGTAAAATAACAATTTTCCAAAGTAGAAAATTTATGTTTATAAGACAAAGCTTTTTAAATTGTGTAACAGTATTTCTACTTTATCTTGTTTATGTAATAGATTTAAGGAGAATTATGTTGCTTAGCATAGCTGCACAGCATATCATACATAAAGCCCTAATTAGTACCAGTTGATTAGGAGATTTTCTAATGATGTAATGACGGTGAATCTAGTTTAACTGTTTTTGGCATTTCAAAGATAAATTTTATCGATTCCACTACACAATCACCTTCTTTTATGTGTCGATTTAATTTAAAACCGTATTCATCGAAATTTATTATAAAATATGACTTAATTCAAGCACCCCTAAATTTATTTTTCTATTATCTAATATTTTGCCTCTAAATACCCGACAATGACTGTTCAATGTTGTTCTCATGCTTCAAAGAAAAAAATCAATCTACTCCTCACTTCATATGTGGTTCAGATGTTCAAGTTTTCTTTGAAATCAATTACTCGTGCAACGCTGGATAGTCATTTTTGTCAGATTTGACTTATCTTGGGTTTCCTACCTCTTGTGTGAAGGTATGGCGACCACCATACGAAGAAAGAAAAATAAACTATTTCCTCCATACAACCGGTGGCTCTCTCGGAGGCTTACACTAAGAGTTGAGGAAAATATAAGTTGAAATTTAGGTTTGGTAGAAAACAAAGTTTATTTTGCCACAATTTATAAATATAACTATATTATTTTATTAACCTTAACTAATGTATCAATTCTCCAAGCTTTGGAATTTATTACAAACTTTATAAAGGTATCCTATCGTAGTTTGAAATGTTTCTCTAGAATGTAGCTATTGAACTCTATTTAAGTTAAAACATATTTAAGAAATAACTATTAGATTCTCTTAGCAATGAGTCCATTTCAAAATAATTTAAGCATCTTTCCACATATCACACTTTTCTCACAATCTACTTTCTTTACGTCACCATGTGCTGACTCTCCAGAACTCACACAGCCCCCATAAACTGGACGGCCAAACTGGGCGAGCGAGCGCCCGAGCAACTAAAATATAGAATAGAACACATTGGTTGTAATGAGAGGTGGCCAGACTGGAGCGTGCGAGCGAGTGACGCACTTGAAAGATAGAGCTGCTTCTATTTTTCAATCGCGCCGTTTGACCCAGTACAGTCTAGTTTACAGGCTCTAGGCAATAAATCACTTGTCAAAAACCACCCTTAGTTCACTGAGTCAAGATTCGAACCTTTGCCTCCTTGTCAACAACTATCGAGAGTTATTTGCTAATCACGCGCTCACTCGTATACGCTCGCCAGTTTGGCCAAACTCTTAGAAAGAGGAAGAGTGAAGAATAACATTCTTGATTTTTTGACAGTGTTCCATTTCGACAATGCTTAATTTGAAACTGCCACATTATCTACCTCCAGCACAAAAACAAAGGCCCTCTGTAATTTAAGAATCAACCATGTTAGAGTCTTGAAAAATTCTAACAAAATTTAATGTATCATGGGCTAGCCTCATTTGCATTCCGACTTCGATTTAAATAACAGAATTTAACTTACGTTTGTTAAAATAATTTTTAATATTTTTGTAAATTGTTAGAATGGATATTTTTAATTATTGATCTCATAATTTTTTTAGTATTTATAGTTATTTTAACTTTTCACCTTAAGTTGTTTATGATTTTATCAAATTATTGCAAGCTTAGATTATAAAATTAAAATCGTGTAGTTTTTATCGTTTATTCTCATTTAAAAACATAATCCTACAGTTTTCTAATATTTCATACAAAGCCAACAGAGAGAGAGAGTGTATAAATTAAGTTTTTTTGAACATACCATAAAAGAGAGTGCTGCGAAATTAGGAACGTTTACTGCAAAATAAGGCAAGGAAATTCCAAAATTAGGCAAGTAAATGTAAGTAGCAATTAAGATTGAATTTTTTTTGTCAAAAGTAAATAAAATACATTTACAGTACATCTAAAATAACCTATTTCGTAATCTATCAAATTCAATAATAATTGTATTTAAATATATTAACCTCATAGTTATAGTTTTTTGTTAACTGCGCAATTAGGTTAGTTTTTCCACCCGACCACTAATCAAATACTTACTTACTCCTCACCGTCCAAACAAAACAAGACCAAAGTGACGTAATAAACCGCGTACTCGGCGATGTGGGCTGTAAATACTAATAAAGTATATTATCTCTCAGTTGTAATTTTCACTATCATTCCTTAGTGCAGTGCACTGGATATTTGTCACTCAACCTTAGTCTTAATTAATTTTAGAACAAACACAGTGTTTTAGCCCGCCTCTAATTTCATATATTATTTTTTAAACATGTTATTGATATAGCCGACATCTTTATTTATTTACATTTGGAAATGGATTATTAATATTTATGTCTTATAAGTTATAAGATATTTATATGTAATATGAGATCACGATCAACTTTACGTTCATGTAACTTTCACTTGCGTTCACATAAATTAACTTAATGGTTCTTTTCGTAATTTTAAATGGAAGCCATTACGATGAAGATAACTTACTTAACTTACAGTTATCCTGGGGAAAATGTTCATGATACATGAACGTTAAATTAAGAGTACTGCGTGTTGTAGCTAGCCTATTAGGTAGGGAGCAACGTCTACCTGGCTATTTAATATTTTATTTGTTTATTTATGGTATTCAGACAACTTCTTCGGCTTATTTATTTTATCCGCATCTCACGAACACTATAATTTCGTAACTTTTGATTACACTTTATTTAAGACATTCAATAATCGTTTATCGTTAGTAATTTAGTGATTTAGCCTAATCAGCCCTAAATGATTAGGTTCCATACTATTGAACAATTCCTAATTAAAAATACAGTTTAAAATATAAAACAAAGATGAATGGTGTTGTGATCACTGAGTGGAGTATTATTTTACAATAAGCACAAGACAGAATACATTATTATATTTGTAATGCAACCTAGATGAACAATTTATTTTAAAGATTTACAAAGGCTTTAAAATTAGGGTGAAACTGCTCACTGTTCAAAGTTCAAAGAAAATAAAGTTTAGTATTTAAGCACAGCCCGAGAAACTTGGAAAACATAACAAAATGACTTTATTTTAGGTTAGGTTTATATTCATGCCTCTACATGGCTAATCACGTATAGGCTTAATTAAAAATAAGTGAAATTTGTTATTAGTACGTTAAATACCAAATCTAACCAACTGTTAACGATTGAATGTGTCACTCTAGCAACAGAGTGGACTGTCAATGATGGGGATATTGGGTTTCGAATCTCGGACAATAGTACTGGGATTATTTTAACTGAATGTTTTTCACTCTGCCTCCATACAAATGTGGATCCACTTCCTCTAAAATCAATTTTATTCATCTCTAATACACAAACGTAATTTTTACAAAAGCACTTAACCCGAATGGGTAGTAACACATGGTGCTACTTACCCGAATGTGTAGTAAGATATGGTGCTAAACAAAATTTATGAAAATTAGAAGTAGAGAAGAGGGAGTTTGTATGAAAAAAATCACCTGTTTAAAGCGTGGCAAGAGTTTGAAAATATCACCCTTATCTTAGATTAGAACATTGAATTTCCTGTCAACGTTAATCCAGTCTATTGTGAGGCTGACGTTTTAGACTGTGTAAACCAGGGTGTGGGTGAAATTAGATCGAGCAAAGTTTTGGTTTGTCAACGATCTGATTGGAGTTTCAATAATATATTAGAGTATATTGATTATAGGTTTTTACCTGGATGACAGTTGAAAATCGTATGTTTAGATTTTGGGCTGCCAACACTTGTAAAAGATCACTGTTTTGTTATAAATGTTAAGCTTTTTAATTATGTTATATTTTATATTTAAAATAACATAAGCCTAAGGTTTCTTACAATATTTAATTACTTTTAATAATGCATTTTTATACAATTCAAAACAATATTTTAAACAGAATTCAAATAAATTATTATTCGTTTTGGAATGGTATCTATGATGTTTAATATCGCACATACATCAATACTTTTTAATACAGGAATCGTATTTACCTGGAAAATAAAAAATACTTGTCTTTTTATATATAATAAATTATTTTATGATTAATTTATCGTATTTCAAAATATTTAACTAAATAAAATATTTGTATCCACTGCGTGGGTGCATCATTGTAACTAACTTGTTTCCGTCATGTTCAATTACATGGTTTAAATCGTCGGTCGCAATTTTGAAGCTATATTCGTTAGACCTTTTGTGGAAGTGCTGTGAATAGTAATATTTTTAAGCGGAATAAAAATATAAATAATCTTTGTGCCTGATCTTAAATAAATAATATAGGCCAAAATTATTATGGGTTATTATCACATTCATACATTCCCTATGCTTTCATTACAGTTGTCCAAGTGACAGATGTCAGCTGTTGGTGTACATTAGGGAATATTTCTAGTAACCTTTTGGGCTGTCATCCAAGCAAACTAAGGTAGTGACTGCACTATACTTATATCAATTGTGCATCCGTTGTAATGATCTGTAAATTGGCTCAACTAGGTCGGGGGTCAAGTGCTATAGGGGGGATTCAATCTCGCAGTTGACTGGACTGTGGTTTACGGTGAGACTACGGTTCGAATATCATTCGGTTGTACTGAAGGTAGTTTTTCTTAAATGGTCTCCTGCAATAATCGCACGCAAATTTAGGTACAATTGATCTAAATTCTACCTTACTCATTACCAACCCATTAAATTAACTATACGGCTAGCATGGAATGATAATAAGACGCAGTGCAACAACAAAAATAAACTAATTAAAAGCAGCAAAATTATTACTTAAAATTATTTTTTATAATACATAGACTGTATTTTAGTTGAAGATAATCTTGTGTCACAAACAGCCACTTAAACGCCAACGAGTTGCTCAAGAACGACGTCACTAGTCCTTATCACCGCACCGCACACCCCTTCAGTCAAGGGTCTTCACACTCACTGGTGAAGGAGGAAGGAGATTATCGCTCTATTTTCAGTGACGTACAGGAGGAAGCTAACATGGCTTGGTTTACAAGCGCGACCTCTCAAGTGTGCTGCATACTTGAATGGAAATATCCTTTCACTGTGGTATTAATCATTGAAAAGACAGTAAAACATTCATTTATAGCCATGTTAAACATAGTGGGAGGTTAGGTATGGGCTTATAGCCACTTACTTTGCTCTAAAAATAGGTGTTATTTAACATAATTTCACTTTTTATTAAAAATAATTAATAAATTTGAAAATATAAAGTTTTTAATCATAATGATAAAATTGTTGATACTTCTAACATCTATTTTGGTGTGAGCCATGCTTTGAAATAAATAACCACTTCTTAATTAAGTAGTAGTTTACTCCAGTGGCATATCCAGAAATGTACTTGGAGTCAGGAAGATGAAAGGGAAAGTTTAGATATATCTTAACAACATTTGGTCTTTATAAATGCGACAGTTACAGATCTAATATATTTATAAGTTATTCTGAATTTCATAGAAATTAAAGTTTGTATGACTATTTTATAATATCAGTAGGTAAAATGTATTATTGTTTTAATTCTTCTTAGTTCTTCATTGGTTACATGATCTGGTCAAAATGCCTACGTCCCTATGGATCAACGAGTTGACTAACCCACTCTGATAAAGTTACAAATTCGAATCCCAGTAAGGATGAACTTATTTATTATTATCTTGATACGGAATTAGGTGTGATACGAGGATTTCTGAGTTATCATTAAGTGAAGTCCCAGTGCCTAATAGCCCTTAGAGTGTTATTATTATTATTATTATTATTATTATTATTAGCACCGCGTCTTACTACCCCCACCTTAGAGTGTGGCAATAGCCATACAAACAATAATGTACCTTGACATAAGAATGGATATGTAGTATGCCGGATTAAATCACAACTGGGTGCTGGTATCCTTCAGAGCATTCGTGTCGTGGAGGTTAACTAGCACCACTAGGAGGTGCTGGGTTAGATTAAGCCAGGGGTAGGCAAACTTACTGAGGATAGGAGTTACTTTAAATTTTCCAAATCATTTCGCGAGCTACTCTGATTAAAATTTTGCAGTATTGAGTAATGATTATTATTTTAACGCGTATGAATGTTTTGCAATTGCAGCTTTGTTCAATCAGGGGTAGGCTCGGTGATTTAGATTCATTCTTATAATGGAAATAATCTAAAAATATTAGTAGCTACATTTTAAAATTAAATTTACTTTTTAGCAATATAAACTCAAGATGTATTAATTTTCTTTAAACAAAATAATCATCAATTATATTTGCTAAACACATTTTGTAGCTTACTGAGAAGAATTACATCACTTTCATCGAAAAAAAAAAAAATTGTGGCGAATAACTTTTCACTCACATTCGATCACCGCTATCGAAACGTTCATCTGTAAGCCTGGTTCTATATTTGTTTTTATCACCTTCAGGGACAAGTTATGACGCAGAAAATAACGTCACACACAGGTTTGTAGAGCAAAACAACGCCGTCACTCAGAGTGCAACATGAACCAGAAAAGGATAATTCCTCTTTTATATAAGAAGTCTCATATCCTAAGCTTGGGGAAACACTTTTCAACAATAAGTTACTTGAGAGAGTGCAAACTATTATCTTTCTCGTGAGAGCTACTGAAAATGTTATCACAAGCTACCAGTGGCTAGCGATCGACAGTTTGGCACCTCTTGGGCTAAGCTATCTTGCAGATAATTAATGTTGAGTTAGGTTAACCTGTCAAAAAGAACCTTTTTATATAACATCTAAAAATCATTTAGAAATTTGTAAACTACAACATTATATCCATCTTATTTAAGGTGGAGATGTAGCAAACGAGAGAAAAGATCTATGTTTTAGCAGTTTTTATAGCAACACATTATTTGGTCAAAGTAAATCAAATATTGCTTCTATCTATAAATAAAATTTAATTTTATTCACATGGTGATATCAACACTTCTTGAATATCTGTCAAGTGTGTTTTGGAATTTCATGAAAACTTTTTCTATAATTTAAAACGTGTTTTAGATAATGACACTATGCTCATGACAGATATTCAACAACAGCTGTTGAGATCACCACGGGAACAAAATTATACTCTATGATTGTATAAAGGAATTATTAGATTTATTTTGACCAAAAAATGTTTTGCCACAGACATTGCAAAATAAATTGTCTTTTCTTACCTACCCTATATCCCAACTTTAAGCATTATGGGGAAATAAACATGTATTTATTTGTAAGACCACTATTAAAATCATTATTTATTAAAGGTTTCAAATCAGAATTTATTAATATTTATTGAAATAATATTTATAGTAAAGACAATTCAATAAATGAAGGTTTATTCACACCTGGAACCCTCGACTAGGCCCGGTGCACACGGGTGACGTGCGTCACTTTTGCAGTCGTGTCCTGTGACGCCACTTCACTGCTTGTAAGAAATTTGTACAAGTGGCCTGCGTCTATTTTGGAATATCGGCTCCTTCCAGTAGGTTTGGAGCCTTCACTGTGTTAAGCACCTTCCAAAAGGATAGAGAAATTGGTATATTCTTCTTTTTGAACTTTATACACAGGAGCTGATAGTTTCACTGCATCCATTTAACAGGTCCAAACTTCTGAAAGGTGTACTTCATTCATTAAAAGTTCTGTATCGATTACGTCTTCCATTTCTCACTTGTCGACTGATTAACTAACGTCCTCATACAAACTTCAGACAAAAACATAATGAGGCACGCAGTACGTATGCATTGCTCTATATAGTCACAGGTACTGACAGGCCGCTGAGTGGCAACATCACCACCACGTCCCAAAGAAACCCGCTTCCCTTAAATTGACGTGATGGGCCACTGACGTCAACTTGATGCCCGAGCTAGCGTCCCGTGTGAACTCCGTTCAGATCAAGATAATGATGGGACGCGGCGTCAATTTGGCTTCACAGGACTCAACCTAAAAGAATGACTCATGAAAAACATGATGTATTGTAGTAAGGAAACGATCTATAATATAAACGTAGAATTCAATATAAAAAAATGTATAGTTAGCAAAGGTCAACATGAATAAAACCATGAACTTTACATTGAGTGCAGATTGATTAGGTTAAGAACTCTGATATATAACCATCATAACATAACAAAAGTAATATGTGGATTAGATTGAGCATAAATTGATTAAATTAAAAGAACAGATTAACATTCATTATAACATTAAAACAGCAAGACCATCTTAAATACAATACGTATACATATAACATATTAAAATGAATAATTAAAACATAATAGTTTAAGTCAAGTTTAGTTTAAGTGAAGATGGCGTAAATTGATAAATTGTATGGTTATTGGAATATTAAAGGTTTAAGATTGAACAATGATATTGAATTGTAAATTTTAAAATATTGAATTCTATCTTATCTGATTGATTCCCTTGTTTCTTTTCCATAAATCTGGTATATTTCAGCCCAAGGTTACATGTTTCGGTAAAACGCTGAAACATGTCATGAACCTTGGCTGGAGTGTACCAGCATTTAAAAAAAGGAACAACGGCATTAAATCAGATAAGAATAGAATTCAATTTATTTCAATTCAGGTGACCTGGCGGTCTAGGGGTATGGTGTCAGACTTGTATGCTGGCGGCCGGGTTCAATCTCGGTCCCGGCAAAGATTTTTCTGATTACCAAACCCTTCCTTCCCCTCTGACAAGACATCTTGTAAATGTGGGAATGCCAGGCCTCCACCGTGGTTCGGATTCCACGTTAAACTGTAGGTCCTTCATTTCATCTCACAATCACCCTACCATTACTCATTAGCGTAAGTTCGTATAACCCGAATGGGTAGTAAGACGCGGTGCTAATAATAATAATAATATTTCAATTCAGATAAACCTATAATTTTAGATCATTTTATTATTGTTAATTCATAAATTTCTACTATTCTAACACTTATACAATCTGTCTGTTTACGCCAATCTTCATTCACACTTGACTTAAACTGTTAAGTTTAAATTATGTTATTTTAATATGTTATATATGTATATATATATATATATATATATATATATATATGTGTGTGTGTGTGTGTGAATTATTAATTTAATGTGTTCTTAACTCTTTCATATTATGATGAATATATAATAGATTTCATAATTTCAATCAATTTTCTGCTCAATCTAAGGTCCATATCTTACTCTAATTGATCTTTGGAATTTATATTAAATTCCTAATTTCAACTCTGTCCCACATTTAATTCTATGATTTTATTTAAAAGTTGTTTCCTTAATACATTTCAATATGTTTTTCAATAATTAATTTAAAGGATTTATAAAGGCTGCATCAATTACCTAATAGAGGATTCGGGCATCACCAAAGTGTTTTCAAATATTTCCATTAAAGTCATTGAAATCTCCATTCTTCAGAGGAGTCTTTTATATAGCATAGGTCACTGATCGTTATTCCTTATTTTTACTTTGTTTAACCTCTACATACAATATTTTTCAAACCAACCTTACTCTTAGCTTCAATCTTTACTATTTTTACTCTAATCTATTTTTTCTTTTTCGATTGCTAAATGCCCTGTTTGGTTTATTTCTTCCAAATGAAGCTTCTGACTGGCGTAGTACGCCGAAACTATTTGATTCAGCTGGGAGACGAACTCTCCTCCAACCAAAGGAGAAAGAGAGCCACCTTTCAGATAATACATTAAAACACATTTCATAAACATTTATTTTTTCGGTGTATTAAAATTTCACTTCAATTTACCTAGTATAGTTAAATCTACATTCTTAATAACATTATTTTTAACAAACTCAACATTCAAAAAGAAATAAGTTCAATGTATTTATTTAAGGCAAATTTTTAAAGTGTTCATTAACATTTTAACATTCAAATTAACCATAGTTTTGTTTTGGTTTCTTTGTAAGGTATATTTGTCAAAATGTTTTACAATTTTTGAATGTATTATGTTGTATTGATATATCCTCTTAAAATATAGAATTAATCATTGACTGATTGATGTATCTATAATGCAATACAACAAGCTTCTAAGACTAGATAAGTGTTATTTATTATTATTATTATTATTATTATTATTGAATGCCAGGCCTCCACCGTGGTTCGGATTCCGCATTAAACTGTAGGTTCTCCATTTCATCTCACAATCATCCTACTATTACACATTAGCGTAAGTTCGTATAACCGATGGGTAGTAAGACGCGGTGCTAATAATAATAATAATAATAATAATAATAATAATAATAATAATAATAATAATTATTATTATTATTATTATTATTATTATTATTATTATTATTGCGGATCAGATTTTTATGCTCTTTAAAATGCTAAATATCCATTCTTATATTACTTTTGAGTGCCAAAAACAATTCTCGAAAATTTAAAATATGTTGTAAAAATATAGTTTTGTCTTTTTCAAATAAATCAGAGTTTCCCGAAACTATTGAATAAATAATGTTTAAAATGTCTTATATTATTATTATTATTATTATTATTATTATTATTAGCACCGCGTCTTATTACCCGTTCGGGTTATACGCACTTACGCTAATGTGTAATGGTAGGGTGTTTGTGAGATTAAATGAAGGACCTACAGTTTAACGTGGAATCCGAACCACGGTGGTGGCCTGGCATTCCACACATTCACAAGATGTCTTGTCAGAGGTGTAGGAAGGGTTTGTAAATCAGATAAATCTGTGCCGGGACCAAGGATTGAACCCCGGCCGCCAGCACAAAAGTCTGACACCTTACCCCTAGACCACCAGGTCACCAAAATGTCTTATAATTTGTTAAAAAAATATTATCTTTAAGAAAACTAGTATGATCATTGATCTAGCTCAGTAGCTACTATGAAAACTATAACGATCATTTACACACTCATAAAGTAGGGGAGCTTGTAGTGAAACTGTGATGTAAAATATCATGAAATATTTAGCCATTACATCAATCATGAGATTTGTAAATAAAAATCAAATTTTAAATAATAGTTTTAATTTATTTAATATTTCTACTACGCATGCGCTACATTCTCCCCAAGCAGCGGGTTAATTTGTTTCTCTGATGAAAGGGGGTAACGGGTGTGGAAGGCGTGTTAATATTTCGATGTAGGCTGGAAAGCGCGCTGATGGAAACGACAGCTTGTTCCCTTGTCAGTCTCGAATGAATTTATGGATCGTTTACTTGATAACCACCCCCTCCCCCTCCGACATCCTCCAACCCTCTTACTCATTTTGTGAACCGTGGCGTAGAGCTATCGGAGCTAAGCTCACAAAAACATGAAAATTAAATTATGTAGAAGTTGAGAGAGAGGTTTTGGTGATATTTAGGCTACGGCCACGCTTGCAACCTGGACGCTGCAACCCCGACGCAGCGACCAGGTCACGTGGAATGATTTTTGTCGCTACCGGCCACGCTTGTGACTGGTCGCCGCGTTTCATGACCAGTTATCATGGCACCAAGGCGTGAAGGTGTGTCATTAGCCTTATTAGTATAGAGTTATTTGAAGAAGAAACGTAAATATAGATAATACAGTGTCAACCCCATTAATATGCAGAGACGTACTTATGATAAGACTTGTAAAATCCCTGAAAACACACCCATATTTAATTATAATGTTGTCGGTGTCACGTATTAGAATGCAATTTATCGCTATGTTCGTGGTATTTAAAAAAAATATTTACAAAGAGGAATTATGATTGGAAACAACCTTTGCCCTCCAAGCCCTTGCCAAGCATTTCAATCTATTGTTAGTTTGTATACTGCATAGGGTCTTATTTTATTATTTTATTTATTCTAATTAAATAAGTACTTACCTTGTTCATTTCTTTATTCATTGTTTAATTCATCTCAACCCTCCAATGTTGCAACGTCAACCTCTATCCAGAGCTTGGATTTAACATCCCTGTTTGCGTAGTCTCGATGTTTCAGATTCCACAGTGGTGATCTTGCATTTACTTCATTTATAAATAAATATCTCGGTATCAAACATTGCTAAGTACCGTACCCTACAGAGTGTCAAACTCCAGATGGGTGAAAAACACTGGGTGGTTTGCAAGAAAGTTAGTGAAAATGCTTAGTGGAGGAGTGACAGCGTGGTCCCAGCACCTTATTGGTCGACATTTTAACCTAAGATGACGCAAGCAAACCCACACAAGTGTCCAGTGTACTCGCGACAGGCTGAGCACGAAAGCAAGTGTGGCCACCTCCATAAGAAATAAAGGCGATCGTATTTGTCGTTGCGACCTGAAAACGCTCACGAAAGCGTTTTAAAATCTATCGCTGTCGCAGGTCCCAAGTGTGGCCACCCTCATAAGAATCAATGTAATACACTAGTGCGACCTGGTCGCGGCGTCCTGGTCGCAAGCGTGGCCGTAGCCTTATAATCGTACAAGTAAGACGTGGGTGGATGTTTTCTGATTATTCTAAACACAAAACTTTACTTTGGATAATATTATAACCATGTAGAATATTACGATTGTATACACTGGGACAAACCAGGATTTTCACTCTCTGCCATAGAGGGATCTCAGTAAAATCAACATAGAATCCATTAGTAAAGTTATAATTAATTATTGAAGCATTGCAAATCTATAAATTTCTAAATGTTAGGAAAAATACATTTGTGAACACCAAGTATGATCTCCTCTAAGTACTAACTTCCTCATTCCTAGAATCGTTTAAGGCATCAGGCTATGCATAAATGAGATCTAAAAAGCCCGTCTTAGGTGCACACCCATAGGGTGTCACACTATGCGTTTTTAGGGATGTGGTTTGCGGGATTACCCCTTCCTGTCATACTATCCTTCCAAAATGGATAGCAGAAGTAAAATAACCTCAGTATTGCTGTGTGAAGTGTTCTGTTGGAACGTGGTGCCATGCTCACTACAGAATTGTGTGGTAGCTGAAGTTGAAGGGTTATTTTTAACATCTTTATGATTTATGGTATTTTTCATAAAAGTTATAATAACGTAAGTCAGATGTGCTAACATTTATTCTAAATTTATCCTGGTCAGCTCTGGTGAGATCATCTTTATTTTAGGATACCAACAGCATTAACAGTGAGAACACAGTTTGGAGAAGTCCCTACTTGTGTCGAAAGGATATTATCGCATCGACCCAATCATGGTTTGACTCTCATATAAGCTTATTTAGATTATTTAATAATATTCTTTCGTCCCTTTACAAACTACTTTTTATGAAAAATATTTACTTGTATTTTGAAGGTTGAGTTTGTTTCCTATCACTGATATGATTCAGTTCAGGTTCTGTCTTCATAACAAACAGAGAAAGGCCATTTTCAACTGCCGTCAATTTCTGTAATTTAGATTATAGTCAATGTTGACAAAATACTTTCACACAAATATGCAGATACGAAGATCAAAATAAAATTTTATGCCTTTATTGCTCAAAGAGAATATTAATTTTTTACCACTTACCAAAACTTCAGTAAGTTGGAGGAATTGTGAACAAATGTTTCACAGATATAACTATGCTATGGTCTGACACTTTATCCTAATCTGTAGCACGTCTACATACTGTTCTAAGGGTCCCAGAAAATTTATCGTTGGTGAAAAGTGGATTTACCTTTACACAGTGATAAACTAACGGCTAACGCCTGGATGTTGTGTATGTTCTAGATTTAAGATTAGCGTAATTAGTACATAGGCGTATAACCTGAACCGGTCGTAAGACGCGGTGATAAAAAAAAAACCTATGCTGATCCTCACCTGAAATCCCTTGGCACCTTACCGGTGACGGTGAGGCGCACCTCACAGTTTGAGAAACCATGTACTAGACATACTTTTGTTTATATGTGGTTCCCGTTCTATCTACAATGACGTAGCCGGGAGGGGGGTCCTAGGGGTCAGACCCGGCCGCCCCCCGAAGACTCGGCTCACAGGTGTCAACCCCCTCCAAATGCTGCCAGCTTGCTAGGCCAAAGTTACTTAAGTTATTATTATTATTATTATTATTATTATTATTAGCACAGCGTCTTACTACCCGTTCGGGTTATACGCACTTATGCTAATGTGTAATGGTAGGGTGATTGTGAGATGAAATGGAGGACCTACAGTTTAACGTGGGATCCGAACCACGGTGGAGACCTGGCATTCCTCACATTCACAAAAGTTACTTAAGAATGCTATATTTCATTTTGAGCTCTTCCATTGTTCTTCGTGTGTTTTAGTTTGAATGTATATATATATATTATTTTTTTTAAATTTTTCTACGGTATTAAGGCTTGAAAAATTCTATAACCTAGAATGGGAGGCACAAAAACTCTCCTTCACAAACGCACAGTGTGACAGTCAGCATTTAACTGCATGTGGTTTGTTCGCTTCCGGTTGTCCCTTCATCCCTTTCTGCCGCAGCATGCTGTGGTGGATCATATTGGCTCCGGTTTGACAGTATAGTCTGTCATCTATCATTTAAAACAATGTGTTACCGCCTTCCCTCACAAACGGACCGTTTTCAACGCTCCAGCAAAAACGCAAAGTGTGACACCAGACGTAGATTTCCCTCAGTTTTCTAAGTTTCTTGCTTTTTGAGTTCTAGCGTTGATACATATTCACACAGACAAATGTACACAATCACACCCGATTTAATTCATTCGATACATCAATGTTTCCGAATAAACATCCCAAGAAAACTTTGTTTTAAATATCACCAAAAAAATATAGTTTTAAAATTTAATAATAATATTTAGCACCGCGTCTTACTACCCGTTCGGGTTATACGCTTTAAGTACTAATTACGCTAATGGATTAGGAATTGGGAAGATTTAATTAGAGGAAATGAACCCGCATTCGCGTGGAGGGAGAGTGGAAAACCATTTAGGTAAAAACCACCCCCAGTTCACCCGACCGAGATTCGAACCTCGATCTCCC
Source organism: Timema cristinae (assembly GCA_039000515.1). Lineage (NCBI taxonomy): Eukaryota > Metazoa > Arthropoda > Insecta > Phasmatodea > Timematidae > Timema > Timema cristinae. Next base: position 47,414,954 of record JBCFYV010000012.1, read on the forward strand.
CGTACTCAGCAGTCGAGCTCAACACGACAAGCGCGTTAGCCAACTACGCCACCGAGGCGGGTTTTAAAATTTAACTTAGTCCATAGTCAAGAGATAGTATTTTATTTGTCTAACCACTAATTGAATTGTGGCATGAAATGAAAAATATCTTTTTACTGTACACATTTAAATAAATAAATCATCAATTTTTTTATGAGTTTTGCCAGTTCTAGCCTTTTATAAACAAAGAAATCATTTTTACTCATCGTTCAGAATGTCAAAATAATTGCGAGAAACAAGCGTCTCTGATCACGTGGTCTAAGGACTCATGCTCGCAATATCTTCATTTTATAGTAATAGCGAGGTAGCGGCTATAATCTTGACAAGGTACACTGAGGGTGATTCCCCACACATGGTTAACCTGTCCCATTGTATGTGCGAATAGGTGACCTGGTGGTCTAGGGGTAAGGGGTCAGACTTCTGTGCTGGCGGCGGGGTTCAATCCTCGGTCCGGCACAGATTTATCTAATTACCAAACCCTTCCTTCACCTCTGACAAGACATCTTGTGAATGTGGGGAATGCCAGGCCTCCACCGTGGTTTGGATTCCACGTTAAACTGTAGGTCCTTCATTTCATCTCACAATCATCCTACCATTACACATTAGCGTAAGTGCGTATAACCCGAACGGGTAGTAAGATGCGGTGCTAGTAATAATAATAATAATAATAATAATAATGTATGCGCGAATAGAAGTACATTTACTCAAACCTCCCTAGTCGGCTCTATTCTTGGATTAGGCCTTAAATAACATTTATGATAGTAGTTCCAGTAAAATTAGTGGTATGGTGCACCGCACAGACACGTCATCTATACCTTAAAACAGCGCCATTATTTTATTACTTGTAAACTGAGGTGTACAGTACCTTCTATACCCCCATGAAGGAAATTAATATTTTTAAGAATAAGAAATTTATACAATTATTTGTAATGTAAGAAACCTAAGAGATACTCATTTTGAAACAAATCACTAAAGACATTTCTTAAAATATTCAAATTAAAAAAATCACTCATCAAAAGACTACCCTTTAAAAAAAATTCTCCGAAAAAAGTATACAGTTTAGTTTGTCATGTCAAACATTCCCCAAATATATATTTTAAACGAAATCATTAGACTGATTTACAAAATATTTCAAATTTCCAAAAATCACTCCACTGTAAACTACACTTTAACAAACTTTTACCAAAAACAAACACACACTGCTATTTGTTAGCTCAAACATTCTTTAGATATCATTTTTAAACAAAATCCTTAGATCGGTTTTTGAAAAATTTGGAATTAAAAAAATCACTCTTCAGTAAACTACTCTTAATTTTAGGATTAAAGTAAGAATCAAAATAGTTTCACAATGTATTGTCCTATAACGCATATATACCAAATTAGGACATAATCCATCAAAGCGTTATAGCCAGGACAGACAGACAAACATACATGCGACAGACATAATTGTAAAATCCACTTTTTTGGATTCGGCCCCACATGAAACGTAAAAATTAATTATAAATCCAAGATTGAAAATTTTCACGATTGCAATACTATGAGAAAGTAAAAAATTAGTAATGGAAACAAAATAGTAAAAATCAATAAAGCTCTGTGTAGAGCTTCAAACTGCAGGATTTGTTGCAGTTTGTACCAAATACTACTTGGGTGTACAAAGAAATTATTTAAACCAGATTGATAAAATGATTAGAATGACATAAATAGATTTATTATAACAGAAAAATAAAAGATCTGATTGATTGCAATATATATACAAAGAAATAGAATAGAAGTTTCAGATTGATACTGTTTTGTCGAAACATGGGCAAGATCAAATGCAGTAGGCTTAAAGAGCAATGTTCAATTACAAAACAATTGGACTGACGCCAGGCTACGGTCAGGGATTCTAAAAGAAAAACAGTGAGGTAATTATAAACAAACGTTAACTGGAAATGATATACATATAGTATTATTAACACATTTATAATTTAAACTAGCTTGCTTGATTGGGACTTAGGAAAAATCCTTAAGAAACATTGTATAATGAATTGCAATAGAAAGTTTATTTGGTTACATTGGTAGATGGCTAATAATATAATAATAATATTTAGCACCGCGTCATACTACCCATTCGGGTTATACGCTTTAAGTACTAATTACGCTAATGGATTAGGAATTGGGAAGGTTGAATAAGAGGAAGTGAACCCGCATTTGCGTGGAGGGAGAGTGGAAAACCATTTAGGAAAAACTACCCCCAGTTCACCCGACTGAGATTCGAACCTCGATCTCCCCGTCCTCAGCAGTCGAGCTCAACATGACAAGCGCGTTAGCCAACTACACCACCGAGGCGGGTTAGATGTTAACATACCGGTGTCTACACTCAATAGTACTATGGCCGGTCCTTTCCCTATTGGTACTGCCAGAGCATTCAATAGTACATGTATTTACCCACTCCCTGGGGTACAATACTAATCCTCAGTCAATAGGTGCCAAAAATGAGCAAAGAGAAAAAAGGTATTATCCGCACGGACCCCATATGGAAACAAGTGGAGTTCCGCGCTTTACGCACCCAAGCTAATACCACATGCGAAGCGTGAAAACAAGAATAGTTATTTACATTGAACACATTAACCCAACTGGGTCCTAAAAAAGAGATAGACAACTTGGTTGTAGCCATAAAAACAAGTGTGTAATTCTACGGACTCAAAAAGAGAAATATCGTGCTCGCTGAGAATAGCAACCATTTGGACTAAGTCCTCATTACATATGGAGCTCAAGGCTCCGATATCGAAGATATATCATATGGATATAGGAAAAACATGGCCACTTGGACCAATATAACAAATCTGAGGGACTTGAGCAACACTAGAGTTACTGTGACAACATCAACAAAGTTATAATAATACATAACCAAAATCTAGTCATTCTGACTGAAACAAGAAGTCAAAATAATCGTAATAATCGCCTCGACTATACTAAGTCTGGAATAAACAATAAGTCAGATGGACTTATTAAATAAACAATTTCTAATCTTTTAACTGAACAATAAGTTAAATGGACGTCACCTCTATACTTAAGAAATGGGAGAGGATGTTCTTAGGTGGCGCGGTGGTGAGAACCACGTCCAACACATCATGGCCACCGATTCTTTGGTGAAGAGAGATTTTTCCTCGGAGGCGCAGTGGTGAGCAACACGCCCAATACTCCAGGGCCACCGGTTTCCTTCGTGGAGAGAAGTTCCTTCTTCAACGACGTGATGTGATAGAAAAATCTTTTGTTAATCTGAGGGTACCTATTTTATACCCTTTTTCTGACTAGAACGGAAGAAAAAGAAATAGAGAAAAGACGTGATAGCACAGCTGATGATAGGAGCTTGCGGGGTGTGGAAAAGGGGAAGTTCGAAGACACGCCGCCACAACAGTGGCGCTCGAGTGACGTGGGAGCGAACCCAGCTTAGGCTTAGTTCTTTTCTACGACTGGAGAAGTAGTAAGTGAATGTGTTAGGAAGCACTCTGTGCCCTTCGTGTTCAATATTTTGCTAGAAGGCATGTTGGCGTTATCCGATCCCATCCATCTACGGTGAGTAAGTTTTGAAGCATATTATTCCTGAATGTATTAGCTTTAATTATCTTCTTTGGATTACACTATTGTAAGTTTAGTATTTTAAGCAGATTTGTATTATTAAAATGATTTGTAGTATTTTCTTGAGAGCACGTGGATCATATCCGAGTCCATCCAGTCGTTAACAGTAGGGTTTGAAGGATATTATTATTAAATATTTCAAATCTAATCCTCTTCTTTGGATTCTGCCAATATAATTATTATAGCTTCGTATTTTTACGTAGCCTAATAGTGTAGGTGTCAACTTTACATGATTGACACGCTACAAAACTGAGTGTACAAACTGGTTAAATCCATATCCAAAGCAATTCTGCCCAAGATCGATCATAAGATAAGTGGAACGAAATAATGTTATACATTGTTGTAGAACCATAATGGGGGAAAATAGAACATCACATTAAACCAAAGAGCATACTGCGTACAACCCAACGGATAGTAATCTGTGGTGCTAATTTTTTTTTTTTTTTTTACAGGAACACACTATTTGTTCTGCGCATTTTCAACTCCTTACTACCCAAATCTCTATTTAAAAACAATTATTTGCCTATAAATCCTACTACAGTATTTACATTCTTTCAAATAAATGCTATTTTTTTAAGAGTCTTACAACTTCTTAATGATAGGTTATTTCGTATCTTAAAAAGTTGCGGGCATATGATCAAAATTGGAAAGTTTCACTTATGTAAAGTACCCTCAAAATAATTTTCATTTAAAAATCATAGCAGGTATTTTGTTTATAATATTAACAGTGTCTATATACAAATTTTAATCAAAATCGTTAGAGCATATTTTGAGAAAATTGATTCTATGTGTTTTCACCATTAAGTAAACTACCCTTAATTATAGGGTCTGATAAATAATTCCAAAAACTCCTATGGGGAACCTTATGAAAACCCTAACTACCAAGTTTTTGCCCAATAGGTAAAGGGGTTTGTGCACGAGATGTAGATAGAGATAGACACCACTGGGAAAAAAACACTTTTCTGTTTCATGGGACCATATGTCAACATTCATCAACGTCTCAAATTGTAATTTTTTCTCGATCACAATATTACCTCTCTCCTAGAGGTCACGAGAAGGTAAAAATGGCAAGACAAGAAATACAATTTTTTATTTGCACCAAGTCTTATTATTCATTTGGGCTACCTTCACTTATAAAATATAATAAATACAGTAATAGAACAGGGATGAGGAAGATAGTCCCAATGTTTCGTGGAGGGAGAGTGGGAAAACATGAATTAAAAATCACACCCAACCGGGATTAAAGCTCTGACCTATTCATCTCTCTCAGGCCAGACTAGACGAGCTTAACTTTTGATACGTTTGCCCACCGGTGAGGGGTGATTATAAATAGCTTAAAGTTAAAGCACTAAATACCTAAGTATTTATTTTAAAAAGCTGTTAAATATCTCAAATAATTATGTTAATAGAGTTAGATCCTAATAGTTATATACAGATGATATAATATGCACTAACCCTTACATGTAAATTTAAAGTTTTATTCTATTTTATTTAATATAATTTGTATAGTAGTCCATACTTGCAAACACAATCCTTGTTATCTTTGTATAATTATTTTAGAAGCAAACTAAATGAACGATAGTGTCATTACATTTTTCTAGTTCCAGAATACTTCTGAAAAAAGGTAGTTTACATAGACACGATTATAATACCGTTGGGTAAGAGTGTGAAGCTGACGTGACACATTATCCTCTTTTCCTCAACATTCTCACGTTCTATGAATCTCAGCTAATCCAAACCACATCATATAGCTTTCGTCTGGATTGGCTATTTCTTGAATCAGCTGGCAGGTTTCTCATTCTCTAGTATCTGAGACTTTGTTAGCGTGAATCTATTTGACTGGCACAAGATTTTCAGTTGTATATTCACTGTTTGCATGGTAATAAAACATGTCGTACCCAGGAGGAAAATTGACTAAAGTCAACTTTCTTGCTGGCTATATTTAATGGGTTTAAAATAAAACCCAATGGCAGCTAAGATGTTTTCTTATTTTTGTGTAAATATAATTATATAGCTCAGCTGTTGAACCATTTCTTTTTACTCTATTAGCAATCACTCTGTGTGGATATCGCCCATACATTCACTGACTAACGTAAATCTTTATTAATAAAATGAAGTGTTTTTGTGTTTGTCATGGACATTGCGTGATCTTACACACGCAGAGATCTGAAATTTTAAAATTATTAGACCCCGTGCATAAATATGTACACCTCGAGGCCGGAATTTTAAATTTTTGCTTAAAAACTGGATCAGAAGAAATAAAATGAAGTGTATTGCCTGTGTGATTGAAGCAAGGAAAATTATTGCCTGGGGTAGCCACACAATTCATTGCGTGGCTACCCCAGGCAACGCCGGTACTTCTGCTAATAATAAATTTCGGCTTCGATATTGAAAATTGGTAAAATTTGACATAACAATCCTTAAAGTATATTCTCTAATTTTTAAAATAAGAAAATTAAAGTCGGTATGGTGGAACTAGGGAAATGGCTGTGAAAAAAAAGTATTGTTTCTTTTTAAACTTACTTAGTGTCTAAGCATTTTTTTTTAGATTTAAAATCAGTTTTTGATTAATTTCAGGAACAATTGTCGCTAGGAATCACTTCACATTTGAAATGTTTTTGTTAAAACGTTTGTTTGTGTCAGTAGGATAGCTCCAATACCCTAATAACTAAATATATGAAATTATCCATGCATCATTGGTTACGTGGACAAAGGCATTAGTTATATCTCCGTGGGGAATGCCAGGCCTCCACCGTGGTTCGGATTCCACGTTAAACTGTAGGTCCTTCATTTCATCTCACAATCACCCTAACATTACACATTAGCGTAAGTGCGTATAACCCGAACGGGCAGTAAGACGCGGTGCTAATAATAATAATAATAATAATAATAATAATAATAATAATAATAATAATAATAATAATAATAATAATAATAATAATAATAATATAGTTTGCCTATGATGGCAAGGTCCAAGTTTGAATCTCAGCCGTCTGTACTGAGGGGAACTTTTTCATAAACTATTTCCTGCTCTCCTTCAACGAAAATGTAAGAATATTTCCTCTGAGGGTGCTTCTCTCATTCCTGCCCTAGAAGTGTAAATATGAGTGTGTCAGGACAGGCAATAAGAAGCTGAGCGCAGTAAAACAAACAAATCATGATTGATTTACATTTCCCATCCCTGAAGATTCTGGTGCATTTCCTTCTAGTTTATCATATTTGTATAACATTGACTAAGATAGAGTTTTATTTATAATAGCTGATTTTCTCGCAGTAAATCTTAACACGCATTGGGGGCCACATTGTCAAAGGTGTCGTCAGTCTCGCAACAGATGAGATTGTTAGTTACGAAGAGGTCAAGGTTCAAACAGTGCGTTAGAGGTGGTTTTTCACATTTGGCTTATTACTGTGGTTTTTCTTGTTGAAAAGGGTGCTTTCCCTACAATTACCTTCGTCGTCCTTAGCTCATAGATTAAAACGTTAAAACTAAATAATAAAAATCCAACTTTAAACAAAGTGTAGGGTGATTAAAAGCTATGTTTTATTTATAAAATATAATATAACACTAGCACAAGTACCCAGTGCTGCCACTGGTAGCCACACAACCGTTGCTTGGCTACCTCTGGTAACACTTTTCTTTGATTCAAACAGAAATACAAAACTCACTAATTGTATTTCTTCCGTCACAGATTTTAATTAATTTAAAACAATCCAAATTTTAAAATTCAGGTTTCAAGGTGCACATGTTCGTGAACAGTGTTTACTAGTTAAAAAAAAAAATGAGACATCTGCTTGCGATATATATCACGAAATGCTCATGACAAACAGGCACACAAATATAAGAACTCATTTTGTTAATATAGGTAGATGGACAATTACGCGTATTTTAGAATTATGAACATTTATGTTAATTCATTAGCTCCTCAGAAAAATCCAACACCCAAATATCCCAACATTACAGTAACTTCTCATCCATTTTTCTTTGAAGTGTTTAATATTTTTCTGTAAACAATAACACCGATGTAGCTTGGCAATTCAAAGGAAACAAAAGCACATCTCTAAATCTTTTATTCACTCACTTCACCAAGTTCATTTCTTTTTTGGGGTGGATAGTTTTTATATTTCTAAGCTAACACTGATTATGTTCATATTGACTGAAAAACTAAATTTGGTTCTAATCATTGGTTTTTTATTTTCTATAGATATGACATCTTCAGCACTACCTCTTTCACTCTATTTCTTTTCCTGTACAATACATTTTTATCCTACGGAATATCCGTATTTAATTGTAATAATGAGGTAGGGATGGTTTTATAACAGTAGAATATTAGAGACAACGTACCTGAATTGACGTAGAGGCAGCGTGGGAACCAGACAGATAAAAACACCCCCAAAATACCCATCCTGAATTTCAACCCCAAATATCGTCACCCATAAACCAAATCAGATTACCTCGACATCTTAGCATTGACATAGATAAGTGGTGTTAGGGATAAAAGATAAATCCTATCCCTTCCCCTCACAATGTTTATTACACTTCCAATTCCTTTGATTAAATGTACTGTACGTGAGTAGTCCCCACATAAAGCAGTATTTTCTTATGATCTTATCGATTCAAATTCATTTACCTAAAAACTTGGCAATGCAAAGAAACAACAACTCATCTCTAAACTTTACAGCTGTGAAAAAAAAGAAGATATTTTTACATACATTCTATCATTGACCTTAAAAAACCTTCCTTAAATGTGTACCAACTTGTATTTTACCTATATGGTGATCTGGTGGTCTAGGGGTAAGGTGTCGGACTTATATGCTGGTGGCCGGGGTTCAATCCTCGGTCCCGGCAAAGATTTATCTGATTACCAAACCCTTCCTTCACCTCTGACAAGACATCTTGTGAATGTGGGGAATGCCAGGCCTCCACCGTGGTTCGGATTCCACATTAAACTGTAGGTCCTCCATTTCATCTCACAATCACCCTACCATTACATATTAGCGTAAGTGCGTATAACCCGAATGGGTAGTAAGATGCAGTGCTAATAATAATATTTTACCTACCCTTCAACCATTGCCGACCAGGGCCTGGATTCACTAACGGGAGCAAATCTGCTCCGGTGCAAGTATAGAAATGGCGCAACTTTGCGCCCAAGATGCTCCCCAAGATGCGCCTTATTTATTTGCGCCATTTCCGTATTCACTAAACAAGGTGCAAACTGGTGGCAGGAATAGGGTGACGTCATCATAAACGTCATCAATTGCTCTCTTTTCGACCAATCCTTGTGAAGAATTTACTTCCAAAGTCAAGGCTACTTTATTTTAAATCTGTAATGAAAACGACAGCAAATACAAAGATTTTTAAACATTTTGCTCAAAAACTAGCAATAAAATTAGAAGCGGCCTCTTTCTGGATGTTTTACAAAAACAATATTAGTACATTATTTTGTATTTATTTATATTATTAGTATAAAGTTTAAGTTCCATTAATAAAACATTAATGTTTATAGAAACTTTGAAACTTATTTTAAGGTTATACTAACTGCCATATTTAGTGACGAGATGTCTTTGGACTTGGAGGAATACAAACCTCTTTGGATCTAGACGAAGATTACACAGTTCGTAGTTTTGTTTTGTAATACTGCAAGAAATGCCATTGCGTTGTTTGAATGTAAAAATCCAACAATAAAAGGTACGTAATTGTTTTGTTACCACTGTCTAAATTGAAACAAATTTTGTGCTTGACATACGTTTTGTTATTTTAATTAATTCATTATTAATTGGAGTACAGTTATGTAACTAATTGTATTTTAAGCCAATACAATAATATGCCGCCATTTAAATTTACTGAAGTGACAATTATGATTTAATAGTTGCGCCTACTCTTGAGTGGTGGCAAATAAAAGGCGCAACTTTGCTCTCAAATTGCGCCTGCTCCTTTTAGTGAATAGGGATTAGGAACATATTTCCAACTTGTGCTGGCGCAACTATTTGCTCCCGTTAGTGAATCCAGGCCCAGGAGGCAAGCACCGGCCACGTCCCTTTGACTACACCCCTGCGTTTCAGTCTTCGTGACCACCGAGGCGGGTCAAATTCTTAAGATCATATACATGTAATTGGGCTTTTATGTGCGGTAAATTAGTATAGGTGCTAAACCAAGAATCCCGGGTTTGATTCTGGTGGCCAGGTAACATTTTTATATACACGTTTAAAACATCTGTGAACTAAAATTCTCTTAAAAAAAGCTAATATAAATAAATTTGAAGAATAGCTTGGCTCAAATGTCAATACGTGTTTCTCAAGTCAGCCCCATATACATTTCAAAAACTTCTTTAATTTGAATTGGTATTTTAACTCCTTTGATATTAAATAGCCACGCTTCAAGTTTAAGTTAAATCAAATTAGAACACATGTTTACTGAACCATGAAGAACTCAGCTCCCCCAAATTATTTAAGAGGAAGCGCTTTAAAAGATCTAAGAAAGTGTGGTAGTTTTTTTTCATGACCGCGAACTTCGAGATATATTCTGAGAGATGTAGACCATAAAGGGATGTATCAACATGAATATTGGAGGACCAGGTTCTATTTAATAAGTGAAGGCGAATATAGACTAGAGCTGAGACAAGTGTTGTTTTGCATATTTCAAACTATAAGGAAGGGTTAGGATGTTATGACTAAATAAAAATTGCACTCATGAGATAAAAGGGCCTTTTATTTAAATACGGGAGCTTCCAATAACATTAATCAACTAATACGCAATGTTACTATATTGGCTTAGAAAAATATATTTGGCCTTATATACCATTTGTATTGAAGTTTAACCAAATAAATATATGTAAACGTGATAATGTTAAACTCAATATTAAATTTAACTAATAGTGTTTCGGTGTTTTATCCAACACTATTTGGCTTATTTCTCAACATATTTTACTTACATATTCGACACCTTCCTTCCAAATTCTATCACATTATTTATTTTCATGTTGTCTTTTTCGTTCTGTTTTATTTCTCACTATTTTTTTTTTTACATCCACCACTTTCATTGTAAAACAAAAACAAAATCAAATCACTTTGGTGATCTTTGTTTGTTCTCTTAGAAATACTTTTATAAAATAAATGGTACGGAACTCCGCAAGGACTTTCTCGCTCTATTGTTTAAAAATGTAGATATTTACTCAAAGCTCGTAATATAATGTTAAACGAAATTATATACACTAGCAAGCCCAAGCATGAATTGCACTATATTTATATAAAACTTTTTTGATTCTGGTTTTAAATTTTATAATTTTATTTTTAAAGAATTTAATGTCCTCATTTGTATGTTTGGACCGATAAAAAAGATAAATATTGGATCCACAAGGTTCAACACTTCATATTAAAATTTTGACTTCCGGTTAACATTTTCGACATTTTATTAGGTGTTGCACATCTTCATGTCATCGCATTACTAGTAGATTCCTCATTTACACATTTTGACCAATAAAACATGTAAATATTGACTATTGAGTCTAAAATGGATATAGAACATTGTTGTGAAAACACTTCTACTAAGAGGATTAAGGAAAAATAACATACTTTTTGAGAGACTTACTTATATTTAATTATTTTATGGTATTGAAGAAGTATTGCGTTAAAACTTAAGTAGTATCTCTCTTTAACTAAAGCTCACGAAATTCTATTAATATATTGGGCAATATCTCAGGAACTGTTGGTTTTATAAAAATATATTTCATATAAAAGTTTTTTTATTTTTAATAGTACTACAATTTTGCAATGATAAGTTATTTAGTGTCTCAAATAATTGCGAAGACATGGAATTTATACTTCTGTAAGTACCCTAAATGTTATTTTCACGGGAAAATTAAAATAGCCAGTTTATTTAAAATCTTAATAAACGCCTTGATGCCAATTTTAATCAAAATCGTTAGAGCCAATTTTGAGAAAATCGATGTTTTCTCTTTTGCCCTTTATTATACTACTCACAATCTTAGGGTTAAACAGACACACAGAAAGACGGAATTGCAAAGACCACTTTTTAGGGTTCGGATGGTCGTTGAAATCCATCAACATTTCATGTTAGATTTTATTAAGGTGGCCATACTTTACCTTTTGTGTTAGAAAAGTTAAAACATATAAATATTTGCGTATATCTTGAATGTTATTGGTTTTATAAAATTATGCTTCAAATAAAATATTTGTATTGTAAATAGATCTACATATTTGTAATGATTAGTAGTTTCATATCTCAAATAGTTTCAGATATATGATTTTTGCCGAAATGTTGAGAGTAGCCATTTTGTTTATAATATTTATTAATGTTTAGAAATGAAATGTAATAAAAATCATTAGAGTCGATTTTGAGAAAATCAATGTTTTCTCTTTTTGCCCTTCAGTAAACTACCCTTAATTTTAGGGTTGGATGTCCAATTCCAAAAAGCCTATGAAAACCCTAGATACCAAGTTTTAGCCCGATCAGTAAAATAGTTAAGGCTCTAGTCGGAAGTACAGACAGGCAGACAGACGGAAATTCAAAAACAAATTTTTCGAACTTGGAAGGATCATGAAACTTCGAGATTCATCAACATCTCGAGTTTGATTTTTTTTACGATCACAAAACTTTCTATAACTGTAAGATAGCGATAAATTAAAAAAACAAACCTAAAAAGTGTAAAGTGAAGTGGTCAAGCGTTCATCATATCTTGGTGGAAGGGAATCAGGTGGATTATCCAACTCGCGTTACTGATTAAGGCTATTTACCTGTTGAGGCTATATGCATATGTACTAACTAGATAGCTGTTGCCCGCGGCTTTGCTCGCGTGGAAGTTGATTATATACAAATACGAAAATATACATATGTATTTACAGATTAATTTAAAATATTACGTTACGTTGATGACCATAACTTGACCTCAGTCAAAAATAATGCAAGTCCGATACAAACTTTCACCCCCTTTTTAATCCCTTATTAAATAAAATTTCCAAAATTCCTGAAACACGTATTTATTTGTTTTACGTCAATAACCGAAATACAAAATTTTGTTTATGTAACTTTCAAAATGACGGACTTTCATACATATTATCATACATATTATCATCCCCTATTTTGACCCCTTTGGGTGGAATTTTCTAAAATCCTTTCTTAGTGGGTGCCTACATAACAAAATGAATATACAGTCCGAATTTCATGCTTGTAGCCTTGATAGTTTGCGCTCGGCGATGATGAATCAGTCAGTCAGTCAGTCAGTCAGACATGTTATTTTATAAGTATAGATTACGCTAGTGTGCTAAAGATGAATAAGGTTGAAATTTGATGAAGCGTACCTCCATTTGCGTACAAGGAGAGTGGAAAAATCATTTTAGTAAAAACCACGCTCAGTACACCTGACTGGGATTCGAGCCCCTATTTTTCTGTCATTGGCAGTCTAGTCTAACACGAGAGTGACTCCTTAGACAATGCTGCCACCAAATCAGGTCTTAGGTTTATTGCTAAGAAATTTACGCAGTACTGTAAGTATTATCTGATAAGAGATTTTATTTTACCTTTACTGCTAAATCTCCTCGAAATGGTGAATTTACACATATGACTTTTCGGATTCTTTGGTGTAAATTTATATAAAATCTCATGATTAACAACTAAGACAATACGCATGCTGCAAAAAATTATATAATTTAAAAAACAACTAAAATAACATTTTTAAAATTCCATAAATCTTTTATACTTAAAAAAACCAGGAATCACTGTCTACTACAGTTAAAGTTACTCCTCTCTTTTGATTCTTCCCCTACTCCGCCTATGTATACTATAAGAGGGTGGTCCATATGTTAGCCAAATACATGATGATTATCTACCTTGAAAACTCAATATTTATGTAATTATTGTTTAATTTAATTCTTGTTATATATAATAGATATTATTTTACAAACATCGTATATGTAATTATGTAATGTAATTTTATTGAAATTTAAAAAAATATTATTATTATTACTATTATTATACCTCGTCTTAGTACCCGTTCGGGTTATACGCACTTACGCTAATGTGTGATGGTAGGTGATTGTGAGATTAAATGGAGAATCTACAGTTTAACGTGGGATCTGAGCCACGGTGGAGCCTGGCATTCCCCACATTCACAAGATGTCTTGTCAGAGGTGAAGGAAGGGTTTGGTAATCAGATAAAATATGTGCTGGGACCAAGGATTGAAACCCGGACCCCCAACACAGAAGTCTGACACCTTACCCCTCGACCGCCCCGTCACCGACAATCATTTTAAATCCACTATATCTCGAATCCGAATCTACTTTTTATTTTCGAATCTTGAATCTCGAATTCAAATCGAATCCTACAAATCTCTATAAATTTTAATGATTTACAAATAGACATACATTACACAATATAGGCCTAAACTTTGAATTAAGATTGATATCAATCATACTTTCAATTTTAATCAAGCCCAACCACCCCTCGCAAAATACATGTTAAAATCCAACCAAATTAAAAAATCTAGACTCATATTATTGTTTAAAAATCAAGTCAATCCAAATTTGAGTGTCTTTTAGTTATTTTTAAAAGTGTTGTTAGAATGAGTTAAGTTTCTAAAAAACATGTAAAATAAACAGATTAGGCCTAGTTATCCTTTGATTAACTTTAATCATAATTAAAGGATATTTTATTGTATTAAGATAGCAAAAATAAAAATACAAACAGATATTTTAATAAAGACTAAAACAACATGCTTAACAATTAAACATACATTGGAAATAGTGGACTCAATAAAGCCTAAGTATGTTTTATTATTATTTTCTTATATATCCATTATCTATTTTCGCGTAGAAAACAAATATCTTCGATTCTTGCAATATATCGATTTTTGAGAATACATTCTATTTAAAACACGAACATATTTTCGACTACAATATGTTCATTTCTATTTTATAAGGCAGGACTACGTTTGAATATTTCTACAATTACTTCAATAACATATTCTAAAAAATAATAAAAACTAAGTTAAAATCAATTTAAAAATAAATAATGAATTAGCAAGTTGTTATTTGGTTCTTAAAACTTGAAAGCGCTTACTAAGTGATCAGATTACCTGAATCGAATCCAAACAAACAATCGATATACGATACTTAGGCCGGTAGGGATGAAAAACAGTTTTATCGCTGTCGACTGTTGACAGTATTTATTTTTCATGAAACCCAACAAAATGTCTAACTTAAGGATCGTATGCAATACATTTGGGTTCTTTGCATAGTTGTAGATAATTAAAACCAGTTGTGTAGTAAAAATTAACAGTATCTTTATTTTAATCATCACTCGGGCGAGTAAACATAATATATGTCATGGCGGCAGACTTTATATCGTGTGTAAAGGCGACTGACTTTGTATCATGTGTAATGTGTTCTTATTTCTGTTAAAAAAAAAGCCGTAATTTGTTTTATTTATTTAGAGTTTATTTGTAATTCTAGTTTTGATTTTCAGTTTTTAAAGAGTTTTAATGTGTTCATTAAAATATTTACAAGAATGTTCGTGAGGTGAAAAGTTTTAGAAGTGAGCATATGCCGAAACGGTCGAGTCCAAGTTTCCCATACAGGTGGGAGCGTAGGGTACTAGGCACTTAAATTTTCCACACCTAACAATTCTTTTCTTAAAAGAAGATTTTATTAATGTTTATCTCTTTGGTCCAACAAAATAAATATTACGGATTAAGTTGTGCTTTCCAAGTAGGCCTAACTAAGTAATTTTTGAATTCAAAATATTATGCTTTGTTTATGAGGTGAAAGATTCGATCATCGAATCCAGTAAAACATCGAATCCTCGAATTTCGAATACGTGTCAAGATTCAGTGGATTTGAAGATTCGAGTGGCCCATCTCTAATTTTAACAAATAATAATTGTGAGCTTGGAATCTTCACGTTTGTGCAAGTAAAAATGCGGTACAAACGAATAATATTGCGGTACAATCCGGTAAAAATGAAGAACAAACGTTTGCAATAATAAAAACACGAGTTTTTAAAAGTAGTGGGGTGGGGTGGAAGAATCTTCACGGACGTTAAGTCAGAACCTAATTTTCATGATTCTCCCGAATCGGGCCAGGATACTCAGCCGAACGATCCAGGTTGTTTGTTAAAAGGTTCATCTCTACTACGACGTTAGTTTGTCCCTTCAAGGCCAGTCCTGTGTGGCTCCATCTGATTGTCATGTAATATTAACCCCGTAAGCCCCACGCCCGGTAAAATAAAATGAACAACATGGATGGACACGGTCGAGATCCTACAAGGGAGGTCCCGTCCCTAAGGGAGTATAGAGGCACATAATGGTGACCTTGGCGGAGGGATATTTGGGATTACACTTCTCGATGGGCTGTGTGCCCAATATATAAAACATTTATCTATATGAGAAAAAACTCTTTGTCCAGAATCGATATTTTTTGCGAATAACCCATATTAAGATAAATATTTTATATAATGTATTTGTTATTTTGGGTAACTTGGACTGGAAAACATAACGAAATATGCTTTGGGGGGAGATGGTCCTATTAAGTGCACAAACTTTCGCCTGTAAAATAATGGAAAATCCCATTGAGGAGAAAATACATAACAGTGTAGTGGGTTTTGAACAGAATTCATCCTATAGAAAAGGACTAGACTATTAAATTTCCTGCGTTTATAAAATTTACTTTGTACTATAGAGGTATAGTACTATTAACTAGAGTGTACTAAAAGGTTCACTTGGTAAAGGGTATAAAATTTAGAGAAAACAATAAATTTAAACAGAAATATGAAAACCCAAGATATAATATTTTAAAATTATCTAATTGCGTCAAAACATATACTAAAGAATTTACTTTATTTTTTGTTTTTAAGATTTACATCAAGATCATTAATGACATAAACTACCCGCGTTAGGGAGCTTGTTTTCTAAATGTCGAGCTCAATTAGTCTAGTTTGCTGGTAACGGGGAGGTCTGGCTAAATCGAATCCCGGATCATGTACTAAGGGAATTAGTTTTTTAAATAGTTTTCAACTCCACCTCCACGCAAATATGGGTGCCGTTATTATAAATTCTACCTTCCTCGTTCTTACGTCATTACTTCATTATTTACTTACCCTATTGCATTAAGTATTCGAAGGTTCATTACCGCACTAACAAAAATACGCCACCTATCCCTATCTTGAACTAATGCTATTAAGTTTATCCCATTAAACTCTATCTCTCTCATGTCTATCCAAATATTATCCTCCAATCTGCGTCTGGGCCTTCCCAGTGGTCTTTTCCCATTGGGTTTGTCAATCAATACCTTGAACGTGGTTTTAGAAACTCCCAATCGCCCTGCATGACCTATCCACCATAACCGGTGAGATTATATTACCCTACAATGCCTAGTGATGAGTACAGGGTATGCAGCTCATCATTATGTAGCTTCATCCACTCCCCACTATCTTCATACATTTTTGGACCAAATATCTTTCTGAGCCCCCTGTTTTCGAACGCTCTAAATTAATTTTCGTCATTTAAGGTAAGAGACCACCTTTCGCATCCATAGAGAACAACCGATACAATTATAGCTTTGTATATTCTGAGTTTTACACTTATTGACAGCAAGCGAGACGCCATCAACTTACTGACCGAGTAGTAACAAGCATTTCCTAACTGTATTATGTTCCTAATTTCCAATCTAATATTTTTATCGCTAGTTAAAATTGCTCCTAAATATCTAAATTCATCAACCCTATCAAATGATATGTTGTTTACTGTAATATCTAAATTATCGACCTCAATTTGTGATTTCTGTGTTATTATATACTTAGTTTTTTCAGAGTTCACTTCTAAACCGATTTCCTTTTTAGCCTCTAATAAGATTTATACATTTTTTGCAACAGCTTCTTGACTATTACCTAACAAAGATAAATCATCCGCGTATCCTAATAGCTACATGTACTTTAGTGTCAACCCTTCCTACTCTCTTGCATTACTTAATAGCAATACTAAGGCTAGATTAAAGAGTAATGGGGAAAGGCATCTCCTTGTTTCAATCCATTATGTATTTCTAAAGTATCTGACAGGTGAGAGCCAACCCGTACCCTGCCACGCGTATCTCTCAAACATACCTTGACCAGTTTTTTGGGGTATTCTAAACTTAACTAAAATGTTATATAATTTTTTTCCTTTTAACTGATTCATAGGCATTTTTAAAATCTATGTCTAATTGATATACCGTCATGTTGAATTCCCACTTTTTTCTAATAATTGCCGAGTATAAAAATCTGATCCGTTTTAATCTATTTCGTCAAAATCCACAATGATGATCCCCAATTATTTCCTCTGCATATGGCGTCAATCTCACTGAAATTACTTTACTATCGTAATTAATATATGTGTGTGGTCTTATAGCCTGAACGAATAATCTTAAGACTGCCAAAACATGGCGAAACGGTTTTGATCTCGGTAAGTGCCACTGGTGGGGATTTTTCTACGGTTTCTATGGTTTTCCACTCTCCCTCACGTGAATGCCGTCAACTTAATCTAAATTAAAACCTCACAATCCCTAAACATTAGTGTAATTACTACATAGGCATATCATCCATACTGGTAGTTAGACGCGATGTTAAAAGAAAGAACAAATATTTTTCTTAAGGATAGTAAGGAACATATTCGCTGCTCTTAAGGTTATTATTATAAATCAGGACTAAAATAGTATCGAAAGTATGGACAACGAAATAAGAGCAAGAGGAATAGAGAAATACCTATGGAATGATTGATATGGTTGGAAATTAGATATCTTAATAGATGGTGTAGGTAAACCTTTTTAAACCGATTATATAAATGCAAAATTTTGTATATTTTTCCCAGTAAGATCCATATTATACTGAAGGGACATGAACACAATATTTGCAACTGAACGAAACGTGACGTTCTATCTTATCATCGGTTTGGAACAGACGAGATCCCGTAGTCCTTATGACTCCTGCGTGTTACTGAAACGATTATCTATACAGTATATACACTTTCCTAATGTTTGCATGTGTCCTTCCACATCCTCCAGAAGCCCCTAGATTACCTAGAAAACTGAAATCTTGCACAATTATGGTAAAGACTATGGAAAAGAACCAAACGGAGCCGGATCTTCCATTATTTTTTTCTGGGGTTAGTTTCCTGAAGGGCAAAAATATATCAAATTAATTTCTCTAATTTCACTCTAACTATTTTGGTTAAATTTCATATTTAGCCACTGTTTAACATTTCAAACAAAGGGTAACTTTCATTTTCCCATGAAAATTACTTTGAGGATACATTTCATAGGTGGAAATTTACAATTTGGATAATATTTACGCAACTATTTGAGATGTGAATTATTTTATCATTATAACGCTGTAGTAATATAAAAATAAAAATCTTGTATTTGAAATATATTTTTACTAAACCAATAATTACCGAGATATAAGCAAATTTTTTTTAAATTGTGATACTTTGAAAGTGTTAATTGGTGGTTATGTTCTTTGGAGGACAGAGATGTTACTCTTTTTTCAATGTTTCAGTAAAAAGCAGATTAATTCCTTTATGTTCCTTGGTGGAATGTGACTATTTATTTTTCATCATATTCTGCAAACATTTATATTCTTTCTTTTCACCAATCTTAGAAGTTTAGAAGTAAATGTCTCAATTTTCAGATAAAGGCTATAGAAAGTCTGTGCAAAGCACCATAATTTTTTTTTTTAAAAAAAAGCACGCTTGAAATTATGAGTTTCTCATTAGAGTGGTTTTGATAAAGCACTTTATTTCAACCCCAGTTTATTTAAAAAATACTATCTTAAGAGTAAGTAAGGGGTTTGCGTTTTTCAGCTTGTTCTATATAATACACAAGTTGCATTATTATTATTATTATTATTATTATTATTATTATTATTATTATTATTATTATTATTATTCAAATTTAGTTTACCTGTCACTGACATGCTTATACACTGGTTTGTTTATAAATCACTGGGGATATATTACTTTGTTCATAAAGTCATAGTTATTGTACATATTTATGATGTTTATACACTTTAGTAACCTATTTATAACCTGATAATTATATTCTATATTATAAATCCGTAAAAATAGTAATGTATCGTAGGTATGTTATCAAATGTCCCATAAACGTATTATGTGTAGAAGAGATAAAAAAATACCAGAAAGTTTCTTTCTTTTTAATGAATTAGTGTGAAGACAACAGCTCTAAAATTTAAACTATTAGTGTCCAACCAGTCATATTACAGAAATCACTGGTTTTTCCAAATTGAATGATAAAACCACTTTGAAGATCAAGTTTTCATAATTTTAAATGGCTAACTTTTAAAATTAGTTTCAATATTCTAATAATTATGGTTTTAGATTATGTCTAACATAATTACAACATATTACTGATTTTATATGATAGCAGTTAAGTTAAGGCTCATAAAACACAATGAATAATGTTGAATATTTTATTCCTACAATATGCATGATGTATCATGAACTTATCTTAGGCCGTTTTAATTTTCTCTCGGCCCCTCGAAGAGTGAATAATTATGATCGTAAAAAAAAAAATTAACTTGAGATTTTGATAAGTGTCGACGTTTCATGACCCATGAAACCAAAAAGTGGCTTTATTAATGCCTTCTGTTTATCTCTTTTCCTGTCTATATCTTGGACTAGAGCCAAACCGTTTTACCGTTCAGGTTAAAACTTGGTCGCTAAGGTTTTCATAGGTTCGCCTAAAGGTTTTTTTTGAATTAGATATTAAGGGTAGTTTACCTTAATTAATGTTTTGAACATTTAGCTTTGCTAGCACTAGAGATTATACGCATTCAAGATTAAATATCAATCAGCAGCTGAGAATAAATAGATAGTTCAATTCCTTCAACCACACTGCCCTTGATGAGCAGTGCCATTTCTAGGTTTTTTCTCCGCCTAAGGCGAAAGTTAAAAAATGCTGCCCCTCCCTTTTACTATTATCACTCTCTCCCCTGTCATCCAGGCTAGAATAATTAATGCATTAGATATAAAACAACTTGTAGTCAACATTAAACAATACAACACATCAAACATTAAATACATAAATAAGCACTGTTCATGATATTTTATTTCGTTTTTACATTTCTCTCTTCTAACTTCAATGGTGTTTTAGGTTTTTTCTCTTAGTCCAATGGTACCTTCCTTGCCTTTATTCTAGAAAAGTATTTAATAAGATCTCTGATGTCAAGCTGGTAAGCCATGTCTTTTTCTACTGAAATTGTTACTAGTCCCACGATTCTCTCTTGGTTCATGGAACTGCCAATTTTAGTTTTGAGAAACTCCTCTCCGCACTTGCCACTGATATCGGTAAAGTAAAAAAGAATAGGAAAACTACGAACAAATTAGGAAAACCATTTTCTAACTTGTTTTAGCACAGATAATTCATCACATAATCGGATTTCGCATTTTTGTATGTGATGACTTATTCCTGAAAGTTCAGAGCAGAGAGCTGCCACCTCAATATCCTTTAGATAAGATGGGGTTTCTCCAGGGCTACGCAGGGTAAGAGTTGTTTCCAATTTTATACACAAATCCCTGCGTTATTTGGAAGTTTTCATCTTGAGCTCACTTACATTATATATAAAACCAAATAATCTTACGATTTCATTCAACTGTTTTAATAGTTCTTTTACACAACTAATTGCCGTGTCCAATATTGCAAAATAGTAATTTACTCTGAACTTCCCTTTGAGGTTGATGATGGTTTCTTCTTCTGATTCGTAAACGAACAATTTCCTTTACGTCCTTCTTATCTCTGGCTGAAAAATTAGTTCAATATTGATTTATTCAGATAGCTCTAGAGCATCAACTAAAACTTTTTCAGATTCTATGACCCTCGTCATGGTTTTTTAAATACTCCTCTGAATTTATAAGCTAATTTACTATTTCTCAAGAGTAAAGTGCTTCTTTGGAAGCAGTTTACTGTTCAAATTGATTTGAAATAATATACTGTGCCGTGTTACAACTGTCACAACAAACTTAAATGAAGATATGCTGTTTATAAGACCTTCAGCTTCAACCTTAATCATGGTACCAGAAGAGCCTTTGTTAGTTGAATCTTCAGTAATTTCAAGCAACGCATCATACACATGTGGTAACTGGTACCTGATGAGAGTTAAGGCATCGATCCTGCTTGACCACCGAGTATTGCTCAGAGAATTTATAGTCAATGATGGTATATTACGTTTCAGTAGATCCCATCAACGTTGAGATGCAGCAAACAATACATACAGTAGTTGTATAACATCAAAAAAAGGGATGTTGCTTCAGTGCAACACAAAGCAGCGTCAGTTACCATGAGGTTCAGGGTGTTGATCTGCAGGGGATATTAAGGCACATGGATTAATATCCATAATTTTCTTCTGCAGAACTATTTCCTTGCCCTTCCTATTGCTCCCTGCTCCCTTTATCATAACCCTGACCTCGCAGCTCTTCAATTGACAAATCTTATGCTCATGGTAATTTATTTCGTGCGGCTGATATCTGGGGTGCAATCAAGAATGATTGAAAAATACTTTGCCTTTTTAACCAATGAAATGATTTTCTCTTTGACAGAGTTTGAAAGCACTTCTCTAATATCACAATTTAAATCAATGATTCATTTTGAATACCAAGCAACCCGATCAAGTAGTAAATTAGTTTAAACCAGCACTTCCCAAACTTCTTAAGACCGAGACTCAATTTTCAGAAACACAAACATTCGTGAACCACCTAGCATGGGTAGGCGAGAAAAGGTGAGTGTTTTTGTAATTTTGTGTAACAAAACATATTTTTGGCCAAAATAAATAAAATATCGCTTCAATAGAAAAATAGTTTATTTTTGTTCACATGATGAAACCAACAGTTGTATAATATTTGTAAAGATCATTGCGTCATTAGATTAGAAACTTTATAATCTGAAAGAAAAAGTTGCCATTAAATTCCGTGAAACTCTTGATAGATATTCAAGTACTGTTGATGTCACCATGCAAAAAAAGTTAAACTCTTTGTGGTTCTAGTGGATAATTATTTAATTTCTTTTAACAAAAAAATTTTTAGCTAAAGAATTCAAAATTACTGCCCTAATCTCTTGTTCCCTATATACTCCGATGATGATGAATAATATAGGAGTATTTTTTCATTTTGTTATTGGTTTTACTACTGTTTACTATTGAATATATTGCTACAAAAAACTATTTTTTTCATAGTGACGCTTGTGTAAAATGTGCTCTGGTTTCCGGTTTTTGTTGATTACGGCTATCGATACGCATCATTTTCAGAGGCAAGGTGTTAAACAGTTGCAGTGTGTTTCTAAATTTGGTTTTGATTCCTATTTTTCTGTTTATTTTATTGTTTTATTTTTTTCATGTCATTATTTTTGTATGAATTTGTATTTTCAAATAATTATAAAAATTTACAGTACGTAGAAAAACCGGTTGGTATTGTTAAAATTCATATAGCCCTGACAAGCTGTGGGAAGTGGTTGATTAAAAAATACATATTTCGTTTGTTTGGATAAAACAAGGATGATAAACACTGAGGGTATTGAGAGAGTTTGTTCGTTTAGTAAATTCATCAACTTACTAATTCCTCCATCAATATGTAAATATGGTAATTATTGTGCACATATTGAACATCGTCCATGCTTGACTTCATAGTCAAGGTTTCAAAAAAGTAAATAAACGACAAATCAAATTAGATAAACAAACACTTTTTTTAATGGAAAATGTCCTCTTTAGCTCTTCTTTTTTTTCCCACCGCGTCTCACAACTATTGTATACATATAAATATATACATACGCTTAAATATATATTAGAAAACTCCGTGGCCCGTAAGTGAGCTATATCGACCAAGAGGCCACCACGGTTAGTGATTATAGTGCCAACATTTGAGGATATAGGGTGTCATATGGTCAGCACAATTTGGCCAATTTTAAAACATTTAGACTAGTTTTGCTTTAACTTCTATGTAATATTAACGACATAGCACTAATTTATATCTAATTTAAAAAATAAATGGTAATACACCTTACACTATAATAATTCATTGAGATCATTAATTTCAAACTGTGTATGTGATATTTTCAGAAAAAGAGTTTACATTTTAAACTTGTTTGGATGGATTTCACAGGCTGTTTTAAATACTACTTATTCCGGGCTCTGGGCTCTGTCAGTGGAGATATATTGATCAAATTCCAATGAAGTTTGAAACGTTAGGAAGAAGTTTATGAACGTGGCTTAAGGCCTATCAAACGTTTTTATCAATTTGCATTTTAGTTTAATAAAGTTAAATTCAGGTATTACAAACATGTTCGCTGCTATACTATATATCATAGCATAAGTCCAAAAGTGTATGATGAATTTATTCTTCTTAAGGTGGGGATTTAGGTAAGGTTAAAAATAAGATAAGTAATTTTGCAATTTTTATATACAATTTTTGTGTGCAAATAAATAAAATATTGATACATTGTAAATATGGAGTGTACTTTTCTTCACATGCTAACCTCAACAGTTCTTGAATATCTGTCAAGGGTGTCTTGCGATTTATTGCCAACCTTTTGTCTTCATTTAAAATGTTTCTCATTTAATGCCGCAGTGCTCATGACAAATATTCAACCACTGTTGATATCACCGAGTGAAGAAAATTAAACTCTTTTGTTTCTACTGAAGCAATATTTTATTTATTGTCCCCCCAAAAAAATGTTGCTATAAAAACTGCAAAAACAGTGGCCGTTTCTTGCGTCCTCTATCTGCATCACTTAAAGTGTTATTTTAATTTAAAAGAGAGAGGAGGTCTGTGTCTATTTGATTGTAGAGAGAAAGGTCCATTGTTCACAGACACAATAACACAATCTAATTATAAGTTTTTACAAACATTCAACTTTCAATACAATTCTTCTGTGCTTCTGATTGCGACGAAAATAATGGGATGTCGATTATTCTTGAAAGTAGTAACAACTCAAAGTTTGGCACACAGCCTGGATGCTGCGTATCTGTTTTCTCTTCTCTCCGCGAAGTATAATAAAGCAAGACTAATTACTGGATTGTGGTTTGTACTACGGACACCTGCCGGAACCTTCAAGCACAGTGTTCATTACACTTTTAGGTTCTCCACTTAGTGGGAGGAAAGTCTAATTTGGATCTACTTTAAACGACCCGCCTCGGTGGCGTGGTTGGCTAACGCGCTTGTCGTGTTGAACTCAACCGCCAAGGACGGGGAGATCGAGGTTCGAATCTCGGTCGGGTGAACTGGGGGTGGTTTTTCCTAAATGGTTTTCCACTCTTCCTCCACGCAAATTCGGGTTCACTTCCTCTAATTCAACCTTCCCAATTCCTAATCCATTAGCGTAATTAGTACTTAAAGCGTATAACCCGAACGGGTAGTAAGACGTGGTGCTAAATATTATTATTATTATTATTATTATTATTACTTTAAACACCCCCATTTGACCGAGAGTCTGATTAAACTGAAGCCTGTCATCATTCAGAAAGTGCTAGATGCGATTCACAATGAACAACCCAACCAACACAATACCTATGCTTATTAAAACGCACACATAATCACCGCAGTATCGGGGAGAGCAAACGACGTCCTCTGAATGTATATATTTAGTATGATCTTGTCTTAGTATGCTGGCAATTATATTGGCTGCTATTCCGGTAGCTTAGGATGTCAGTATCCCGGTATTTATATGTGCCAGTAGCCCACTTTGGTGGTCGCATGATCTAACGTGTTACCCCTCGAAGTAGACTAGACCACTGATGACGTGGAGATCGAAGTTTGAATCTCGGTCGGGCTTGCTAAGGATTTTTTCCAAAATGGTTTTCCACTCTTCCTACATGCAGATGGAGGTACACTTCCTATAAATATAAGCTTCCTAATCCATAAAACCATTAGCGTGATTAGTACATAAGAGTATAACCCAAACGGGTATTAAGACGTGGTGCTAAAATAATAATAAAAATATAAATGCCAGTAATCCGGTAATTATATATGCCTGCATGTAAGCTACTATAGATATCAGAATGCTGGCTATTAAAGATACAAGTATACTGGTTAATGGAAATGCCAATACTCTGGTAATGAAAGCTTACAAAATGTGGGCTATTATATATGCTAGTATGTTGGATATTATGTATGCCAGTTTGCCAGTATGCCAGTATTTTGGTAATTGGAAATACAAGAATGTTGATTGTAATATATAAATATGCTGACTATTAGAGACTCAGTTTGCTGGCTACTAGATATAACAGCGTGCTACCTAATATAGCTATTAGCAAAGTTAATATATTAATTAATAGAAATAAATTTATACTGGATTATCAATTCTATTATGTGGCCTTCTAGAAATACAAAATTAATTTTTAATAGCAATGCCAGTAATTAAGTCACATAGTGCTAATATAAATAAAGCAGAATAC
This sequence comes from Timema cristinae, assembly GCA_039000515.1. Taxonomy (NCBI): domain Eukaryota; kingdom Metazoa; phylum Arthropoda; class Insecta; order Phasmatodea; family Timematidae; genus Timema; species Timema cristinae. The sequence continues at coordinate 47,441,049 of JBCFYV010000012.1, forward strand.
CAATGGTTCGAAAGTCAATCTAGCTAGAAGGTACAGTAATCATTTTCTGAAAAAAAAAAAAAAAAAAAAAAATGCCTACATAATATTACATTCTTTTTTATATAATCTATTCTGGTTTAAAACAAAATAATCTAAATTGGGTTATCATTAACTCACTTTTATATACGTTTTACTCGGAAAGATATCTTATTATTTTGTTACGCGTATGAAACACTCTTCGGATATTAATTCAGAGCAAACTTATCATATCCACTTGAAACAAATGTAAATTTTCAAGTATCATTAATTTTTAAGTCTCCCTTGTATACATATATTTTATAAAAAATATTATACAAACATAGTTATCATGTAAAACACACTATATGCTCTATATAAGGTCCTGCTCGACGTTCTTCGACTTTATGTTTTAGTTCATTGCCTTACTAGCCGTTCGGGCTATACACATTTACTCCCACTAATAGGGTAGCGGTGATGAAGGTAGAATGTAGGTGAAATGTACCTGTATTCGCATACAGAAATAAAAGGATAACATTTAGAAAAAATATCTCGAGAATAACCGGCTGCGAATTGAACCCCGATCTCCCCGTTGCCAGTAGGCTAGAGACTAAATGAGCTTTGCATTTAGTTTACGTGCTCACTAGTGCAGCCATGAATGATTCTCGAACAATATTTTGTTTAGTATTTTTCGTGCTATCTTTATACTTTAGCATTCAATCATATAATAATGCTAGCAGATTTGTCGACTTCACTGGTCTTGGAGTAAAGTGCTCACCTCAAGATCTGGCTTTCATTGTTTAAAGCCCCGCCGGGGTCAAAGGATTTCTTTCGAGTGATAACAATTCCTAGCATAACTTTTTTGGATGGAAAGTAAGGCCATTGGTCCTATGTCAATTGTGGTATGTAAGATAACCCTGTAAGGTTAATGAAAATACCTTTCCCGGCAAAATTGTTAGGCCCTTTCGATCTCTCATAGAAATTCTCGTGTGATTATATAATCATTTGGTTCAGAAAGCGCACGTTAAATACAACAAATAAATAAAACTAGTAGTTGGACCCGTTCCTTACCCACGCAATAAAAATTCAAATAATCAAGACGTTTAACAGCAAAACAATTATGGTCATTAATCCGGCCCTGCTACTATCCATATGTGTTATACACATTTTAATTATAATATCGGAATAGAGCTAAAGAAAATATATATTAAAGTAAGCGTATCCGCATTTGCGTGAAGGAAGCGTGGATAAACACTTAGGGAAAAATAGCCCTCGGTCCACATGGGTGAGATTTGAACCCAGAACTTCCAGCTACGAGCAAACCAAACATGATCATGAAACTTACCTCGCACACCCAACGATTTGGATCCATTGAATAATTGTTCATTAAATATCTCTCTAAAATATTTATTAGTGTTGTGATCTATGAAAACATTTTCTTACGAGCTTAATAGTTCGAGTTTCTACGTTGTATGAAATAAACAATTAATATTTCTAATGAACAGTTATAAATGAGAAAACATGTGTTTATTATTATTATTATTATTAAGCTATTAGAAGTTTATATATATATATATATATATATATATATATATATATATATATATATATATATATATATATATATATAACTATATATATATATAGTTAGCTAATCTAAATACCTCTTTCGTACTCGATATAGATCGAATTAGAATTCTAACACTTACCGAGGAATAGCTATTTCATTTATTTGGAGTTTTGTTTCAAGTTTTTACCCCAAAACTTTATTTTCTTCACTTTAGGGGTTGGTGGGTTTTTTTTTTCCCCATGGGCACAGTTTTAATTAAATTATTGTAATTATTATTACTATTATTATGATTATTATTATTATTATTAGCACCACGTATTACTTACTACCCGTTCAGGTTATACATACTTACGCTAATGTGCAATGGTAGGGTGATTGTAAGATGAAATGGAGGACCTACAGTTTAACGTGGAATCCAAACCACTGTGAAGGCCTGGCACTCTACACATCCACAAGTTGTGATTATTACACGTCTTGTCAGAGGTGAAGGAAGGGTTTGGCAATAAGATAAATCTGTGCCGGGATCAAAGATTGAACCCCGGACCCCCAGCACATAAGTCTCAAACTATTTTTCTTAATGAAACTTGGTAAATTGTTTGAAAATATTACAAATATATCAATACAAAATCATACAAAGAACTATTCCCACATGGACTAAATATATAAAATAATATTACATAAAATGTAATGCATTTTTATAGTAAAAGAACAAACAAAATCATTAAAACTATTCTTACTGAAGAATGTCTATTTGAAAACCAGTTTGGGACGTCAATTCCAACAAACCCTCATGGAACTGTGAGGGGAGCTAGCGGGTCGTTGAGCGGTGGAGGAAATGGCTTCAAGAGACACACACATCAACCGGCCGGTAAACTCAGATTTAAAAACTATATTCTCTTTAAAAAAATACAACACTTGGTGTGTTGTTTCAGAAAACTATTCAGGTGAAAATGTATTAAAATATGGAGGGGATGAAATAATAATTGTTTACATATTTTCTTAAGTTTATTTTTGACTAACAAATATAGTTTTTATATACGACCCTTATTCAAATTATTAATCAAAAAACCCTTTTTTTTAAATTCTAAACTATCCAGGAAATAGTCAAGAAGTAATCTTTTTGAAAGCAGAGACAACACAATTTTGAAAAGATATTTAGGGCGTAATCATGGAACAAAAGTAATAAATATTATTTTAAGAAGTTGAAATTCAATAGTTTATATCTTTTTAATGGTTGAATTTACAGAAATCATATTAATTTTGTTGATACAATCAACCTTTATTTTAATAGGAGAAAAATGTATAAAGCTATTAATTAATAACTACCATCAGTTTTAAGGAGGTTAATAGTAAACGTTATTTTAGATATTTGCTGTGACTTCCCCCTTAAAACTACTTCTCTTCAAGACGTCTAATTGTCATCGCTCTAGTCCCCGTCCCCTATATTTGGTAAGTCACAGTTTAAGCATATGCTAGTGTGATTTATTAATATGCAGTCTCTATAAATTACAAACTCAGAAATAATAATTATTAAGTGTTGAGTCTTACGACAGTTTCATTCATTTTGGTCAGTGAACCTAGACCTCCAATGCGCCCTGTCCTATGCCTCCTTCATCTCCCAGAATTTAGTTCTTTCCTTCAAGTCATCTAATGTTTGAATCCTCCTTCCTATGCTACTCTTTCCCTCAACATTTCTTTCTATGACGTCATACAGAAGACAGTTCCTCCTAAGGATGTGTCAGATCCAGTTTGCTTTGCTTGCTTTGTACCTATGAATCACGTATAAAACGCTTCTCTTCTCACTCACTCTTCTTAGGACCTGTTAATTTGTCCCCCTGTATATCCACCTGATCTTCTCAAGTGTTCTCCAGCGCTACATTTCAAAGATCTCCAAGTATTTATTTTCCATCTTCCTAGATGTCCAAGTTTCTTCTCCATCTAGCACGATGCTCCAAATAAGTGCTCGCCCACTGATGCGTTGAGTCGCGTTGCGTGACAAAGATAATTTCTTTGGCTAGGGAAACTTACATGTATTCAAATGGAAGACTACCCACTGGTGAGTCGCGTTGCGATCAGCCAACGCGAGAGAAGTCTGGGGAGCAACCACGCGACGACGCATCTACACTCAACGTAACATACTAATGGGTGGGGGTAAGAGAAGCGAGGAGTCAAAATATTTCATCTTCGTCACCCTTCGAGCACTTTCGGGAATTATCGGGTTAATTTCCTCTACTTCGTCCCTCAGCATAGAATGAGTCATGTGCTCACATTTTAATTACTGAGTTCATTGTGTGTGGCTGCTACCTGACGTCTCTTAAAGTTTTTTTAAAGGTATGTTGTTCATATGTAACAAACTAGTATCCATCAAAAGACTAGATTTAATATTTTTCATTGTATTATTTCATGCAAATTTAATTTTAAATTTTAATTTATTAACTAAAAATAATTTCTCTCTCAGTTCAGTCACTAGTCATTAATCAACAACGTAATTTCACGATGAAAAGCTCTGTACTGTAGGGACTGTGGACGCGTTGCATAAAATATAACACTTCTTTTCGCCACGCAACGCACCAGTGGGCGGACACCGCTGAAACGACGCTTCTCTTAGTCACGTCACGCAACGCGACGTAGCGTATCAGTGGGTGGGTACCTTTAAGCTTCCTTGGCCAAGTCGATGCTTGACCTAATTTCCTTGGTGAAGTAGGTATCCTTTGTCAGAAGACTTTCCTGGTAATTGAATTTCTTTATGTTTTCCTACACATATTTAAATAAAACTTATCAACTGTAGTTTCATGTTTCAACATTTTAATTATTTAAACAAAGAAAGGTTTTAATAACATTTCTATATCTACAAAATAATATTTGATACATCCTCAAATTGCTTATCAATAAATAAAACAAAATTAACTTAGCGTTGTAGTGTTGTGTAACATCATTATTTTGTTTGTCTCTTCTTAGTGCCTGTCCGCATATTTTCATTACTGAGGTAAGGGTAAGGAAGATCAGGGTGGCCACAGCTAGAGAAAATATTGAAAACATGTAAAAGTCAAGGACTTTATACTTTCCAAGAAAATAAAAGAGATGTCGAGAAATGTTCTAGTAGACCAGGGAAAATGGTATATTTGGATCTCTGAAGCCAGGAAATTTATAGCTTCCAAGAAAATAAGGGAAATGTCAAGAAACATTGTAGTCGACCATGTAAAATTATATTTTTGAATATCTGGAGGGTAAAAATATCTTAAATCCATTCTATTAAAATATTGTTTTTAAACCTGTATGTTTGTTTTTGAGAGCATTTAAAATATAATTATTTATAATAATAATAATAATAATAATTATTATTATTATTATTAGCACCACGTCTTACTACCCGTTCGGGTTATACGCACTTACGCTAATGTGTAATGGTAGGGTGATTGTGAGATGAAATGGAGGACCTACAGTTTAACGTGGAATCCGAACCACGGTGGAGGTCAGGCATTCCCCAATTATTTATAATAAATTGATTATTTTATATTTTCTAACATCTTTATAAATCTCGATATTGGTTTTAGTTAGGAAAATTTTAAATCATAAGGGACAGAGAAAAACCGTTTAGGAAAAATTCCACTCTTAATGTACACGGTTGGGTTCCAAATTCCGATCTCCCTTACACCAAAACTTCAGTCTATTATACTTTGTTTGATCAAATGGAACTAAACAAAATTCAATTTAAAATATTTTCTATTTAGTGTATAACAATATTTGAACTTCAAAATGTTCTATTGGTAATGCTTAAAATGTCCGATATGAAAACGTAAAAAGGGTATATGGTAACTCGTTTTAATATCAACGGTATCTACTAACATGACCCGCGATCAAAGCCACAATCTCGCAATAAATTTGATGGCTTGTGGTGAGGAGATCAAAGTTCGAATCTCAGTTGAGCATACTCGGGATGGCTACTATAGTTGGTTTATCTGTGTGATTTTCCATTATTTTTTACATGACTATGGGGTTGTACTTCTTTCAAACTACCTTGCTTGGACAAAGCTATTAAAAATCCTTAGTGTTAAACGTAACTAATGGAAAACAATAGCAGTACTTGTCCCTTTGTCTTAGTTTGTGATTTTCTCAATACCCACACAGTCATAAAGGCTAGTGAAAAAGGGATGAGGAAAGTAGAGTTTCATAAGAAATAAACCCGAATTTGTTAGGAAAGATAGTGAATAACTATCCTCAGTACAACCAAACAGGATTTGAACCCCAATTTTCTCATCATCGGCGATCTAGTTTAACATGGAAGTGGCGCATTAAACCACGTGACCACCGAGGTGGGTCACCAAGATTAGTGCCAATACATTTACAAATAATAATTTATATTAGATGTCCAAAGATTAAAGAATTCAATACAGGGCGTCTTGTGCTCACGATATTTTTGGGGGATAGGGTTGTCATAAGCACAATGATATAGTGTATTTAAGTCCCCCTTTCAAATAATTTTCAAATTCTTTTCCCAGACACTCATCCTCCCCAAAACATATATAATAAACTTACATTCACCTTATAATTTACCTAGTACAAAAGTGCCTTTTTAATTTATTTTAAAATTTATACTGAAATTGTTTAAGTTTTATGAATTACATATTCTAAGAAACGTTGGAAAAAATTAGGTAATTTCAATTCTCCCTCTACCCCGTTAACCGCACTCGTTAGTTCCAAAGTCTCCTTGATATAGTGTCAGCTTTTCTCTTCATTTATTCATGGCCAAGGTTATTTGTTAATATATTAGTATTTGTTTTCAAGATGAGCAGTATAACACCTTATCTTTGAAAGTAAAACAAAGCTCTACGTCAACGTCATTGAGGGATTATAAACATGTTCTTATAGTTGAGGCGTGGTGTTATCTGCCATAAAAAATAAAGGTTATAAAAACTTCCTTCTTAGTTATAATCGGAGCGAGGGCTGCTATTTAGAATATGAAATGCCTCTGATAATAATTTGAGACGCGTGATTTGGGAATTTATATTTGTTGAATTACCAGATTTAGTACACTTGTTGACAAATGCTTAGTTGTTGTATAACAAAGTGTTTGTATTTTTTATCAACCACTTATTGCTCTTATAATAACGGAGTGGGAAAGATGTTTTATAAATTAATGTTGACACATCTATTTTGACGTTTATCAATAGTTACATTTTATCATATGCTAATTGTATTAGTATTGATTGATTCAGAGTTTGAAACTCGAAGGTTGGTTTGATGTGCTTCCTCGTACATACGGAGCAGCGCATGCACTCAATACTTCAGCTGGTTAGTGTCACCTACCTGCTCCATTTGGGATGGACACATTGATTCGGAAATTCTATAATAATGATGGTGGTTCCCCGTTTCTTTCCACACTGAATTTATATGAGCGAGTGAGAACGTTTCTAAATAATTCGATGAAAAGGCATTTCAAGAATAATCTTTATGACTTAATTGACATGACTTTACATTCCCCTTGAGATAACTGGTGATAAGTATTTTCTGTTGACTTTGGTTGGGTTCAAACCCAATAACTTCGGGTCGTGAGGCAAGCGCTTTACATCAAGGAAGGATACCGACTGGTGACGATAATATTTATAAAAAAAAGTGGCAGCTACAGATTACATTACTTGACGTAACTTTTGTAACTGTCAGATATCACACTTACACGTAGTGAGAGCACGTGATATGTCAGATTCATTTAGTCTGGTTTCTGATGACAGAGAGTTAAAGGCTTGAATCCTGGATGGGTGTATTGAGAGAGATATTGCTTGAAGGTTCTCACACTCCATAGAAATAAATGCTTGTACATTTCCTCTAAACGTATACCTTCTCCTTTTTTATTCTTTTAGTGTAATTAGATGTGTATACCATAAGATGTAGTGCAAAAAAAAAATACTGCCCTTTATTCCATGTTCTTCACTATACTCCAATACATTTAAGTGACAACCATAAGATATTTTACAAACATACTGCATTTTTGTTAAAAAATATAGCACCAAAAATTAACCGATGCAAGCCAAAAAAATCACAGGGAAAAATATGAAAGCATTAACCTAGGCAGAAAAAAATCAAATATAATATAAAATTCAGTTAAATAGGTGGGCCCTAGTGGTGTTTGGGAGTTACACACTAAAAATGCCAAATATATACTTTTTATATATAATTTTATAGCACTGCGTCTTAATACCCATTCGGTTTATACTCTTATGTACTAATTACGCTAATATCACCACGTATTGCCACCAGTTTGGGCTGTACGCTATGAGTAAGCGAATTTATAGGAAATTTAGTCACATTTGCATGAAGAAAGTGGGAAATCATGTAGGAAAAACCATTCTCAGTACACCCGACCAGGATTAAAGCACGTTCGGCAGTATAATCCATTGCGAAAATAGTACCTCAGACCTGCGGCACTGAAGCGGGTAGATATTTCTTGTTCTCATGAATACGTGGGTGTAGTTGAGCATGACGTGTCTATCATTTGCACCAAAGTACTTATTGAGATATACAAATCTATCAGGGGCAAGGAGTGCTATAACCCAGTGTTACGAAAGGACAGTTAATTCAAATAATAGGAATGTATTATGGACTCACTACTTTCAATATCAAAACAACATTGGGTAAAGCGTTTACACAAACACGGTCGTATGCCACACTTGTTGGTAACATAGGGCTGTGCCTGTGCAACATATGATAGCGCTTGCAGAGAATTGCGCGATCTTGTCATTTTGGGCGTCAATCTAATTACTATATTACTATATTTTGCCTCGGCTGTTTCCTGACAGAAGCGCTAATCAGCATTGGACTATTAAGTTGGGTTTGTTCTGTGAGTGACACGTCACAATAGAATACCTTATTTTATTGTGCAGTAATTGTATTAAAGAATATACACGAATTGTATACACAATTGAGATGATGCTCATTTTAAAGTGTTTGATGATCAAACAAAACCATTACATATGAATATTTACTTAACATTATAATAAATTATATTAAATAAGGCTTTTAATAAATAAAAACAATTGTCTATAATTTTTAGTTGTAAATAAACTAAACTAAGCAAGAAAAATAAAGTTTTAATCAAAAGTAGAAGCAGAAACTTATGTAAAAATGTTACGTTCAAATTAATCTGATGCCCTTATCAAAACTGTATGAGTTGTTTTATCAATTTTTCTTTTAAATTAGTAAGATATGTTTTTAACTATAACTAACAAAATAGCATGATAATTAAAATAAATTCGTATTCATTTGACATAATATATTAGCAAACCTAGTATAATATCTAAACATTAACATTTTGTTAAATTATATAAAGAACATACATTTAAGTAGGACTGCCTCTTTACACCTGGGTCAAAGACAAATAATATACCCAGACACTCAACTTCCAGGTTAAAATTGTGGCGCTTCTTTTGACAGTTTTGAGTCCTTCAATACTAGGTATGATCACTGCGGTTGGTCATATCATCTTCCAACAGTGACACTAGCGAGGCCCATTGTTGAAAAACTCAAGTTGTCAAAAGGAGCTCAGCGAAACTCCCGTAAGGTTGAGAGTCTTGTTTCTTACTTGTCTGTGACCTGGGCTAGTAAAAATTATCCATCCAGTAAAACAATTATTCTTACACCACCATTATAAAACAACTTTTGATTTTACAAATTAACAAAAAAAGCTCTTGTTTTAACTTTTCACTTTCACCAATGTTTCGAGCCGCTATTCTTAATTTGATATACTATTAATATAATGTCATATTTGCTATGTCTCTTTAAAATTGGTTACAGTCGGAACCCGAAATCCGTTAAAACCCGATTTCACTAGGTAAAACTAGTTTCATCAAAGCCCTTATAGTCAATACAAGTTTTTACTAGTTATTTCTAGAACCAATTAAATCCAGTCGACAATATTGATGTGCACTAAACATTCTGTAATCAATACCCGTACTGACTAGTTAAAAACAGTATTGACTGAAGTCTCTGACCATTAAAACCAGTTGTTAGGTAAAACTAGTTGTCTCTTGGGACAAAGAATCTTAATACTGACTTGCCAAGAACAGCCTACTATTTAAAGTAGGCCTATCAACCACAGTCATCTTTTCTAATTTATTGCAGCAAGCTATTATGCCATAACATTTCGAGATGAAACGATTTCTCTGTTTCCTGCTTAAAAGTACAGTAAGATCCTAAGGTCTCCTTTGATCTGTCCAAATCCAATTATGCATCATCAACCGGAGGATGTGTAGCATCAGAAATCAATTCCCTTTCCATGGACTTTTTTTTATGACTGAAGAAATATTTTAGTGAGTACTAGCCAGCATTTCCTCTTCCTCCATTTCATCGTTGAACTATTTTCCCTCCTCCTTTCCATTCATCTGCTCAGTGACTTCTCGAAGCTAATCCTCATCCTGGACAATTTTATAGCTTTTGATGGTAACGTAAATGGAGTGAGTCTAGCCTAGTCGAAACAGTAAACAAATAAATTCAACTTATTATTGTCGTTTTGACAATATTTCACGTACAATAAACAGTTAGATCTATAGTTAACTAGTTGAAACTGGTATAGACGAAATGGCCTTGCTGGAACTAGTTCTACATTGTGAAATTATATTTAAGTTAATTCCAGCCTCTATCAGTAACCTATATAATATTCCAGTTTAATTTGATAGACTGAATTTAAAACAATGTGAGGATGGAAAATAAAATGTTGTCAAAAACAATTTCCAGGATAGACAGCCACAGTCAAAACACACTACACTTGAGACCAACCTTGTTGGCATTCATCTTGTTAAATTATTTTTAATAATGTTAATATTTATTTAATAAGAAGTAATAAATGATAAAATTAAATATTATTTGTTATTCTTTTATTTACTGTCTCTTTGTTTGAGCTTTATTCTTCTATGACATGTTTCAGTATTATATATGATGATGATTTATTTTAATCATCTCTCACAAAAAAAAAGTTTCTTACATAGCAAAACTTCAAAATTCACAAATTTTCCATAATATATATTAAAATAAATTATCATCATCATAAATAAGACCTGAAGATGGTGTGACATAACACCGAAACATGTCGTCATTGAAGACTAGTGCTCAAATAAGGAGAAGGAAATAAAAGAATAACAAAGAAGATTTAATTTTATAATTAGTTAAATTATGTTAAGTTCATAAATTGAACCTTTTTAAAAACTTATTAAAACATATCAAACAAATTTAAAAAAATATTAACTTGGCTAAAACCATAATTACATACTGAAATAATAATTTTTAAAAATATCAATAAAAAACAAAAATTCCGTTAATAAAAAGTTGTGCCCGGGTCACATTTGATAACTGTTTTTATTGGCTTGCAAGACTTTAAATGATAAATATTAATCAACATATTAATTAATACAATAGAATAGTTCTCTTGACAAAACAGTGTTAAATTTAGTAATGTTTTTGGATCACACATTTATAAAATAAAGATTGAGAATCAGACTTTTGACTTCATGCATTTATTATTATTAGCACCGCGTCTTACTACCCGTTCGAGATATACGCACTTATACTAATGTGTAATCGTAGGGTGATTGTGAGATGAAATCAAGGAACTACAGTTAACGTGGGATCCGAACCACGGTGGAGGCAGTCCACAAATTCACAAGGTGTGATTAATACACGTCTTGCCATAGGTGAAGAAAGGGTTTGGCAATCAGATATATCTGTGCTGGAACCAAGGATTGAATCCTGGACGCCCAGCCTAGAAGTCTGATACCTTACCCTTAGACCACCAGGTCACCTTCATCCATTTATTTATTTCAATTTGACTCCTGCTTAGTACTAATTATTTTAATGCAGAATATATAAATAAGACTTTTTTTATTTGAATTTTCAATAAACATGATAAAACTTCAAAACAATTGTCAGTATTCCTCTGACCAACTTCTTGTAAACCTATCCTCAGAAGCTTTCTGCAGACCACTAGGAAAATATAAACATTATTTTGTACAAGTGTATTTGTATAGAATCTTAACAAATTTAAGGTAAATAGTTTTTATCAATAGGTAATCGTCCCTCTTTTATTTAATGTAGCTTCCATATGTAGTCTTTCCTACTATTGTAAAGAGCATACATATATACACGCAGCGTCAGCTAAATATCTCACTACAGACTTGAGTCGATTAGTGTAATCTTTGTTTCTTACTCTAGAATCCCTCACAACACTTTTAGCACAGTCCAGTGGCGTTTCACCTTTGTTGTTCATGACGTTTATCGTGCAACCCGCCCTAACCAAGCATTTTACCACCCCCAAATGCCCCTGTTCTGCAGCAAGATGCAGCGCACAGTTCCCTGTATTGTTCTGCAGGTCCAGATCTGCCTTGTGGTCCGTCAAACTCCTCACCACGTCCAGATGGTCTTCTCCTGCCGCCAACATCAGTGCAGACATACCTTCTGCATCGCGGACGTTGAGATCAGCACCATGATTGATGAGAAGATCCACTATTTTCAGGTGACCAGTGAAGGTGCCCCATGCAGGATTGTGGATTGGTTTGTATCAATCACTACTGTGTCTGGGGGAAGATCCATCTCTAGCGCCACCGTGATAAGCTCCATGTGGCCATTGATAGCAGCTAGATACAAGGGGTAGTCTGCTTTGTAAACTTGGAGTAGCTGTTTGTAAGCCGGATCTTCGTGGCTCATCATTCTACGCAACCACACTACGTACATGATCCAAGCGCTGTTCTTGTATATGTAATAAAAGGGATCTTTTCCTAAAACGTGATCTGTCAATTTTACGTCCGCCCGGCTCGAAGTAGTGTTAGCATCAATTCTTCAAACACCACTGATGGCTCACCACTTGTTATAATACTCGGTGGTAAGGAAGCAAGAACATGTAACGGTGTCCTCCCCCCTAAATCTGTTGCATTTACATTTGCTTTCCTAAACAAGTGTGTCCTGACAGATGCAATGTCACCTTTTAGTATCGCCTCGTGTATTTCGTGTCCACTAACCAACTCCCTGTCAAACATAAATCGGATTTCTCTGTATTCCCAGGTGTGAAAGTTTTGTTCTATGAAATCCCTGTTTTGTCTGAAATACTTCACGAACCACAATGACGCAAAGAACTCGGCATAGACACGGTGAGAGAATTGAGGACGCCCATCGATTATTCCTTGGATAAATGTAGTAGTTTCTCCTTTTTGGAGTCGTTTAATGAACGACATATTTCTTTCCTCTATTGTTCTATCATGTAACTGTGATAAATGTCCTGATGGAAGTATGGCTTGTAAAGCTGATCTCACGTGATATCCGACATAAATGTCAGAGTTCTCACTGATGTCATAGTTGTTCATCTCAAAATTATACTTTTCATAATAAATGTCGCGATGTTTACGTACAAGCTTAATAAGAAGTTCTATTAAATCAATTTTATCAGGAATTTCTACATTACCTGTGTTTTGGAAAGTTGTCAATCGTTCTTCAAATGCTTCGGAGAACATGATGCTGTGAAGAGGAACTCCATCAACACAAACGTTATGGCTGTTTTCGGCAATGTGAGGTAATACAAAGAGTTTGGAAATAAACTCTTTGAGTGTTTCTGAACTAACATCCTGGGCTCTATTTTTAAAGCAATTTATCAAAAAAGCTTCTTCTTGTTCTTTGCTAAAAGGATTGATTGTAAATGATACAATGGAGAGTCCTCTTACCAGTCTCTTTCTCATCATAGGACGTGACGTCACCCAAAGTTTCTCTACCCCTAAGTTTCTAATACCCCTCATTAAAACAATGGCTTTATTGACTTGTTCAGAGCTAATTTCATCGAAACCATCTAGCAAAACGACAATTTTTTTTGAGTGTTTCAATAACTCATACTCGATTGAATGACTATCACTTAAGTTTACTTGAGATGCTTTTAGCAAAAATCTATAACCTTCTAGTTTTCCTAATTTGCTGATACTTAAAGTGTTAAGATAACTCTTAAAATGACAAAAGTTTGCTCTTACGATCCAAGTTTCAGGACGGGCCTTTTTGCTTTGTAGAGCCAGCTGGGTCACTAAATAAGACTTCCCTATGCCTGGCTCTCCTGAAATGAGCACTACTCTGTCTGGAATGTCCCATACTGTGTTAGTTTGGGGTGCGATTGTTTTACATTTCTCCATGAACTCTTCCAAGTTATCAGAGAGACCTGTGCTTCCAGTGTTGACGTATCTCATTAAACGACTTGCGTCTCCATTTGACGCCCTCCACGTCAACACGTCATGCTCTAATCTCAACAAGTGAATATTTCCTTTACCAAGCTCTTCACATATGTCGTAAAACACCTTTTCATTTTCAATTTCTCGAAGTGCTATATGTTTGCATTCACTTGACACGTTTTTGTGATTGTTACTATAGAAATAACCTACGTGATTATTCTGACCGGTGAGCTCTAGTAGATAATTTTTGTCCACACCACTTACAACAAATATTCCTTCGTCTTCAAAAACGTCCTTCCTTAGAACTATAGGAAGACGTTCTAAATTTCTAGGGATGTAATGCTCTATCTTAGATTTTATGTGATGTCCAAAGCTAATATTTCTAGTGTTAGTAAATATTTTATAAAGCATATTTGCTTTCACAACAGACATTTCAGCGGAATGATGTATTAGAAGGGACCCAAGACGAAGTGAATCACCCTGAAAATTGACTATAGTTCTCAATGCTAGTTCCTGAGATTTTTCAGTTAAATCTTCCAAAGTGCAAGCATCTATAATTTCTACGAAGCCATCCCCAAGATGTTGTTTTGTTATTAATAACATTTTGCCATAGTCATCCTGCAGAAACTCTGCGAGCTCATTTGCACTGATGATTTCTTCCTCGCAATCAACAACTAAAACTTTGCACAATCCACTTGGCCATACTCCCCTAACTTCATCGATATTATCTCTTAGGTGCTGCAATGAAACAAATAGTGAATTAGTATTTTCTATGTTTATAAGTGTTTGCTGAATTCTTATACAGCTCAATATTGTAGGACCTTCTTCAACAACAATATTAATTAAGTAGTCAGAGCCCAACACTTTCTTAAGTATTTCTAACAGGTTATGATTAAACTCTATACTCAAGCATAACATTTCTTTAACTTTAGATTGGTTTATAGCGTTTATTCTGTCCTGGACCTTTTTAAAGATACATTCAAGACTATTTAACCTATTGCTAAGACAAGTGACATTAGCAGAATGCCACCAATTTACCATATTTTTTAAAATATCTTGGTAGATCATCTCAGATTCAGATATAGATGTCTTACAGAACTTTTGAATTTCTCTTTTAATGCTCCTGTCAAGATTACTTTCCCCTCCAAGATCCGTGAACATTTTTAACTTAAGTAGAAAGTTGTGGTACGTTGTTGAATCACCAATATTTTGAAACACATTAAAATAATCTAATATTATATCTTTGTCCATGCTTACTTTTAACTTAGAGATTTCACGCCGTAGCTCTTTGTTAATTATCTTGTGTTGAAAGCGATCAATTTTGCAAATTATCTCATTCTCATATTTATATATATTACGCATTAATGGAACAAGCTCTGAAAATAGTTTTAAGCATATTTCCCAATCTGAAAACAACTCTAAAACATCGTTATCTAAGGATATCTGTCGAGAATCTGCCCATGTAGATTTCAAAGAATCATTTCCTTCGATCTCAACATAATTGGTCTGCTTCAAAGAAGCGTCTGTCAACATGATGAACCAGCAGTCTTCAAACAAACCACTCCGAGGGAATTTTGAATCACTAATAGGAAATTGTTTCTCAATCTCAAGATAAGACAGGTAGTATTTAAAAATACTGAAATCACCTGATAAGGTGAAGAGCTGCTCTCTGCTTACAATATTACTTTTTCCTTGCCCTAACTTAAGTTGGATGAATTTGGTTCCGACTTTCCCTGAAGAATCTTCAAACCGGACTACGATGTGCCTGAAGATCCCGGCACTCGTCAGGTTATGCGCTATCTGGATACTGTCGTAGCGCCGCAACCCACGCAAGAAGATTAGGGCTGCCATCTTAACAAGGCAAATTTCTCCATCCATACATATCCCCGTCTCATTGTTAACAAGTTGGTTGTTCATCTGTGAGAAGGAAATTACGAATGTAAACGAATGTCACGCTGATGAAATAAAGACAGCGATGGCAATTAATACCATTCATCACACTATTTTGTGGCCTATGTGTTTTTCTACCAAAATAGGACTAATATATTTAGGACTGTATAACTTGTTATTTATGTCTTCTAATTTAGTGGTGACAGTGACGAGGCGTGGCCTTTTGGAAAGAGTTACCAGATACCCACATTATTAAATACCCGCATATCCCAAATGTTTAGCAAATATTTTATTTCCTAAAAATAGCTATTATCGCCCTTTGTAGATCAATAAACGGATAGGAACTAACGCAAATATAAATATAGTAAAGAGAGATAATTGTTTGTTAGTCAAGGGAAAAAAATCGACAAATCAATTAAAATAAGTATAAACTAATAGCCAGTGTGGGGGAAATAGATTTAAGACCACCCCATATCATTGTCCCAAGTATTGGAGCAAATGGATTTATTTTGCTTGGTAGATTTGTTACACATCTTTATCTAAATATTGCAATCACTGTCCAGAGAGTTGAAAGCATGCCGTTTAATTTTTTAATTTAATTTATCACTTTTGGGTAGACAAGTGTGAGTCCAAAGTACATTCCCGTTATATGAATTGACCTTTTAATGTTAAAAAAAAGATTTCTTCTCATTTTCAATTGCTACTAGTGGCAACACCTGCACGCCTCGCCACCGGCTTGGTAAATATTATTATTATTATTATTATTATTATTAGCACCGCGTCTTACTACCCGTTCGGGTTATACGCACTTACGCTAATGTGTAATGGTAGGGTGATTGTGAGATGAAATGAAGGACCTACAGTTTAACGTGGAATCCGAACCACGGTGGCGGCCTGGCATTCCCCACATTCACAAGATGTCTTGTCAGAGGTGAAGGAAGGGTTTGGAAATCAGATAAATCTGTGCCGGGACCGAGGATTGAACCCCGGCCGCCAGCACAGAAGTCTGACACCTTACCCCTAGACCACCAGGTCACCCTTGGTAAATAACTCAGATAAAAATAAAAATGTACTTTTGCAGGTTTGATTTAAGTTTTTATATATAAATAAATAATCATTAAAATATATAATATTTAATTATTTTAATAAACACACTGCTCATTAAAACCTATAATATATATATATATATATATATATATATATATATATATATATATATATAATAGGTTTTAATGAGCAGTGTGTTTATTAAAATAATTAAATATTTCTTAAATTGTTTCTAAATAAATACACTAACTACAATGTACCTTTAAGTTAATTTATGAAAAAATACTACTTACGTCTGAGCTGTATATCAAGAAATTTCCACAGTCTTGCCAAATCAGTCAGTTTTTGTTTTAATAATACTTTTAATTAAAATGATTACATTGTCATGACTACATTTACAAAGAAATCCACCCAAATATTACTTCATAAAACACCTACCACCCTTAATCTAACACAAACGAATGAATGCACAGAAACAAATGATCTCAGAGAATATAGAACCATTTCTGGGAGAACACAACAAATTGGTGATCCAAACAGTAAAATGACGGTAACGTCGATAATTGAAATGCAATTCATCAAGATAAAAGCATGCTAACAACATTATGTTGACAAAGTACCTTCCACTGTACGTGTTGTTCGTTCATTGGTTTTGTTTGCTGAGCACACAGACAACACAGATTGTTCAGTCAACAAACAAGACGACAAAACGTGTGGAAGGGATTAGCGATTCAAACTTTTTATATTTCAAGTTGTAAAATAGTTAACAAGACATAGTTTTTAAAGATAGTTTTATTATTAGTAGGATGGCTGTTGTATAAATTGAGACAGTTTTTTCTTAGCAAGGTTTTTTATATGTATATTCGTATATAATTTGTTTACCACGTCTTACTACCTGACAAATATATCCTCATATTTACACTCAGGGCTACCCAGAGAGCTCAGGGGGCTGTGGAAACGTAATTTTTGGGGCCCCCTTTCACAAAAATCATAAACATAGACTTGCTTATCTTCCTCTTATCAAAGTCTACAGCGTCACACTTACAGTGGACTAGACTGCCGATGATGAGCTTAGGGTTTGAATCTCACTCGGTGTACAGACGGTGGTTTTTCATTAATGGTTTTCCCTTCTTTCTCCGTGTAAATGTGCACTTCCTCTTAAGTTAACCTTCCTATTCCTAAAATATTAGCATAGTTAGTAGATAGTACATAGTCTATACATATAACTCGAACGGGTACCAGTGAAATACAGCGGTAAATTTTAAAAATGCAATCGATTTATTTTTATCAAGATAATCTCAAGTTCTATTCATTATATAACAGTTTGCTTCAAAAATGGTGAAGCTCCATTAGTAATTTCATTGAACTACTTAAGTCTGTTCATTCTAATATCATTTAAGAACAATTTTTCGAGCTTTCATTGCAGTGAGTTCATCAATAATATTCCCAAAACTTATTTCCTTAACAATATCATGTTCAATGCTCAAACTTAACAAATGGTTTAGTCTATCCTCACCAGTGGCTGAACGCATAATTTTTAATCAAATACAACTTACTGAAAGCACGCTCCCCCGATCCCACTGACACTGGTAATACTGTTAGGGGTCTTAAACGAATACAAATTTGTGGAAATACTGTTTCTAGACCCCTTTGAAACATTAGAGCAGTTCAAGGGCAGAGCTCACATTTCCACTAACACACAAGTTCGATTCTGTCCAT
Organism: Timema cristinae; assembly: GCA_039000515.1. NCBI lineage: Eukaryota > Metazoa > Arthropoda > Insecta > Phasmatodea > Timematidae > Timema > Timema cristinae. The sequence goes on from JBCFYV010000012.1 coordinate 47,459,454, forward strand.
ATTTTGTAAAAGAGCCGAATCTATTCTATGAGATCTTCTTTTTGAATGTCCTGAGGATATGTTGCCTTCAAAGCTTCGGCATGGGGGGCTATGGCTGAGGTGCCCACATCATCTGTTGGGTTCAAAAGAGGCGAGAATAATACTGATAACTCTGCCATTCTATCAGCCAGGTTACGTAATCCATCAAGAGTAGATCTAATGTAGAAATGAACACCTGCACTTTGAATCTAGTTTATGGAGAGTCAAACTTGTAGTCAACATCCCCTCTATTATAATGGAATTTTCATTTCTTACGAATTCTTGAGATATTCAACTCTGGTTTGATTCCGAAGTTCGAAGTGAATTCTTTTGATTCTGTAAGCACACTTGGCCAGGTTTCTTCAAAAATTAAGTCTCCTCTACATTTTATGTTCCCTCTTCTATTGTTAGCTTAAAACTTTTAATGACTCTGTTAATATCATAAATGCACCGCAAGACTTTGTACCATATTGTAGTGAGAAGGATGAATTCAAACGATTGCAGCTACTCAATTAGACCCGATACATTTGCATAGCTCTCCAGTGGCATGTTAAGCTCCTCCTCAATTCTAATAAAATAATCTAGAGCACCTCTACGATTTTTCTTCAGAGGACAAACATCATCTACTCTTGAACTCCATCTAGTTCTCAATATGGAGTGAAGAGAGATATCAGCAGTATTTTGTAGAACTTTCTATCTCGCATGACTGGCAGAAAATATAATGTAGAGTTTCTGGATATTGCCAAAATAGGTTTTCACCTCTAAACTGATTTCTATAGCATGTGTACCACAGAGATTTAACGAGTGTGTAATGCATGGTAAAATAAAGGTTTGAAGACGCTTTTCAAAATGTCTTGCTTTTACACCTTGAAATTTACCTGACATGTTAGAGGCGTTATTGTAACTTTGTCTTCTGCACTGTGCTAGCTCTAAGTTACATTATCATAAGACTTTCTCTGTCTGTTCTGCAATATATGCTCCTTTCTTCTTGTCAAAGTCTATCAGCTTGATGAATCTTTCATAAACCACCCATTTTCCGTTTTATTGTATTACATATCTGAGGAAAAAGGCTAACTGCTCAATATGTGATAGATCAAGTGTGCCATCAACAATGATGGTATAATATTTCTTTTAAATATAATAGGATTGGAAAAAAAAAATACATTTTTAATAATCAATATTGTAACAAGCATTTATTTTACTCAAACTTCCTTAAAAAATCTGGGAATAAAAAAATAGTAATAAAACCATGCTATTAACTTTTCTAAGATAAAAGTTGTCTGGGGGATTGGGGACCCCCGCTGAGCGGGGTCCCAAGGCAAGCTGCCACATCCTCCCCCCCCCCCCATCCCCTACCTCTGTGGCCTTGTTTATACTAACGGAGCATGGATAACTAAGGTAGAGATTAGATGGGAATCCGAACGGGAAAACATATCAGTACATTCTGACGGGATTTAACCTGGCTATCAACGACAAACCAGATTAGCAAAAAGAGAGAAGCCTTCGTCCGCGAGACTATCACAATACTTCCTCTTTCCTAGAGGTTGCGAAAAAAGTAAAAATTGTTACTCGTACCGATAGGTGCATAGACAAAGGCTCTATCTCGCATTATCTAGTTTACCAAGGACGGAATGTTTGGGGTTCGAATCCCGACAGGTTTCACTGGGGAGGGTGACCTGGTGGTCTAGGGGTAAGGTGTCAGACCTCTGTGCTGGGGGTTCGGGGTTTAATCCTCGGTTTCGGCACAGATTTATCTGATTGCCAAACCCTTCCCTTACCTCTGACGTCTTGTCGTGTATTAATCACAACTTGTGAATGTGTGGAACGCCAGGCCTCCCTCGTGGTTCGGATTCCACGTTAAACTGTAGGTCCTCCATTTCATCTCACAATCACCCTATCATTACAAATTAGCGTAGTAAGATGCAATGCTAATAATAATAATAATAATAATAATTCATTGGGGAGATTTTTTTTACTAATTGTTTCTCACACTCTCTCCACGAAAGTATGGGAAGATTTCCTTGATTGCCACACTATTAGTGTGAACATGGGGATAGAGCGGAACGGTAGTATGACAGAATTTTTTTTACAGGTATTTAGGACCTTCGTATTATGATAGACTCTAAGCCACTTCTTTCCTGTCAGATAAATCTGTACTTGAACTTCTCGAAAGGGAACATTTCGATCAATGGTCGAGATTATAATGCTGTTAAATATTTGGTCTCCAAGATTTTTTTTTAACGCGCAGTGAAACTCCTGAGCAGTGTTATCGTGCAACTTTATTACTATACCAAAGGTTTGGTGGGAGAAGCGGATAGAAGATACGATACTTTAGATTCGTTTATAGCGGTCATGTGGAATTTGAACTGAAACCTTCCGTCAGGATCAGTGCTATAAGATTATGACATCACTCCTCCCCCCCTTTTTTTTTGTTCAAAAGAGCTAGTTTATTATTATTATTATTATTATTATTATTATTATTATATATGTTAGGTACAGTATTTGAAACTATCTCAATATCAAATGTTTAAAAAATATAACTTTACCTATTATAATATGTATAAGTAAAGTTCCAATTTAATTTTGTAACATCTGATATTGACGTAGTATCATAGTATTATAAACATAGTAATCATCCATTTGTAATTGTAGCAATAGTAAATTATGATGTTTGCTATGATTATAATTACAAATAAATATCAGAAATTGAAGAGATTGTTTGTTCTTCTATTGAATATTTTTATAGTAGTTAGAATATATTTTTAAGCCTAATCGGTGTAGTTCTATCTGTACATATAAGATAATCATTGGTGATAGCAATGCATTAACATATTATATATTACGGAGTCTTATGTTGTGCCATAATTGGCTTATATTTTGTGATGGAGATTGTTTTAATCTACATAGTTCTACAGTAGGTGTATTGTGTGTAACAGCAATTAATTTATTTAATCTATATTCTCTAATATTATGTTGCTCTACAGTATACTACTACAGTACTACAGTACTAATACATTAGTATATTATACTAGTAATTAATTTATTTCATCTATAATCTGTAAGTAGTGTGTACGCCCTATGAAAACCCCACTTCCTATGACGAGTCTAAGCAATCACATCCTGTTTGAGTACCGTTTAATTTATCTACATCGCTCATGACAGAGCTGTGATTTCCCCCTCCAATTTTGACCTGCTTTTCACATCCGGTTGATTCCCCCACCCTCATCCCCCTCCCCCAAGGTTATTTTCCGTGATCAGTGTCTTGTGATGTCAATTAACCTTCTTTCTACATCCGGTTATTTCCCCCACCCTCCCCGAGACCATGCTCCCCAACAGAGGCCACCACAGTGGCTCACATAGGTTTATGATTTTAATGTGTGCCCCATGGGTTTTGGGTAGGGAGAGCGTGCAGTCTTGGGCATTCCTCCTGCAACGTGCCTGCATAGGGGTTCAAACCCTGGACCATAATTAAACAGACAGTGTTTGGAGCTCGCCCCTTTGAATACACAGACTGAGGAGTGGACTTGGGCGTCAGGTCTAGTGTGCCCAAGAGTGTTCATTCCATGTCTCCGGGTAGTTTTTATTTATTGGTGGGGGAATGTGCGGTCCATGGCGTCGGGCACTCCTCCCACGACGTGTAGAGAAGCATCCTCTCTCAACGAATATCAAACATCAAGTGTGAGCTTTTGGCTATGCATCGCTGTGATTTTTCCTGACCCCCCTTTCCACATCCGGATGCCCCAGGTCATTACTCGGTATATAAACATGTTCAAACAGGAAAAGACCAGCTGTAACTGTTTCAGTACGGCGTTGTGACCCTTTTTTCGCATCTGAGTGCCCCAGGTCATTACTCGGTAACTAAACATGTTCAAACAGTAAAATACGGGCTAGCATTAGCTCCGATGGGATTTTCCCTGAACCTTCGTGTTCAAATCCGGCGCCGATCAGGGTTGAATATATAGGGGGGTCACTAGGTCGACTATTTATAAGCGTCTGTAGAGCGGATCACGATGGACAAGTTAAAGCAGCTAGTAAATATTGTTGGCACCATGCAGACCGTAAAATTGTGTGATTAAATCGTAGATCAAAAGTATTCGGTGGATAAATTATAAGTGGTCAATACAAAGTTCGGAAGACGCCTAATAGCATATCTATATGGCGAGTTTTGTGTATATTTTACCCTGTCGTTTGGTACCCTAACGGATGAAGACGTCTGTGATCTTAATAAGGAAAAACTTATATTTACCTGCGCCGGAGTAAAACTTGGTACACCTACAGTTATTAACTTTGAACGCGTTTAAGAGACGGGCAGCAGCATGGAGCAGTTAACAACAACATCAGGCAACACATCTTCACTGGCAGTTAGAACAAGTTTAACATCAGTGCAAGAGTTAAAGACATGTAATACTTAAGTGCAAAGTGGACAAGTTAAAGACTTAGCAAATCATCCAGCACGTTTATCGGTTAGGTACGCTCACCATGCTTATAAAACCAGCTATATTGGTTTAACGTTTGTGGGTCATACGATTGCGGTGCGTGCCTATATGACAGCAGAAAATATTCACAGTTTTGCCGTGAGCGATAGACATGTAATTTACAAAGTAATGAACCATGACAGAGCGGAGCGAGGTTACTTCGAGTTCTGTGACTCTTCCTGTCACACGATTAGAGTGACTGAAGTAATACCCTACGAGAGAATCGAGGAGACTTACCTGTGTGATATGACATGTGCTGTGTACAATTTCCACAAAGGGGACGTTGTGGCCGTGTTGTCCAGGCCTTCTCACCACCCGCCACAACCCTTCACGACGCCGCAGCCACCGACCCCACCCCCAGTGTCACCAGCGTACCCACCGCAAGAGTCGTCCACATAACAGATATCGGAGTCATCCACGTGCCCGCTACCAACGGAGAAGGAGGAGGTAAAGTACGAAGAACCCATAAATATCGAGGATATAATAATGTACAAAACTTATTCAAATGTTAAAATTATGGGTGAAACGCCCAATGACTACATAATCGGTCTGGGCAGTCTCGGTAACGTCTTCCTTCCAAATTCTTCCTGTTATTTGGATTGTAAGCGATTTAAATCTAAACCACGCTGTGTGATATATCTCGGAGGACAAAGTGTTATGTTTAAAAGTGAATTTAAAAATTAGGTATGCTCATGTTCCCTAGCCTTATTTGACCACGTCACTATTCTCACACAATCTGCTGACGTCATCGGAGATAGTGGTGACATTTTGAAACATGTTTATTCTGTGAGAGGGGGAACATGTATAAGATAACTCAGTTTGTGAGTAGAGGGCATTTCTGCTTGAGTGAAGTGGACAGGGATATTTACTTACATAATTTCTTTCGCTGCATCTTCAGTTGCCATTATGCCATTTAAATGTGGTATTTATGAGTGGTCCTTCGCAAAGCTCTCCAATCATATTCAACACAAACATCATTGTCATCAAACGAATTCCAATCCTGCCCACCAGGAGGTGTAGGAGGACGAGGAGGTATTGTGAAGTGCATTATACTAGATCGAGAAATAGGAATACAACAGTATCAAGTGATTAAACGAAGTTGAGAAAAACAAAAGTTATAACGTTTTGCTAGCGGAAGAGGCCGGCAACGAGTAGAACGTTATTGTGCTTGATGGTGTGGGAAGAGTAAGATTGCCAGGTAAAAACTATGGAGACATTGTCAATAGGCGTTCTAGCGCCTCTCAGCGTGTCCTGAACTATTTTGGAGGTGACTCCTACTCATTTTCTATATAGTAGAAGAGATTATATTCTCTCCTGATGTTTTTTTTTTAGGTTAAAGCGTGATTATATGTTTTTCTTGCTATCACAATTTGTTGCACACTAAACCCTCAACTTAATTACCTGTAGTGGTCACAAGGCCTAAATAATATTAATATTGCTGATTGTAAAAAATACCTCTATTATGTATTTATTGTTGTTGTTGTGATGGTGGTGGTTTCACGCTATGAATGTTTTAAATTAATTATTTAATTTCTGACTGTCGATAAAAAGAATACTAAGAAAATGTTGTTGTTATTATTTTAAAAAATCCCTAAAACATGCTGTTTGGAAATCACTGGATATAGTCAATGACAGGGAAGAGCTAGCAATAGTCACGTGACAACTTTGTCGAAATGAGATTGGTAGACTGATAAATGTTATGGTTTATTTCTTAATATAACGTTAGCAAAAAAAAAACTGCTTCATTGTATATTATAATATATATATATATATATTTATATATTAATGAGTAGAAAGGATAAACCAGTATATTATTGCAAACAGTTTCACTGTTTATATAGCGTTTATAAATTAACTAAATTAGGTTTAAAGTGAGGTGGTAAGTTCACATACACACACACACACATACAAAAGTGCATTTTAATTATTATGATAAGCCAAACATTTATTCACATGTATTTATTTCTTAATCACTTTCATTCCGCACCATCTAGCGAATAAAATTAGTAATTATGACTTTTTCAATATCTTGTGATAGCACAGACATAGCCATATTTGATTAATGGTATTATTACTACTCATACCATAATTTAAGTATGCTAATGGGGTAGGACTAAGGAAAGTGTTTATGAGGTATAAGTGCACCAGCATTTGTATGGAGGGGGAGTTGGCAATATCCTTAGTTTAATAGGGCAGTGTTCGAACTCCAACCTCGTCAATCAACCATACCAGACGAGGTCATAGGTCATAGGACCTAAATAATATTGGTGCCTGTCATTTAAAAAAACTTTGTTGCTTCTGTTGTATACTATAAATGTTTTAAATAAAATTTATTAATCACCTGTTGTATGTCAATAAGATAACTAGTAAGAAAATGTGGTTATTATTATTATTTAAAAAATTCCTAGAATACTTTATTTGGGAATCCTTGGAGAATCAAAGATAGGCAGGAGATTGCAATATACATATGTCAACATTGCCAGAATGAAATATTAAATAGCTTAGAGTAGTAAACTTTAAGCTTTATTGATTACACATGTGTAGTTAATATAGCTTTACCAAATATATATATATATATATATTTGGGCTGTAGGATATGAGTAGAAAGCGTATAACCCTAATGGGTAGTAAGCTGCTGTGTTTAATAATAATAATAATAATAATAATAATAATAATAATAATAATAATAATAATAATAATAATAAATTGTCGAGTTCATATAATATGTGTTCCAGATCACCAGATAATTACGTCCAAGTTTCCATTTCAGAAACAAATTTTAATAATAGTTATATGAAGTTAGGGGTTTTACCACACCACAAGCTATTTTTAGTAAATTTTCATAATTCGTTTCACAATTCCAACTTTGAAAAATTGATATACATTTCGCTTAGTAAATCTAATTTATTCAGCCTTACTTCTTTCGTGTTATAAATATTAGATTTATATATGTAGGCTCTAAATGGACAGTATAAGTTTTAATAAATATTCAGGGTAAGTTAAACAAATCCACACCATAGTATCCAATTTAAAGGATATATTATAGTTTCCTTCATGCGTGTCGGGCGTATTTAAGGAGGCTTTCCATTCTCCCTTTGTGAAAATGTAGGTACACTTCCTTTAATTTCAGTTTGAGACCGTTTGAGACCAAGACTTGTTTTTGTTTGACATGATGCTACCCTCACCCACTACACAAGTCTATAGCGTTGACTGATTGTTTTAAATTGTATTAACGATCACATATTATCATGTCAGCAAAATATAGTTGAGACCATATTTAAAAATAGTACTTCTTTGTTTGACCGTTCTATTAACTCATAATAAACACATAACATTTTATTAGTGAAGTAAATTTGATACTCTTTCAACAGGCAAACTAACTTATCATGTGTGGGTTGCTACTCCTTACCAGTATTTTACTATCTTGGAATTTATGACCAGGCTTGTATTCTACCATTACAACAGTTACAATTGATAAATAAAAATGAAGTTAGATATTGTGGGTGAATTTGCTATATAAATCTCAAAATTAGTTCCTATTTTTTTACTTTCTCCTTGGGTATCAACAATAAAACAGGTAGTGTTGAACTAAAAAATATATATCTTACCTTTAGAATTGATTGAATATGCCATTATTTTGAATTAATACACACACACACGATCAGTAAATTGAATTCCTTTCCCGACAATATGTATACCCTTTCAGGTGATGAATGCAACTAATGGGGTGTGTCAAGCTATTAGTTGTCTATTATTTTCTGCCTTAAAATCAGTTATCTATCAAAAGGGACTGTTACGGATCACGGACTTGACGTATGAATATATTTAATTTGTTTGGTAGAAATAACAGAACTATAGTATGATTCTGCTAGGATGAGCAGAGAACATTGATCATCTGCAGATCACATGAGTCCTTTACCAGCGGTCAGTATCTCACTGACCTGACGTATGAATATATTTTATTTGTTTGGTATCATTTCTATTACTTCATGATCAGTAAAAATAACACTTTGTTAGTGAATTAATTGTTATACTCTTCCAACAAGCAAACTAACTTGGCAGGATTTGAGATAGATATTATTACTTTCGGGGTCAGTTAGATAGACACAGTATCAAATAGTAAGAGAATAACCACTGTTCGCATGGTTTAATAGATGCAATTTCAGGGGGTGAACATACTCAGGTCCCCCCCCCCCTAAATATATATATACACATGCTATGTTTCAGCTTACGGTTTTAATTTATTTATTTATATGATAAATAAATAGGCCATATGGTTAATCAATATATTTTATATCTGAACATTTATCATGTGTTTTCTAAAACTGGGTCCCCTTTTTTAGTCACAGTTCAATTTGTTCGATTAGTAAATTAAACTGATAGGGAATGCGTTTTTTAAAACTTGTTGTTTACCTGCATCGATGATAGCATAGTCTAAGGCATCACTATCGTGTTATACTAGACTGCCGATGCCAGGGTGATCGGCGTTTGCTTCCCGTTCTGGTGTACCGGGATTGATTTCCTCACCCAAGCAAATGCGGATACACATTCTATCTGGTCTAATTATATCAAACCGAAAATCTGATCTACCAACAAATCCCTTTTTTTATTTTGCCTAGCCTACTAATTTTCTCGCATCCTATTGGCTAATAATAAAATTTAATTTAGCTTCGATAATAAATTAGATATAATGTACCGTTACTTGATCAATTGTGTCTTGGCCATCATTGCATATTGCCACAGCGCAAGAACCTTGGCAGATATCGAGGTTCAAATCCTTGTAGTCACTCCATTATCTAATTCTGGTGGAGGAGGTTAGAATCGAATCCTTGATGGAACATTTTCTTAATTAATATATAGACGTTTAGCCAGAAAGGGTGCTTGTAACACATCTGGATATGTAGGTGTAGCTCGTGGTTTGAATTCCCCTCTGAGGCGTACTGTCACTCTCGTGTTTGGCTCGTCTGGCGAGGATAGCGTGGTTTGAACCCCTGCCGGCAGCAATGAGGGTGATTTTTTCCACGCAATTGCGTGCGCACTTCGTCACCCTATCAGCTAGTAAGACTCTATGCTCTATATAGCTCTCAGACATCAACATTGATCGTCTGCATATCACATGACTTGACGTATGAGTCCTTTACCTGCAGCCGGTATCTCACTGACTTGACGTATGAATATATTTAATTTGTTTGGTAGAAATAACAAATATAAACTTCTTTTACACTCAACATTGAGAACATGGAACAGAACTATAGTATGATTCTGGCAGGAAGAGCCATTTAAAAGTACAAACTTTATGGACAGATCACTGACTTGACGTATGAAAATATTTAAGTTGTTTGGTAGGAAGAACAGAACTATAGTATGATTCTGCTAGGAAGAGGAGACAAATAATCTGCAGATCACATGAGTCCTTTACCGGTTGTTAGTATCTCATTTACTTGACGTATGAATATATTGTTTGGTAGAGAGAACAAATACAAACTTTTTTCAATCAACATTGCCGTAGGAAGAATAGTTTAAAATGTAAACTTTCTATTTCGTATCTATCAGATAAAGGACTTGCCGTATGAATATATTTAAGTTGTTTGATAGGAGGAACAGTTTAGAATAATTACACAAGACTCTTGAAGTAATTGTGCTTTTTGGCCAAAACCATACTAAAGGATTCCTTTACCGTAGATAAAAATCAACTCGTTAATGACACTTAGCACAGCACTCTTGGCGTAATAATTAGGAATCTGATCGGTATTGAACATGTAATGAATGCCCTGGGCCCCGGAAAATTAGCAGCAAATGCTCTCTTCGATAGTTTCTTCACTAATTAGTATCAGGTTTCGAATTGACAACATTGTACACTGCACCAAAGGGCAAACATTAAAATCATGAACGTTGGTAGGGGAATAAATTAACCTTACCACCCAGACCGAGTAATGACAAGGGCTCCACGAGGAATAATTCATAGAGCCGTACTGAACCAGGGCCAGCCAGTATGTTCAGCCACATAGTAGGGCCCAGGATGTGGAAAGGGGGTCAATTAAAATCACAGCGAGACATAGACAATTGCTCACACTTTATGTTAGACAACCACAGAGAGATGATACTCCCCCTTCCTCACGGGCCGGCACGTTATGGGAGGAGTGCCCAAGACTGCACGCTCCCCCTACCCAAAACTCTTTGGGCACACATTAATGGGCACACATTTAAATCATAAACCCATGAGCCAATGTGATGGCCTCTGTCGAGGGGGGGGGCATGGTCTTGGGGGGAAGGTAATTAAACGGTTTTGGAAAGAAGGTTAATTGACATCACAATACACTGCTCACGGAAAATAACCTCGGGGGAGGGTTGTGTGGGTTGGGGAATTAACCGGATGTGAAAAGCAGGTCAAAACTGGAGGGAGAAATTACAGCGCTGTCATGAGCGATGTAGGTCAATTATAACGGTACTCAAACAGGATGTGAGTGTTTAGACTCGTCATAGGAAGTGGGGTTATTATAGGCCGTACACACTACTTTTGTAGTATTTTGGTTCTACAGAGCAGGCCTATGTGCTAGCAATTAATCAATTTAATATATATTTTTAGCCTAATGTTTTCTACTTTAGGCTTATTGCTTGTGATAAAGAATAATTAATTTCATGTTTTTTTATGGAATATTATGTTGTGCTGCATCAGGATTATAGTGTGTGGTAGCAATGAATTAATTTCATATTTTTCTGTGCCCTTATTTTTATATACATAAGGTTTATATTGTGTGATAGCATTGGATTAATTGAATCTATCTTGTGCAGTCTTGTGTTATTTTATACTAGTCTTATAGTATGGGATAGCAATTAATTTATTTAATCTATGTTATGTACTCTTGTGTGACTTTACAGAAGTCTATAGAGCATAATATAAATGCAAATAATCTTACATTTTTAATGATTCAACCTTAATCCATTACCCTATTGTGTTGTGGGATGTGATGTATTTAGTTTGAAGAACATTCTTTCCATAAATTTAGCTACTATAAGATAGAGTGAGGTTCTATAAATAATTATTCATAAACTATAGAAATGTAGGTAGTTTGGCCCTACCTTGCACTAAACAGTCAAGCTGGAAAATTGTATATTGAAGAAAAAATGTATATCATTCATAAAGTATTATTAGTACTACGCAATGTTCTGTCTTACGACAGATCCATTCCTTTTTTGTCAGTGAAGATAGACCGCCAATGTGCTTGGAACCACCAACACTTTTTGAACAAAAAAAAAAATCTTTCTATTTATTTGAAAACATGTTTTGTAAAAACCATTAATATGAGGTGCAGCACCATTCCTCTACACATAGTGAGTTATTCACTTCGTTATACAGTATTCCAGTCCCAAGATGATTCATTACTCGCTCCAATCGTCACGCGACTGTACCAGTGCTCGAAACTCCAATGACTAAATGGAGAAGCTGTCACCAGCCAGCCCCGTCGCCTAGTGAGAAATATATCTCAAGGTTATTCCACTACGAGCTCAAGGGTAGCTAATTGGGCCAAACTGAGCGAGCCCTCAATTCGATAAAAATGGATTGTATTTGGTTTTAGTATGTCTGGGTCTTTATTTTAGTATGTGTTAAAGACCCAATTAGTAAGGTGACGACTGAAAGCGATTAAATAAAATTAATAAAGTGTATTATTTATTAAAAATTCCGTTTTTCTCACAAAACGGCAAAACCAACTTGAAATTAAAAGGCTAGGTGCACATCATCTTAGTGACTTTACATTTATGCAGAGGGAGTACAAGCAGAAAAAAACCTTTTTCTAATGTGTGGCTTGGAAAGCCATAATTGTGGCTAACTATGAGTGAAGAAAAACAGATCTTATTTGTTTTTATTGTTTATTATTTGGTTTGTACAAGTAATGGTCTAATTTCATCACTGGGTAAGTTTGCTTCAAAACCTGTATTGTTTTATTCTTTCTTTTTGTATATTTGTTTAGTGATTTTGTAATTCTAGTAAATTTTAAAAATAAGAAAATTTAAATGAATTTAATTTAATATGTTAACATGTGGTAATAAAAAATCATCACCGGTAAGCTTTGACCTTTCCCCACCAAAAATAAATATCACGCTCCACAACTGGTATAGTCCATCCAACATAGGAGTGGGGGTAGTTGACAGCAAGCAGAATATGTAAAAACGGTTAAATTAAAAGCATAATTAAAAATAAATTGCTCGTTAAGAAAGTTTTGACTGTCAGAAGTGACAACAAATCAAAATATGGTCTGGCAAGGTTTGTCGAATGGATACGTGACGTGGTTAACTTATAAGATATGTTAGATAACACCACTCTTATGGCTAATTGACTCTACACTTTGTTTAACCTGAAGGGTAACAAACATAATTTACGCATTTTTATCATGGCGTCGCTTATAGCATAGATTTAACGTAATCCATTAAGGAATGACTTCCACATTTCAGGGTGAACGAAGTATAGGCTACATTTAACCATGCCTAGTCAAATAAAGGTGGAAGTTGAGGTCTATATTTTGAATAATTTTTATAACAAACTTTTCCACCTAATTATAAAGTTTATATTACTTAGCACCACGTCTTACTGCCTATTCAGGCTGTGTGCCTATGTACTCACCGTGTCTTACTACCCTTTCACCCGCCTCGGTGGCGTAGTTGGCTAACGCGCTTGTCGTGTTGAGCTCGACTGCTGAGGACGGGAGATCGAGGTTCGAATCTCGGTCGGGTGAACTGGCGGAGGTTTTTCCTAATTGATTTTCCACTCCCCCTCCACGCAAATGCGGGTTTACTTCCTCTAATTCAACCTTCCCAATTCCTAATCCATTAGCGTAATTAGTAATTAAAGCGTATAAACCGAACGGGTAGTAAGACGCGGTGCTAAATATTATTACTACCCTTTCAGGCTGTATGCCTTTGTACTCATCGCGTCTTACTACCCTTTCAGGCTGTATGCCTTTGTACTCACCACATCTTACTACCTGTTCAGGCTGTACGCATATGTACTCACCGCATATTTCTAACTGTTCGGGTTATCCCTTATGCAAATGTATACAAAAAACTATTAAAAAAAACGATTGAAATATTTCAATGGGTAAATTTGGACAAATAGTATGTCAAAACTTTAGTAATTTACTATTGAAAAATACTTTAGAATTATACTATTGGGAAAAACTATAGAAATTTACCTCAAATACTATATTCACCTCATTTAATAGAATATTAAAAATATTGTATATATCTGAGCAAAATATTAGTTTTTATTTCTACTCTTGACAATTTAATAGATATTATAAACTATTATTAAATTTTAATGGTATTCAAAAACAATAAAAAGTCAAGTCATTTTTAAATAGTATTAATTCATAACAAATAATCGAAAATACTATTAAAAATTGATAGTTACTTCGAAACTAAGTAGTAATACTAAAATACTATAAAAGCCTAATAGTAATTTTAAAATACTATTAAAACCTAATAGTAATTTTAAAATACTATTAAAACTCTATAGTTATTCTAAAGTATGATTGAAATTCAATAGTAACTCTAAAATACTATTAAAATTCAAAAGTATTTATAAAATACTACTAAAATTCAAAAGTATTTATAAAATACTATTAAAATTCAAGAGTGATTTTAAAATACTATTAAAGTTCAATAGTAATCACAAAATATTATTAAAATCCAATAGTAATTTCAAAAATACTATTAAAATCCAATAGTAATTTCTAAAATACTATTAAAATACAATAGTAATTCTAAAATACTATTAAAATTCAATAGTATTCCGAAAATACTATTGGTTTCCAATAGTGAATTTTCATAAGGGATATGCACAGGCAATAATTACGCTAATGAGTTATGGCTTTGGAAGGTTGAATTTAGAGGACGTGTACCAGCATTTACGTGGAGGAAGAGTTTAAAACCATTTAGGGTAGGCCACTCTCAATACACTTGACTAATGTTTATGTTAAAATGCCACTTTAGTCATGATTGATAATGAAGAATTGATCAGATTATTATGTGTAGAAAATTAAATGTATCTACAGAAGATATATTTTATTTATTTTGAACAAAAAGGTTTTTAATATAAAAAATAAATACGACTAGTGACACTAGCAAGTGTTCCCTTCCATCCGATGCTAAATGCAGCTAGCTTGGAAGGACAGAAAAACGTGGTGTCCAAAATAAGCTATTGGTCATCCCTGCTGATCTAAGTATACATTTCCCCAAATAGTAACATTATTCATTCTAACAAGCATGGTCCCAGTTAATCATTTATCAACTGGTTAACGGTCAAGCCTCCTAATGGTCTAATAGAAATAGCGAGTCACTGCAAACATCAATAATATAAATGTTATTCTGTGTCGTGTTGTTCGTCCACAGCTTGCTAATGCCTAAAATGTGTCGATGTCCACATATCAAGTTTTAATCGACCTTTGTAATTTTAGGGGTAAAGTGCTTGCCTTAGGACCAGATGTCTGTGGGGTTCAAACCCAGCTGGCATTGACAGTTTTTTCTTGAGCGATAAAAATTCGTAGCACAACTTCCTTTGGAGGTGAAGTAAAGACGTTGGTCCCATGTCGATTGTGACATGTAAAAGAACCCTGGGAAATAAGTGAAAATAACTTACAGCCAAAATTGGTAGACTCGTTTGCTCTCGCTCATAGAAATTCTCGTGTGCTAATATAATCAGTCGGTTCAAAAAGTTCACATTAAATATATATTAATAATATTAATATTTAGCACCGCGTCTTACTACCCGTTCGGGTTATACGCTTTAAGTACTAATTACGCTAATGGATTAGGAATTGGGAAGGTTGAATTAGAGGAAGTGAACCCGCACTTGTGGGGAGGGAGAATGGAAAACCATTTAGGAAAAACCACCCCCAGTTCACCCAACCGAGATTCGAACATCGATCTCCCCGTCCTCAGCAGTCGTTAAATATATAAAATAAATTAAAAACAAATAAAGTAATGTTATATTCGGGGAACAATGTTACACCAGTTTATGGTATCATAGTGACCAACATTTTTAAACCAACCGGAATAGTAATAGTATATTCCCTCTGTCTTACTACCCATCTGGGCTATCCAAATATTTACACAGAAGAGGTAGGGTTAGGAATTATATACTTTAAAGAAAGTAGATCTGAATTAGCGTGAAAAAAGTGAAGGAAACAACTGTTATCATTCAATCAGGCCAGACGAGACTGATGCCTTGTCCACTTGTATACCAAGACATGTGGCAGTGCTTTAATTATAAAATAGCTAGAGGCACAGAAAATCTTGTACCGTCGTTCCTTGGTCCAAAGGAATAGCTTACATAGCAAAGTTATCTACTCATCATGGTCACTCTATTTGACCAGTTAAGCAACACGCCCAACACCACCGGTCCGTACATCCTCACGTCAACTACGTCAACGTCAAACTAAGATTCGCTACTGCGTTTCCAAGGTTCGCCACCAGGATGAGTTAGCACTTCCGTGAAGTTGAACCCCACACTTTTAAAAATTCAAGTTTTTAATAACTGAAATCGTTTGTTATTCGTTTGTTCCGGATTGTTGCGCAAAAATATTCGTTTGTTCCGTTTTTATAGGCCCACAAATTATATGTTTAAATTAGGGGGGCCAACTTCACGGTAGCACCTCCACTTGTAAAAATTCAAGTTGGGGGGGCTACCGTGAAGTTAGCCCCTCATGAGTAAACAAAGCACCACAAGTTCACGCCCCATTTGTGCAAGAACGAATGCAGAACAAACGAAATTTTTTGTGGAACAATCTGGAACAAACGAAGAACAAACGATTGCGATAAAAAAAACTTGAATTTCTACAAGTGGGGGACTACCGTGAAGTTGCCCCCCTCCCCAATGTAAACATATCATTTGTGGGCATATCAAAACGGAAAAAACGGAACTTTTCGCGGGGCAATCCGGAACAAACGAAGAACAAACGATTGCAATCATAAAAACTTGAATTTTTAAAAGTTAGGGGGCTACCGTGAAGTTGGCCCCTCACGAGTATACAAAGCACCACAAGTTCACGTCCCATTTGTGCAAGAACGAATGCGGAACAAACGAAGAACAAACGATTGCGATAATACAAACTTGAATTTTTACAAGTGGGGAGGGGGGCTACCGTGAAGTTCCCCCCCCCCCCCAATGTAAACATATAATTTGTGGGCTTATTAAAACGGAACAAACGAAAATTTGTGCGGAACAATTCGGAACAAACGAAAAACAAACTATTGCAATCATAAAAACTTGAATGAGCGATGGGGTGAGGGGGGCAACTTCATGGACGTGGATTTAGCATAGGTGTAACCAGGGAAAAGGTTTTACAGGGATGAATATATATGTAGATGCTTCGAGAATCGTCTATATGGCTTCTCTAATGTTCTCCATCCATCCAGTACGTGTGTTACCTCCACATTATTCCTAAACTCCCGCCCTCTGGGGATAGCATATAAATTGTCGTTCAGCCAAGTGAAGAGCAATCTTGGGACTTGTTCGGTTTGAACTAGGTGGGTAGCGTTAAACTACGAGGCGTTGAGAGAATGTAAGCAAAATTCCGTTTTGGCTTACAATTATTAAACTTATATTTATATTTTTCAAAGTTCTTTTTCAACACATTACTTAATATTTTAAACAACTCTTTTTGTTAAGAGGCTTCTTTGGAAGACTTGATAGGATATGATAATATTTTTCCAAAACTTTAATGTGGAAAATGACTACTAAACTTTCATTTACCTATTTGATTATATATAATGATACTATTTTTTTTACAAAGACCTTAATATAGAAATATACTCTTAAACTGTCATTTTCTTGTGTGATTAAATTTATGAGATTATTTCGCCAAAGACTTTGATGTGGAAATAGACTATTAAACTTTCACTTTGTTATTTGGTTATATTTAAAGAAAATATTTTGCCAAAGATTATAAATTGGAAATATATTCTTAGAACTTCTATATTTCTTGTTTGAGAATAGTTTTCCAAAGACTCTAAAATGTAAATATACTTCAAAACTTTCATTGTCATGATTGATAGCCTTTTGAATAAAAATAAGTAAGCAAATATTCTAATATGTAAATATACTTCAGTACAAAGATCGTTACTATAGTACAATATGTGTTTAGGATTAATCAAATTAATGATTGCTAGTTATATAATTATTATAGTCATAATTTTTTAGTTAGGCCATTATGCCAAATTTTACATACACTTATTATCTGCCGCTTAGGCTCTTAAATCAATATTATTTTGTCAAAGTGAGTTCCCGAATGTTATTAAAACTTTAAAAAGTTATTGTTATGTTTGAGACTTGTTGAGGGACATATTTTTTATTTTGAAGGTATCCTGCACATATAGATTGGTTTATGCAGAATGTTAAGAGTGCATTTTTAGTTTGTGTTAACCATGAGTTTCTCTCAAATTAGTAGGATTTAATTTTTATATTATTAGTACTTGTTATTTTTGATAGCCCTTGGGAAACTAATTTATTTTGGACTTAATACTGGTTTATTGTATTTATATTATTTATAGCCTCCAAATATATTATGTGTGCAGATGACTTCAAATTTATTAAACAAACTTTTACACAAAGTTTATATAGTTACCATGAGGTACTTAAATTATAATATAAAGTAAAACTTAAATATTAACTTAGGCGTACTTATGATTTTTTCTTGTATATTCCCTTATTAGATCAAATTGGTCATAGAGTCTAGGCCCACACATACATATATTGTTGAATAGAGGATACTTGTGACCACCAGGGCCCTGTCTTGTGCTCTTGAAACAAATTATGGTTTGGGCCCTAGAACACCTTAAAAATGTGGCTAGTGCAGGATCTTATTTAAAAAGCAATTTTCCTCCCCAATTTTGGGTCAAATAGCTCAGATCTGTAAGATATAGGCCTATGAACTCTTATATGGTTGGATAGATAGTTGATTTAACTAGCAGGGCCTCACTTTGTGCTCTTGACACAAATTTTGGTTTGTGTCCTAGAGCGTCTTAAAAATGTGTGTAAAGCATGAATTTTCTAAAAATAATATGTTTATCCCCATAATTTGTTCAAATTGTTCAGATATGTAGGGTCTAGGTCTATACACACTTATATAGTAGGATAGAAAAATGATTTTACTATCAGAACCACGCTTTTTGGTCTTTACACAAATGTTTTGGGTCACGGAGGGCCTTAAAAATGTGTGTAATCCTAGATTTCCCCCCATGTTTGGTCAAATTTTTTATAAGTGTTGATATAAAATATGATACTTTAATGCATATGATTTGTAATATTCATTTTTTTGCTTCAAAAAGTCTAAATTTTATATACATGTTGATATAAAATGGGATGATCTTTGTAAAATTCATTTTTGGTCTTTAAAAAGTTCTTACTGCATATTATGGTTTGTAATATTCATTTAGCTATAACAGCCCATTCTTTAAGATTCATGTTAAAATTCATGTAGCTATAGACGTTTCAACTGTCCAATTTAGTAACAAATTTATTTAGTGCAAGCCTGCGTAAACTTTCTAAAATAAACGTTTATGCATTGATTTCTATAATATAACTGGATGGACACCTGCGGCTAAAATTTTTGGGATGTCGTCTGCACACCATTGTGTAATAATGAAAGAAACTTTCGGGTATCTGCTTCTCTCTTATACATATATAAGGCAATGTGGCATTTCCACATCGTTCGCTAATTTTTATGAATATATGAGATATATCATTGTATGATTAGTTAAACGAAATAAATCTGTTTATAAAAGGTTTGAAGAGCCTATCAAAGCTCAGCACACATGACTTGTTTCTTTTGAAACCTAACTATGGTGCGCACAGTGCCCATTTCCTCTGGGGGGGGGGGGGGGGGCTTTACATACACAATATTACAACATAATCAAGGGTAAATTAGTATAATCAGATTTAATGAATACAAGGCAGATCATAAATACATAAGGTGCACAATCTCAATTTGTATTGTCCATGACCTCGACAGGGTCAAGTCAAATAAGCGGATAACGGGTTTACCACGCGGTTACACAAGGGGTGTGAAGCACCTATAGGAGATACATGATAAGATCAGTTAGCCTGAATAGGGCTAACGAGTCAACCTATTGATATTGAACATACTACAAACGAATATCCTGAGCAAGGTCAAGTTCTGTTTACCCTGACTACTGCAGCGCAACGTCACAGGAAAGCCCACATTGGGCCAGCCTAAATTATGGAATGGCAAATACATAAATAACTGAAATATGATAACACGAGCCGTACCAGATGGGGAGGCGTGATCCACAAGTTGGGCACCCTGGAGAATGGTGTCAACAAATACAAAGTAAGTAATACACAAACACAAGCTTAGCCTGATGGGTAGTCGTGGTCTATAAGTTGACACCCCAGCAGGAGGTCAACATATACAAAGCCTAACTAGGCATAACTCTCTGAGTCCCGAGCAATCAGAACCATTGCTTTCCCGTATACTACCATTCATACTGGTAGATGGTCATACAGTGTATGACGTCGGATTTAGGCCTACTCTCATTTAAGCTGCGGGCCCGAAAGCTCAGCAGGAAAACCGCGTGAAGTGTGAAAATAGAACAATTAAATATACATTTCTATGCAGGCTAAATATACTAAACTAAAAATGTGGGAACATCCGCTCAATTAACCTAACCTAACGATACTGGCTAATCCCCTAAACTCGAGTTATACAGGTCCCCGGGTCTAACTCCCTACAGCTCCATAGTATCTCGGGGATTCCAGTTACTTCCTTCGATCCAATGGATCCCTCGTCTCGAACGCCATGACCACAGCTGAATGTGCTCCTCTCTAATCCGCTATGCGTCCACTAGGCAGACAACCGTAGTGTCCAATGGTGATGGTGATTGGGATAGTAGTCATGTTCTCTCCAAGCCAACCAAGGAAATATATAGTGGTAGTCGGGATGCATGCCGGGACGGAGAGAAGAGAGAAGTGGGGAGGGGGGTGCTTCTCTACGTTGTTCTAGATGGTCGTCTTTCTCAACTGGGAGGCTAAGGATGGCCTTCAGTCTAATCGTAAACTCCAACCGGCCAAGTGCAATATTCTTTCGTGACTCGACCTTACCACCATTCCAATGGCGTTCCGTCCGATGGGGTGGCACTCCTCCCAAGAAGAATCCATGACGTTGGTATGTAACAGACAGTTATGTATTGCTAGACTAGAATATATGCGTCCATTTTACTCCTGATTAGCAGCTTCAATCATGTTGTGTTTTTTTTTTGGGGGGGGGGGGACGGAGCTGAAAAGGTTAAGCCCGTTACAACTCTCCCACCCTTCAAGGGGACACCCACCGGAGAGGACAATTTCCCCATCTCAGGATTCACAAAACGGTGATAGGTCCAGCGCCGCAGTATCAAAGTGAGAGGCCTCTCCACTGTCAAAGCAGGGAGCGTCCAAAGCATCCGAAGAGGAGTTATCAATGCAAGGGAGCATGTGCGTTCAATCAAGAGAAACCCAAGAGGACTTAGTCCTGCCAATACCCTACCATCTAAATAACATGACCGGCCCATGGTCAAAACTTACAGAACTGTCCATAAGAAGACCCTGACCACAATATGTAATCAGGATTGACTTAAGCTTCCCCGGGAGATAATGCTTGTGGAAAAAACTAAACTAAGAATAACAATAACCCTAAATGTCTACAAATTAATACCCTACAATCTTTACTACTATTAGGCTGACTTAATAAACTAACCCTAAGGCCTATGACTAGAATATACTTATTCTTCAATATCATTAAAATAACAACATTGGTTTCTGACTAGATCTAGTGGGAGAAAAAGATATATAGTTACATAACCAAAACTCTAAAATTAGATTATTATTATTATTATTATTATTATTATTATTATGATTATTAGTTTCAACCTTCTTAAGATGACTAACGTAGGCCCGCCGGGTCCGGTTGGCATCCTCACAATGTTTCAACAGAACAGTAACCGGGGTGAGGAAGGCATTAACCCACCATGGTCCACACCACTTAGGAAACAGCTTCGCAGAGCTACTGCTGGTGAGAGCTAAGGGGAAAATTGAGGCAGAACACTCTGTCATTAACCTTAACATGCACAGGTTTGCGCCCAAAGTTGTAAGATGCAGCTATCCTGGTCTTGGACCTCTGCAGATTGCGAAAGGAAAGCTTACACTTTTAACGCTATGTAGGTCTTCTAGGGTCTCCAACCAATGGCTCCACAACCCACACGGCCAACAGGGGGTGGTTCAATTCAAGATCCAAGAGAAGGGAAGAAGGGGTGCATCCAGTGGATTCGTGAACAGCCGAATTGAAAGCAAGAGAGATAAAAGCTAAATCATTATCCCAGTTAGACTGGTTGCTACCATGAAATATAGTAAGAGCAATATTTATATTTCGATTGAACCTCTCCACCTGACTGGGGTCAGGGTAATGCGGACTAGTAGTATAGTACTTGATACCCCACGCAAAGAACATGTCATAAAACCTTTTTGACCGAAAGATAGGCTCGTTATCGCTAACCACACTCCTCGGGGTGCCAAAAATACTCCACACTCTTTCAGACAGGGCCTTAATGGTGGAAGCTCCTTTCATATCCCTAAGGAGAGTGATAATAACAAATTTAGAAAACCCATCTATCAAATTCAGTATGAAAAAGTTTCCCTTATTGGAACGGGCAATGGGACCCACAAAATCGATAAATACAGTTCCCCAGGGCTCATGGACAACATCTGCAGAATGCAGTCCATAATGAGTGTGGCGAAGAGGTTTCGCTCCTTGACACCCTTCACAGCTCCTAATCTACTGCCGAACATCTTCATACATGCCTGGCCAAAAAACTTTTGCCCAATTTTCTTGTGGGTTTTAAAAACACCCAGATGGCCCCCAAAGGGCTAGTTATGAAAATATTTCAAAATAATTTCTCTTACATTATTAGGGAAAAAAACCTCCCTACCTTAACTATGTTTTCTAACAATGCACAACAACCCTTTATGCATACAGAATCCCTGAACAAAAATTCCCGCAGCGAGACGGTCAGTGATTTCCTTACAATACGGGTCTTCCTGCTGGTGATGAACCAGCGAAACGAAGGACTCAGGGATGGATGGAACTTATAACGTTCAGCGCAAAAGGCTCGTGCATAGACAGAATAGGAAATACACCTTCATTGATGCAGGAAAGAGCATCCTCTACAACATTGTCATTACCTGACACATGCATGGTTTAGAATTTAAACTGAGACATTTTTAGTACCCACCTACCAATTTTCCCTAATTGCTTGGGGTGGTTGAACATCCACAAAATGGCCCTATTGTCAGTATACAAAATAAATTCAAGTTGCTCCAGGTAGTCGGCAAACTTTTCAATGCCGAAAAGACATCCAAGGCATTCCTTTTCGAGGGGGGGGGGGGGGGGGGGGAAGATTTTGAGTTTGGTCTGCACATCGCCCAATTGCTGGAGGCCAAAATTTTTTAAAATTATAATCAGTTCTAGAAGCTATTTGAAGTGTTTTTATGGCATCATAGCTCCTTTACTGATGAAGGCTAGGGAAAATTATAAATATTAATCACCTCTAGAAGCTATCTAAAGTGTTTTTGATAGCAACATAGGTAACCCCCTAACTGCTGAAGGCTATGGCAATTCTAAATACTAAACACCCTTGAAGGGCTTTTATGGTAACACAGCTCCCTAATTTGTACTTGTACCTTAATTTTTATATTATTTGAACTATAAATAAAGCCAAATATTTCTTTTTTACAAAATTTCTGGGAGGTTTGAACCCCCAAAACCCCCTGACTACGGTCTTGCATACATTTTATTAAGAAAAAGCAATCAATAAAATTAGGTATTTTGTAAAAACTCTACTATATACACATTTTGAACCATTCCATATGATCCATTTTAAAATATTTCAAAACAAAAAACCTCATCAGTAAACTAAGCTTGGACGTATTTTAACCCAAAAATCAAGTATAATGTAGTATTATTTGTCATGTTAAATATTCCCCAGATATATATTTTAAGCAAAATCGTTATAGTCAAATGCAAATTAGTCAAAATTTTCAAAAATCACTCATAAACAAACTACCATTAAACGAATTTTTACGCAAAACAAAGTATAATAGTATTATTTAGGAAGTCAACCATTGCTTAAAAATCCATTTCAATTAAAAACCCCAGAGCCATTTTCGAAAAATTTGTAATAAAAAAAAATCTCTTATCAGTAAACTACTCTTAGTTTAAGGGCTAGAGTCAATATAAAATGAAAATGCCCTAAATTATAGCAATATAATATCTAAATAACTCGTTTGAACATAATCCATCAAACTGTTTCAGAATTGTGGCCAGGAAAATACAGATCGACCAACAGGCATAGGGACAGACAGAATGTTAAAATCCACTTTTGGGGTTCAATGGAACATAAAACGTAAAGATGTATAATCCATTTCGTTGTAATGATTTAATCATACAATAGCTTGATAATATTTTGATCTACACTTGATTATTCTTCCTTCTTAGTTATATGAATATTTTAAGTTATAAAATATTTTATGTCCTAAAGTCACCAAACAAAATTAGAAAGTCCTTTTTGTTGCCAAGGAGAATAGATAAGAACATTAACCATTACAAATTGTTTTTATTATGTTACTATGTTATGCAAACATGAAATTATACTAATATATTATGATATCCTCATTAACATTAAAATTAAATTTAGAGTAAAACTATGGTATGTTATATACACTATATCATATTTATGATTAAAGAAAGACTCAAACTTTGTGTAATTTATAAAAGTTAATGATTGGTTCTACTTAATAATACAAAGAATAACCCCACTTCCCTTCCATCATTTTATCCACATAAACACTATCGCTAAAAAAGTAGACCTTATTTACACCAGTGTGTTTCTAAATATGTTTATCAAGTCATAAATAACATTTATCTACTTTGTTAATGTATTTCTACAAGGAAATTTACAAAGTGCTTTTAAGTTTTTTCTGGATTGACGTAAGTGAACGCTGTGTGATTCTACTTTAAGTTTGGGATATGTTTTACTATAAATTGTTTTACACAAACAAGGCTTAGATTGTTTTTGTACGGCAGTTAAACACAGTAAAGTGGAGACAATGAATACATCTATTATACTTGCTGGTAAGTTTTGTTACAGCCCATACTACTACCTCTTATCTACGACCTAGGATAGACTATAAGGTGTGTGGAAGGAATCTCAGGGATATACTAAAGAGCAAAACATTGTAAATATTTAAATAACAAATGTAATAACAATAATTTACATGGCTTCAAAGGTCAAACGGAAGCATGCTGGTAATCCATCAATCACAACTTATTTATTATATGCGCAGTAAGTTTACGATTATGCTACTAAACCAGTAACATATCCTACAGTCAACTGGGTCAGCCTTTAAGAGACAGAGCATCCCCCAATGTTGAATTTAGTACAAATTATTAATCATTATCTATCGAGTCAGATACTTAAGTAATGAATAAAGTAAAAGCCTAATGGGCAGATTTAAAAATCAGGGTGTCTACTCAGTTATAGGAACAAAAAATCGTGACTTTTTGGTGACCTTATTTGACCACAAAATACCTTCGGGGGCGTATAGCCCAAGACGTGGTGCAAAAAAATTTCCTTCGGTAAACGGTCGAACATTATATTGTACATCGGGCCTAGATATTATAATAACAAACACAAGTAAAAACTATTACTATAATCATACCAACAAGAAAATGTACTTGTAATTAAAGATGTTTGAAGCTCCCAGAAGCTGAAGTCTCTCAACAAACATAAAAATCTAATATTGTTCAAATTTGTCACCTTATATTTAGTTTATAAACAAAATCACCACATACAGGATTTATATCTGCCTCAGTCGTTTCTTCTCCAAGTCGATTTCAGTTTGAAGTGCTGAAGCCTCTTCTTCAGCCTGTTGGAGAAGTTTTCTTATGTTGTTTTTGATCTGTTAGCTTCTTCACTTTCTTTCTTCTTCATTTCTTCAATTGCTTCGCTACTTTTGGAGATTGCTCGCATAGCTGCATGCAGCATCTCACTTGTAAATTCCACATTCTTTATGCCACCTACAGACTGAACCATTGAATATATGCTGCGTTGGGAGATTAGAGAACGATAAATTGACAACAACAGTCAAAATGGTATAAACATCGACATGAGCACACATAATATGTTGGCAGAGAATGTCGCTTGGGCTGATGTGCAAAAACTGCTCATGATCAGACTTGAACTCTCTGAGCACCTCTTATGTAGTATGGATAGAGGCGACTTATATGAGTTTTCCGTGAACCACAGGAGTGACAAGAGCAGAGAGCCGCCAAATTCGAATGCACACAATATGTAAGTTTATATCTATATCCTAGATATAGCCCTCACAATTACGCACCTTCTGTGCCTTTTTTAAAATTCTATTATGGTATCTGTAATGAACCAATGTATTACAAGTGTGTCATTTGACAGACAAAGTTACATTAAAAGAATATTGGAATTCGTAAATTTTTAAGAACTTTGCCGCCCCCAAGCAATGGTGCCCCAGGCCGTGATCCTCCTGGCCCGCCCTTTGGGTCGGACCTGAGTGTAAATAAACTTCTCTGAAATCCGTCCTGTGAGGCTTTGCCTAGCTTTATACATTTTACTGTTGAATTATTATTAACTTTAATGAATTTGTTCAAAAGCTTTAAATGTAAATAAAATATTTTCTCTGTTTTATCTTCAAAAAACGCCGTTAAGTTCCTTTGTTTTTTCTTCCAAAGATAATATTCCTCTTTGTATTTACAAAACAAAGAGGACATTTCTCTTTGGAAAGTTCTATGTTAAAAATATTAATGAATATTTGAAAAAAAATAGTCACTAAATAGGGATTGCTGGGATAATACTAATAATACGATTTCAATCAGTATAAACAGAGTTATTTTTAAAATTCAACACTTAAAATAAATTATTATTATTATTATTATTATTATTATTATCACCGCGTGTTACTACCCGTTCAGATTATACGCACTTGCGCTAATGTGTAATGGTAGGGTGATTGTGAGATATATATAAAACTATATCAAAACAAATTCGCCGATATGGTGACGTCATTTTTGCGAGTATAGTCGTCTAGACGTGACAGCTAATATCGATAGATCTTCTAATACTGGTTGTTGAATCGATGGCGGCTTTGGTTGTTAGTTGAATTTTTCTTCTCAAAACTCGATATCTTTATAGCGTCACGTAACAGGCAGTGTCCACATGACCCATAAATAAGGGATAAGTGGCTCCACCAGCGACAGTGTGTCTCGTCGATTTGGATTGTACAACCTGTTAAGTAACTAACCGTAATATTAATGTTAGACCAAAAGTGTTTTAATAAGTGGATGGATCTTCTAAACCCTTTTCTTATTGAATAAAATTTAAGTTGACACATTTTCAAGTAGTGCTTATAGTGCTGTTAATTTTTTATCTTTCTGACGTAACATTCCAACTTGTGATAGTTAAATATAAATTACAGTCATAATAATTTAACCAAACTTCTATATAATGTGAGGTCTTATTATAATATCTTGTTATAACTGGCCACCAAAATAAAAATAAATTCTTTTATAAGTTAGAGAAAGAGAGAAACACAAAATACTAGTTTCAAAATATAATGTTTTTATTTTGTAAACAGAGTAAGAAAATAACCACATTAACGTGTTTTATGACGTCAATCGTTATCATATGCCCTTGTTCCGGCTGGTTCGCCATCTTGATTTCAGAAGAGCACGCTGCATTTCATAAGTTCTCGTTTGAAAAACATTTTTAAGTGAAGCTTATACGCCGAATTCACAAAAAAGAAACACCCAAGCAGAATTTTTTTAATAAGTTCATGTTTCACTAATGTAAAAATGGTTAGTAATTTTAAAACAAATGGTTTGGGTGAATGGCCTGACTGCCAAAAGTATCAACACCTTCACATATGGTCTTGAAAAAACATAATTATGGTTTGGTAAATGGATGGATATATGGTAGCTTTTCCTAAGTGTCAGATACCACTTCTCCTACTGTGGATATCCTATAGAATATCTCCATTCAACTATTTTTATAATTTATGTAATGCATTATAATATGTGAAAATATAACATGATTATGATATCAATATCCAGTGAAACAATCAATAATGTTAATAAAAAACTAGTATGTAAACAAATTATATCAGGATACTTAACTTAGCTCTAAATACGCAGCTAGTTTTAACAAGTCATTATTGTATTTTTGGATAATTAATTTTCATTGGCTATGCTTACATTTTGTTTAGTCATAGAAAACAAATGTATAAATACCAAGTTTGTCAAAGAAAAAACTTTATGTTTATTAGTTTAATATTAAATTTTGTGACCAGCACACCTGTTAGTGATCAGAGATGCTGACTACAAATCCAGAAGTCCGGGTTCGATCTCCGGTTCTTCCAAAATATATCTGTAAAGCAGTGGGTCTGGAATGGGGTCAAATTCAGCCTCGTGAGCATAAATGAGGGAATACCTGAATAAAGAAGTAGCAGCTCCAGTTTAGAAAAAATTAGATCAACGGCCAGAGTGCTCGCTATGCTGGCCACATGACAACACCTATAAGAAAATGTGGCCACTAACATCACTAATGGTGACAGCCGCTCGGTCGGTATGGCTCGCTTGGGCTTACACCATGGAGTGTTTTGTTCTCCATTGAATGAAAATATTAACAGTTGCTTCCTCCATAAATATCCTCATTATTTTGTCACAGTCTCCGCGGTGTTGGTGTTCCTTCTGACCACTAGCGCTGCTGGCGCATCTACCAGCTGTAGCGGGAACTGCATAGGAACGCAAGTTGTTGTTTGTGCAAAGGACCGAGATGGTAGCGTTCGTCAGTTTGGTAACAGTTGTGCGGTACAACAATACAACTGCGCTCATGGAACGAGTAAGTAAAATAAATAATAGACAGCTAGTAATAGAATTTTAAAAAACACTCACTTAAAACTTAACAGAGGGAAATTTATATTTATAAAATAAACTAAGATTAATTATTCTAAATTACGTATAGCTTAATTATTTTGCTATCGTTCTGCTATCGTAATTACATAGTTATGATGTTAACACACACATTTCATATTTTACTTTCTTAATTAGTTCTTAAATATTTTTAACGTTAGATAAATTCACCTTCCATTTTTTAACAACCAATTTGATTTATATTATTTATATTCTTCAACTGACCACAATAAATACAACAAGTGTCAAATACTCCGAATCATTAGTCTGGTTTTAGGGTACTGTGTACTTTGTGGAAGGGGTGCGTAAAGTAATAAAGCTATAATTTTTTTACTTTTTTCCAATATACAATTTTAGACACATTAGTCATGTTCAGCGGTATACCTTTTAAATATCATGTCACAAGCCTGGTTTCAAAATCTATATTATGCATTTGAAGCATTTTCAGTGTACGAAATTATCATTGAACTGAATATATATGAATATTTTATCAACACTATTTACTGTCTTTGAGATCGGGTAAATCGGGTATCAAATTACCCGCCTGCCATCCATTCTGGGTAAGGCATTTACTATAACATGTAATCGGTGTTTTTCTAATGGGTTAGCATGATTTCCGTCAGCTCAGTTGGTAGCACGTATACCTACTAAGCTAAGAGTCTTGGGTTCAATTTTTCAGTATGGCAAAACAAAATACTATCGCAATTGGGCTTTCCCCATTAACATTGATGAATTAAGGTAGGGGTGTAGCGAATGCGAGAAAAGGCCAGTGTTTTTGCATTTTTTATATAAACATTTGTTTTGGTCAAACTTAATAAAATATTTCTTCAGTACAATTATAGAGTTTAATTTTCATCACATGTTGTTCACAACATTTATTGAATATCTGTTAAAGATGTTCTGGAATTTATGGTGACAACTTTTTCTCTTCATTTAAAAAGTTTGTCATCTAATGCCACTATGCTCATGACAAATGTTCAACGACCACAAAAACGCTGGTCTTTTATTGCGTTCCGTACTTCCCCACCTTGACGGTCGGGGGTGTTGTGTTTGTTCTCGATTTAAGTTGGTTTATAAGTCTTGTGCTGATGTGATTATTCAATTCAGAAAGTTCACGTTAAATACCACAAATTAATAAATAAAATTTAGTATAAATATTAATTGAGTGTCAGATGGAGGAACCTGTTGATTATTGTTCTATAACATAAGGAATAGGGTGGACTTTATTGCGAGCACAAGTGCATTCCGTTTACCCTGAAAGGTAGCAAGCAGTCTCAACAACGTTGCCTACTTGAATATTTCGAATATATTTTGCGAAGTGAAATGCATCTCAACTTGACGCACCTAAGCAGTCTAAGCACTATCACACTTAGACGACAATGTACGAAATAGATAGAGAGGAAGAAAACGAGAAGTTCACCCTGAGAGGGCTCTTATTTATCTGCTGATCACCCTTTCCCTCTTCATTTGACGAGTGTACACTGTCACTTGGATATTTGCACCTTGAAAACATTGTTTTGCTTTTTAATTTTACTTTTTATCTTGTTTACTATTTTAGATAGACACATACTTATACGGACTCTTTTAATCTACATCCAGGCAGGAAGCCTCTTACAGGTCATTTTTGTCACCACGACAAATAGCCTAAGCTTTAAATGATTTATAAAAAAAATACGCTTACAAAAACCTACATAAAAATAGCAATTTTGTGACACTGTAGGACTATTTTTAAATTTTTTTAAGAATTTATGGTTTTGTTTCAACGTTATGTATTTAAAATTAACAGAGTAAAACATAAACTCATAAACATGGGGAATTCTATCTTGACCAACCGTGACGTCACAGGTAGGCAACGTCCTTAATTTGACCGATTACAGCAGATCTATCTTATAAACTGCACTATAATGCAATCCATCACACTAAGCTTGCAACCATTCAGAGTAGGCAGCTTTATATTTTTTTTAAACACAATGTTTCGTAATTGATGTACGAAACTCAGAGAGGTAGTAAGGATACACAAAATAAGTGGATTGATGTAAGCAATCATGTAGCGAAAAACCTTCCTTCCACCCAAAAAAATGTGAGCAAAGCCAAAGAGGCAGGTCAGCAACATGAATTCCTGACCATGCAATAAATACGTGCCAGCAACAGGCTGTGGCCGGCCCGATCCTCAATGTAGTTCTTATTATGAGGAAATATAAAATCACTGGCTTACAAAATGTGCTGTGGTCAGTGCAGAAGATTTATTCACACGTATTCTAACGGATTGTGAGAAGGTGCCAGGAATTTCTGAACGTATCCAAGTGAACATGGATTATCATTGAAATAAGTGCGTTGAATGCGCTGGACACACATTAGAACAGATGTTGTAGTGTTTATGTTTATGTGCTGCTGTAAATAAGAGGTTGTGTGCATATGGTTCAGACTTTTGGTCAAATATTATTTGTTCACTACACATGTAACAGGGTGTCGATACTGCGAGCCTGTCGTGTTTCGCTGCGCTTATTAACGCGTGTTGCTGATCCGCCCTTGTGGCTTATCATACATTTTTGGGGGAGGGGGGGGAAGGGTTTTCACCCCAGGTAACTCGAATGAATCCACTCATTTTGTATACCCCTGCCTGAGTTTCGCACATCCATTATGAAACACTGTGCATACACAGAGAATAGGAACATTTTTTATTCAACTTATGCTACCAGGATTTTTCGGCTAGATAGTAATGGTCTGCTACTGGCAGCGGCGGATATGTAACCGTCTTCTGAAGCTGAGACACTATTTGCGGTTTTTTCAATCCGTTAAAATGTTGTGATGATGATAATGATGATTATGTGGTACCAGAATAAGTCTTAAATATATATTCTTCCAGACCATAGCAACCATAGGAACAGTTCCCCTTCGGGAAAAATGCCTGTTGTAGTTCCAAGAATCGAACTCGATGCCTCTAGATTAATAGACAGGAATGCTGACCACTAGCATTAGGCTAGCTATAAGAACATTTACTCTGTATGTTAGATACTAGGATTATTTCTAACGAGGCGTTATAATCCTCATCTTCAAGAACTATGTATTTTATTACGTTCTACGTTAAACACAAACAACAAGACTTAAGGTGGGTATGTAAGGAACGTGAGTTGAGGGCAATGTTTTTGTAGTTTTTATAACATATCTATTTTTTGCAAAAAAAAAAATATTGTTCCGGTAGAAACGTAGAGCTTAATTTTCGTAACATGTTTATATCAATAGTTGTAGAATATCTGTCATGAGCATCACAGCATTAGATGATAAATATTTAAATGAAAAGAAAAAGTTGTCATTAAATTTAATGACGTCCTTGACATATATTTAATAACAGTTGATATCACCGTATTAAGAAGATTAAACTCTATATTTATATTGGAACAAAATTTTATTTGTTTGCCCGAAAAATGTTTTGCTATTAAAACTGCAAAAACACTTACATTAGCTTGCGTTCCATAAATCTCTCCACCTTGAAGGTATGAATGAGGAAGGTAATTCGCTAGAGATTGAATCCTCACTAGTGTTTAGAAAAAGTGGGAAAAATACAAGGATGCTACACAAGTGGATAACCATCCTTCATGAGTTGTGTTCTGATAAAAGACTCCCCGTCCACGATGAGCAAGGTCAGTGAGAATCTAACGTCTTAGACCGCTTGTACAATAGTTAAAATAACAACACCTCAATTAGATGTGCTTTATTTTGAAATATATTCTCAACATGTTTTATAATTCTTTGTTCATAAATTTTTAATTTTGTTTCAGATTATGTAGTCACATCTTACCAGATACCTTGTGCAACAATCTAAAAATATGGAGAGCAAATTGATTGCAATTTTGGGTTGTATATTGAAAATAAATCCCATATCAAATAAGCATAAATATTTGAACTATTGTTTAAGGAAGTTAAAATACCATTTAATGGATATTACATAATATAATTATGCGTTATCAAATACAATAGTAATGCTTGACAAAACTACCGAACGTATCTCTGTACATATATTATATGCAATGTAGTAGTAGCCTATATTATTACTTTTTTAATATGGAAAGTTCACTTTCGAACAATAACATTTATTGCAAGTTATTAAAATTAGGTGTTGTATAAATGTGTCTTATTTTATTTATTAATTATAATGTGAATTTAAATGTTTATAAAACTCGTTCAATAATACCTCCTTAAAGATTACTGTATAATTTATCCATACATTAGAGGGGTTTACTAATAAAACTCACTGAGAAGGCATTTTGTAATAATTTTTTTCCCCAACAATGGGGCTTTCTATAAACAATTAGACATAGGCCGTACATCTATTAGTATACAATAAGATATAACAATTATTGTTAATAATAAGTACACTAAATCTAATTGATAAATAACACAATCCCAACAAAGTTAATATAATATAATAATAAACTTACATAGTAATAGAAAAACAATTTTGTACATTGATATTCATATCTAATGTAAAATAAATATCAGAAAATGAACTAGATGGAATATGAAATTTATTTTCCATTTTCTAGAATTAGATTTATTTAATTAAAGTTTTTCTATACACCCACGTCTATAATAGAATCTGTATTGAACTATGAAGGCAGAATGACCCTGATCATGGGACGAATTCTTAGATAGCTCTGCAGTAGAACATTGACGTGCTAAACCAAGGATCCTAAGTTGAATTTTTATACACAGGTGTCATTTTTCATCTAATTTAAAATACTAAAGTTACTATCAACTAAGAAATACCCACTTTGGTGGCCGCTTGTTCTAACGCACTACTTTCGTGTTAGACTAAACTGCCGAAGACGGGGATATCGAGGTTATATCCTGGTCAGGTGCACTGAGAGTGATTTTACTAAATGGTTTTCCACTCTACCTCCACGCAAGTGCGGGTCCACTTCCTCTAAATTAAATCTTTCTAATCCCTAACATATTAGTGTACTCAGCAAATAGGCGTATAACCCGAAAGGGTAGAAGGATGCTGTGCTAAAATAAACTAAGAACAGTTTAGTACCTAGTAATCATACAAATCGTCGAAAACAGGATGGAGTGTGAAATTTAAGCAAACGTACTAACATCCCACAGAAGAGAATAGGA
Source organism: Timema cristinae (assembly GCA_039000515.1). Lineage (NCBI taxonomy): Eukaryota > Metazoa > Arthropoda > Insecta > Phasmatodea > Timematidae > Timema > Timema cristinae. The sequence continues at coordinate 47,493,106 of JBCFYV010000012.1, forward strand.
AATCCCAAATTGGTAAATGCATCTTCCTTTACCTCATCAGTGTGCATCCGGTTGAGAAAGGAACCCTTACCTCCGTAGTCAGTCAGTAATGTATTTTGTCGTAGGAGAATTGGAAAACTCGGCTTATTGCAAAAGGCGCCATCAATTTACAAAGAGCCAAGCTAGTTGGAAAATAATATTATATTTTCTTATCAGCCAGATAACTTTAAAGCTTATTGCAATGAGCCAATGCCGTTCTAGGCTATTAAGGAAATTATCCTTTGCTCGCTCTATCAGCCTAGTTGATTCCAAGCTTATTGCAATATACCCAAGGTAGTGAGGGCCACAGCAGAGGTTCCCAAACTGTGGGACGTACCATTACTCCTGATAGTATGCCATGAGAATCCAAACAAAACAAACAAATTAAAGTCGTAAAAAAAATTGCCTCATAAAATCTAATAAATATCTAATAGAAGTGACTACTAGATTTCCGGCACACCAAGTTATTGAAGACATCCCAGAAAAATATGTTACTCTTCGTGAAGCTGTGAGTAAGGAATTAAAGTTTGGGGGCCAGGGATATGACAGTTGCAAGCTTATAGTCTCAATAAAACCGTGTCAAACGAAAAAGTGTGCCTGTAAGAAGGCAAACGAATTGTGCTCATAAAAATGTCACAGCAATTTACCGCGTGGAAATAAATAAAATGTTGTATGTGAAAAGTGTGAATTGACAATGGCAAATGTCACAATGTAACACTTGTAAACGCGTATTTCTCTTCTGTAAAATAAAGGTAACTATTAAATTTGTATCTGTATAATTATTTTTCATATAACCATTAACTATTCGTAAAAGTTTGTCACGTTTATTAATCTTTTTTTCTATAAATTACTTGAATTTGAGATTTTTAATCAAACTCTGCAATCGTACGGTACTTAATAAGTTAATTTAAGAACATTCTGAAAGATAAAAATATTATTTTTTTATACCAGCAGTTCCCAAACTTTTAATGGCGTAACACCCTGACAATTTTCGTAATTTGGAGTAGGTACCACCGTTTGTGTGCTTAGTATAATAATGTGTGGTTGCATCGTCTGTCTGAGCTTGAATCAGCATTGCCACACCTACAACCACTGTTTAGATCTGCTTTCATTTAGGTTATACCATATTATATTTATTAGATTTTATGAGGCTTATCATGGCATACCATTGGGAATAATTGTTCATACTACAGTTTGAGAAACTCTGCTGTATACTTTTAATTAGCCCTCACTATCTTGGGCGTATTGCAATAAGCCTGGAATTAACTAAGCTGGCTCAGCGAACAATGGATAATTTCCTTTTTAAAATAGATCTGTATGGGCCCATTGTAATAAGCCTAAAAATTATCAGGCAGATAAATATTATTTTCCAATTAGCCTGGCTTATTGTAAATTGACAGCGCCTTCTGCATTAAGCCGGATTTTCCGATTCGCCTACGACGTATCCACTATGTCAATTTCAGCATTTCTTAAGTAACAAAATAATATTGCGTGTTTATGCAATGTGTTGATTGCTCAGAAGAGCAAACTAAAAGTAGTAATTAAAAGTAACCAATAACCAGCACTGCTGGTCACGTGGGCAAAGGGTTTGGCTCTATTTGATCTGGTTTTTCTGATTATGTGGAAGTTGAAGTTCTAACATTAGTCAGATGTAGTGAAGATGGCTTGTATAAATGTTTTATCACTCTCCTAAATGGAAATGTAGGTGTAACGTATAGCTGTAGTGACTATTCTGTGAGTGCAGAGAGCGTACTCACCTCGGTAACTGGAATATGGAAAGAGGGGGTGGGGGCGACAGCTGCAAATAGTCAGGTAGCAGAGTAGTTTTCCTGTGAGTGCGTTTGGGACTGGTCGTGTTAAACTAGTGTCGTGGACACGGTGTCCAAGTATTAAACGTGTATATATTGATGTATGATAGTTGTATTAAGATTTGTACCCTTAAGTGTAAATATATATATATCATTTGTAAATAGAAAACACGCTACATAGGTATTTCTTTTATATCTTAAGGTAATATTATTTGGCTCACAAAAAAATGTATTTATTATCTAAAAGGTTGGAAAGTTAAGAGCTATTTGGATGAAATATACCCACTAATGTGGGTGGGGTGGCAAGATGGTAACCCCCAACCCCGTTCACTCAACATAAACTCGAATCTCAATCTTGCCACCACATAAAGTCCAGTCTATTTCGAGCCCAATGTCATAGACAGTGTGGCCACCGATTTGATTAACTGATGTGGAGTCTATTGTGTGTGAAATATTGTTAAAAGTTATATATTATACATTACGTAGAGTGTGATATATATATAATTTTATGTATACACTACAAATTGTGTCCTTATTGTGTCCCTTTTGAAAAACATCATAGGAAGTTTTCTCTCAGGAAATACTTGTAAAAATTCATACTCCCCTCCTCTCTGATTTATTCCTCACCCATCCATCATTTGTAACACATAGAGAGACGGAGTCTATATTCCCAGTATGCTCCGGGCTGACGAGTCAAAGCTTTGATTCGCAATTTAAATGCAAATACGACGACCCTACCCTTTTAGAGTCCATGAACCCTTCCCCCTCCCATTTTACGCATATCGGGTACGCCATGGGTCGCGGTACACTTGTTACCTCAGGCATACATGATTCGGGAAACTGTTTTAAAATCTCTTGCAATACTAAATTCAGGAAACTAAAAGCCAGGTGTATTTTTATTGAACGTTTACTATAAAAAAAATAGTAACTAAACAATTTTATAAAAATTATTTAAACTGTTTGCAGCTCGAATATTAAATAAATAAACATTCGAATTAACAAACTTATAAATACCTTATATGTCTATTCAATATTTCGCATTACACATTATAGTTTCTCTTAACTACTTCCATTTCTATTGTTTTATTCTTAAATTCATAAATTTATATTATATTTTTATACAATAATTTGAAATAACTTTGGTTTTCCTCAGACTTGAAGATGGTGTAAAATTCACCGAAACATGTCATCATAGAAGAAAAAATACATATATATATAAATATATAATAAGGAGAGGGAATAAAAACTCAGATTTATCCATATGATTAATTATTAGTACTCCTTAACAAATAAACGTGAACATTATTAGAACTATTATTAATACTATAAATACCTCATCTGAATGTCTAGTTATATTAAATTTCAACCCCATGTATTAAATATTTTTCCTTAACAATGGTACACAAAAATCATAAAATAGCAATTTTAATCCCATATAACTCGTGAACTGTCATTATTTGAAATAATCGAGTCACTGATTATAGCTTATAGGCTTGTTAAAATTGTACAATCAAATTTTGATGGTCAAATAATCTTAAAACAGTTAGTAAATTTAAATATTCCTCCTAGACCTTCCTTGTTTATAATTTAAATGCTGTTGGTGTTTACATAATCATATTAACAGCGATATAAGTTGAGTTATTAAAACATGTTGAGCCAATGAACTCGTTTAAATGTAGGCGGAATCATTTTATTTAATACATTATTTGTGATGTATGAATTTGAAAAAATATCATATTATCTAACCTAAATTGTTTCTATTTTGTCTTTCAAAGCATAAAATCTGACACCTTAGCTTACTCGGTAGTGGATATTTCCACTTGTTGATGGTATCAAATTCGATTCTCGGTATGGCTTGTAATGAATCATTGAATAAAATTGGTGGATTTTTTTTTAAATTGAAATTTGGAAGACTAGGTGCTTTATATGTTAAAAAGTTTGGCCCATTTCTAAGCCACATGCTTAAATAATTAGTTGATTTAGAAAGTGCGCGCTAAATACCCCTACTTTAGATAAGTTAAGTCCTTAACGAAGTTGCCCACTTGGTGAACTTGAAGCTATTTTACGAAGTGGGTTGCATTATAACTTGAAGTGACTAATCACTCTAATAAGTCTAATAAGAACTATCACACTTATATGCCAATTTACGAAATAGAAAGCAAGGAAAGAAAATGAGCACTTCATGCTGTGAGGCGTCTAGTTTTCCTGCTGATAAATCTTGCCTTCCTGACGAGCATACACACTCACACTCGCTCTATATACTATTTGCGCGTTGACAGCATTGATTGATATTTATTTCAAAATGATATTGTTATTGTTTATTACTATCGATACACATATGCTTCAACGGCCACTTTCAATCTACATCCTGGCAGAATGAAAAGTGTGTAGCTCATATCCAGGCTGTGCGTACGAGGACTTTTTTCCTAAAGAGTTTCTCCACTCTCTTTCCAAGGAAGATCTGATACACGTTCTTTAAATTTTACTTTCTTCATACTTAACCCATTTGTGTAAATATGTGAAGAATTTTGAAAATTATATACTGATTGGACATTTGAAATTCTCTCTAGCCTTAAAGATGTATATTCCTACAAAAATCAGTGTATATTGGTGGACTCACATCTTAATGCACTACAATTACATTGGGCTTGATCATCAGTGTAAGAGAGGCTTATGTCCAAATCCTTATCAGATATATCCACTAAAACATACATATACAAAAGTGCCGAATTCTACACTACAAAAAGACTTAAATTATTCAGCCTCGTAAAGAAGTGAGATTTAAAGAATTCCAAGCTCAACGTGTAATCTCTTTCCAAATAACTTGTCCCTTCTCGCTCACTTAAGTGCGCTAATCTGATTTTAAGTCACTAGTTCAAGTTCTACTCTAAGTAAGAAATTGCAAGTTGAGCTTGGCACTCTTTTTACATCTCATTCCTTTTCAAGGATGGATAATTAAAGGATTTTTATGATGTATAACTTGGCTTTTTTTTTCATACAAATGTTTTTAGTGGATATAAATACCTTTTGGGAATATAAGATATAAGAATACGTTTATTTAAGTAGGTACCTACCTACTATAATAAATTAATGGCTGATAATTATAATAAATATTGAATTATGTGTCCTATCGAAACTAAACAAATTGTTGTAGAGTCTACTTATGGGGACCTTTAATATGATAGTCTTCTTGGCTGTGATAAGAATTATAAAGTCCAATCCTTTTACTACACTCCACACCAACCTACCAACCATTTATCTATGCATTTCACGAGCTGCTTAAGTTATAAACTTAACCTTTGTATAGATGACTAAAATAGTTAATCTTAACACAGTGTTAAATTTTTACGTGTCTGTAATTTTTGGATTTGAGCTCTAGAGGGAGGGGAAAAGATGAATGTGGCCCTTCCCCTGCGCGTTTCTTGGGAACCATGGTGACAAATTTAGATTTAATATTTTACCTTTGGTTTTTATCCCAAGTACAATCTCTATTCCAATTTACAAGGTTCAATGTTGACCGGAAATACCCTATAGGTGTTTATTATCAGTGGTTGAGTGATTTAGTAAATCCTGATGAAATAATATTTTTAAGTCCTATATCTCACTAAACGCTTAAGTTATAAACTTCAACTTTGGAAAGATGACTAAAATAGTTTTTCTTATCAGGGTGTTAAATTTTTGGGTTCATATTATTTTTTAGAGTCTAGCTAAAGAGGGAAGGGGGACAAGCGAGTTAAATGTGGCCCTTACTCCACCCATTTTTAGACACCATGTTGAAAGGTTTAAAATTCGTAATTTATCCTTGGTTTGTATACCAATTTTCAAGGTTTTATGTTTACAGGAGGTACCTTATAGGTTTTTACTATCGTCGAGTGAGTCAATGGTTTCCAAATAAGGGTCTTTGTAGGCCTGGTATCTAGGCAATGAATAAAATAAACATATCTGCAGGGCAGTTATTCTATCCTAGCTTGCTAAAGGTTTTCTTTGATGTCTCGAAACAAATACCGATGAAAAAAATGTATGTGCTTTTTATCGTGCTGTTACCACGATCTATTTTTTTGATTAAAAAATGTAGCACCAAGTTTATCAACTATTTAATCTAAGAGTTATGGAGAAGGAGGGTAGCTTAGAGGGCGTGCACCCACATCATTAAGAGAGAGATGGTACAATCACCCCCCCCCCCCTTACCTACCACAGTGCATCCAGCCGAGGTTCAGACCTCCATCTTCCTGTCAATGACAGCCAAGTCTATTGCAAGCTTGATGATTAGACCAGTGGTTTTTAGTATTTGGTTATGGTTAACCTTATAAAATAAATAATATGGAACTCCGTACGAACTTTATCTCTCTAATTTTTAAAAATGGAGATATTTACTCAAAACTAGTAATACATGTGAAACGAAATAATATACACTAGAAAACACGAGCATAAATTGCACTATACTTAAGTAAAACATTTTTTGAGTCCCGGTTTTAAATTTTATAGTTTTATTTTTAAAGAATGTCTTCATTTGTATGTTTGTACCAATAAAAATGATCGATTTTGGGTCCATAAGGGTCACGCTTCATAATTAAATTTAGAATTCCGGTTAAAATTTTAACATTTTATTAGGTGTTTCACATCTACAGGTCATTTTGTATTACTATTTAATTCCTCATTTATAAATTTTGACCAATATAAAAAATGTAAATATTGACTATTTAGTCTAAAATGAAGAAGAGAGATCATTGTTGTACAAACATTTCTCCTAAGAGATTGACAGAAAGAGAACATACACTTTTTGAGAGACTTTCTCAATTCTTACTCTATGGCATTACATAATTATTGCGTTATAACTTAAGTAGTATCTCTTTACAACTAAGGTTCACAAAATTGTATCAATATATTTGCAAATATCTCAGAAAATATTGGTTTTATAAAAATATATTTCAAGTAAAAGTTTTTTATTTTTAATAGTACTAAAATTTAGAAACTATAAGTTATCTAGTATCTCAAATATTTGTGGATATACAGAAATTTACGCTTTTATAAAATACCCTAAAATTCACTTTCATAGGAAAATGGAAATTGCCATTTTATTTATAATCTTAATCAACGCCTAGATACGAACTTTAATCAAAATCGTCAGAGCCGATTTTGAGAAAATCTGTTTTTATCTCTTCTCACTTTTTATTAATCTACTCATAATTTTAGGGTTAAACAAACACACAGACAGACGGCATTGAAAAAACACTTGTTAGGGTTCGGGGTGTTGAATGATACGTCGACACCCCAACAACATTTTGGGTTAGATTTTTTTTTTACGGTCGCAATACTTAACCTTTATGTTCAAAAAGTTAAAATATATATATAATTGTGTATAGCTTGAAAGTTATTGGTTTTAAAAAAATGTGTGTCAAATAAAAGATTTGTATTATAAATAAACCTACATATTTGAAATGATAAGTAATTTATTATCTCAAGAGTTACAGAGATATGATAAATAATAAATGCATCAGACCGGAACCCTTAAATTCATTTTTCCGAAATATTGAAAGTATCATTTTGTTTGAAATAATTATAGATGTTCATAAATGAAATTTAATCATAATCGTTAGAGTCGATTTTGAGAAAATCGACTTTTTCTCTTTTTGCCCTTCAGTAAACTACCCTTAATTTTAGGGTTAGATATCCAATACCAAAAATCCTCCGGGGCAACCCTATAAGAACGCTAGATATAAGTTTTAGCCCGATCGTAGAATAGTTTAAGCTCTAGTCGGAGGTACAGACAGACAGAAGGAAATTCAAAAACAACTTTTTCGGATTGGGGGGGGGGTCATGAAACTTTGAGATTTATCAAAATCTCGATTTTGATTTTTTTTGACGATCACAATACTTTCTATACCTGTAAGATAGCGAGATAGTAAAAAATAACCTAGGAAAAACAACTTTTTTCTTTGAAATAATTTCAGGTCTTTCATTAGTAACATGCTTTTAATTATTCAAATGTTAATTTTGTATTCGCAAATAAACTCTGTTTTTAAACATAAGTTACAAATAAATTTACCTAAGTGTCATGTGAGTTGGTAAAAGTGCTAGCTGAGATAATTTATGTGTATTGATTTTTGTAGTTTGTCACGTAGACTATAGCTAAATATATTTGAAGATGTGTTTTAATCAAAATAGCACACTTCTTTCCAAGTTTAAAAATAATTTAAGAACCTCATATGCATAATTGTTTTAGTTAATTAATTAAGAGTGAACTTGGAATAAGGGTCTACTATTGAGGGTGTGCGCTACCATAAAATATTAAAAATGGCTGCCTTAAACGATGTTACATCAATACGGATATAGATTAAGATTATTAATTGTATTAAGTTTTAATGTTAGCTAATCCAGTCTCATTTGGTTAGTGTCTCTCGGATTTTAAAGACCCAATGAGTCCGATTGATTAGGGTAATTTATATTAAACAATATCTCACCAAAAATAATCAATTGGATAGCATGTTCAAGTAAGGGAAGATGAGGTATAAGTCTCGCTCTAGTTTAGAGATATCTTTTGATCTACCTCACCTCTGAAGGGGACCACAGACCAACGCACTGATTAAGTAGCATGCCATTCAGAAGTACTACGTTGCTTGAGAAGTGGTTTGTCTTTTTGAAATAGGGTTCTCATCAAAATTAAGGTGAAAGTAAATGTCCATATTGTGTCCAACTATTCCTCCTTATGTTTTATATGTTTAAAAATAACTCATGAAAAGATCAAAATTAACATGTTTTCAATAACGTTTAATGCAAATGTTGTAGTTTTCCGATAAAGTAAATTATTAGAAACATAGCTCTATCCATCTTCAAACACGTACAGTTATTTGAATATCACATTTTAAGGGGTAATCGAAGATTGTTTTAGCTGTTTTTAAGATTCAGAACTGCATTTTTATAACTAGCACTACAGAGTGAGGTAATTTCCCTCCGAGTAGGCAAAGCTATTCACTGTTAAGTTATTATTAACAACCTTCTAAACGCACCAAAAGCGAAAATAAAATAAGACTTTTCCCTCAAGTATTCCCTATGATCTACATGTCTCTAGTTTGTATCAGTTACAAGATTGTTTATTTGAGTTAATAGGAAAAGAGAACAGTATAAGGGTGGAATTTTAATAATTTAACCTTGTTTTTAAGAAGTGGTTTGTCGTCAGAAAATATTAAACTATTTCAAAAATCTTTTATTTTGAGTTTGAACATTTAAAAGCAACGAAAAGGTGAAACTATCTAGTTTCATAGACGTTTTCCAAAACACATTGCACTTCTAAATAAAATAAATGGCAAAATCATTGTCTCAAGCTAATAAAGCCATTTTTAACAGGGTTTCAAAAGATTCTATGATAATTGAGAATTATTTTAGGTATCTTAGAACTTCAGAAACCTTTTAATATGAAAATATTTACACTTTATTCATTTCAACTCTCAAGTATTACCATATTAAATCTTCCTCCTCAAATGATGGCACAGTGCATGCTTGATACCACCTCTCAATATAACCTTAGTTATATAATAGTTCCTATCTAGACTCGTTTGCTTAATCCTGATTTTACTTCCTCCACTTATTTATACATACAGTGCTTACTCTCTGAACTCAGTATATTCCCTTGAAACAATTTATTAATATGTTTTAAATTTGTTCGTGATTGAGAAACATAGTCTCTATCTAAAGCCTACGTCATCTTTCATAGGCTACAAGCTAAACTTGAATGCCAGAAGGGCTGCATCATCCTAAGCCTTAAAGGCGCTCTCAGACGTCAGCTAGGTTGTTAGTGTTTTTTGATTGTGTCTACTCTAGATATAACATGACTGAGGAAGCTTTAATGGCGTTGCTTAATCGGTGATTTCGTATATATTTTTCAATCAAATTGGGTTTGCAAACTTAAATTAGCGCAAATAGGCATTCTAAGCATTACCACCCTTAAGCCCTAATGCACAATATAAAAATAAGGAAAGAAAAGAATGTCACCTTGTGAGACCTCTTGTTTATCTGCTGATAACACTTACCCTCTTTCACTGACGAATATAAAGTCTCTCTAATATATGCATCTGGACAAAATTGGCCTGCATTTCAAAATTACCCTTTTCTTGATTCCTATTAGAGACGGACACATTCCATGAACTAAAAAAAAATATAAAAATTAATTACGCTTCAAAATTAAGTTATTATTTTGTGTTAAGAAGCCTCCCAATTCTTGATAAATTGTACACCTTCCAAAATTATTTTGACACTAACCACAAATAATAAAGCTAGGACAAAGAATACGGCTACTAGAAGAACACTTGATCAGTGCTGGAGTTTCTATTAAACCTGGTTATTTACAAACTTTGTCAATAAAATAATGCTACAACGTCAATTCGCCATCATTTGGTGTTTTCCGACATAAACTTGTTCATAAAAGATTCGCATACCACAACTCACCTATACTAAGCCCTATTCTTGGCTTGAATAATATTTTGGAAAATATCAAAATAGTTTTATAGACTATCCAAGATTTATAAAAATCTACGATGTTTAGTTTCCAGCCTAGAAAATGACACGATCTGTAAAATTTAAATTACCATATAGATATATAAACGTATCTATTTTTGCTCTCTAAAATAGTTCTTAAGGTGGCAGATCAACTATAACTGTCGCCATTCTAATTTTTCTCTGTCGAAATGAATGAGTCATTTCTGTTTGTTTCTAAAGGTCAGCCGGTTTTACCTCTAGTCAGACGATGAAAAGTGAGATGGAGCCATGAGTTACTACTAATGACAAATGTTTGAAGAATATTAACTTCTTGGAGTGAGACAGTTGCATGGGATCAAGGTATAATAAAAATGTTTCGAATACAAACTTAAATAAAATCTAAAATATCATTTTTATAACTCTGAAAAAATATCAATAGTGTCAAAAGGAAATAAAACTTGTTTAACTAGGTAAAATCGTTAATTAGGAAACATTATTTAAACTACAGCATGCGCCAGGGTATAGAACACTCATAATACTCATCTTTCGTGTAGAGGTGGGTGATTTCCTCTAAATTGTATCCTCCTCATTCCTACACCACTAGTTAAATATGTGAATAGCCAGGATAAAGAGTAAAACAAGGTGCACAAACAAAGGTATTTCTTTTTAATCCCAAATTCATGTTCTCTTCCTAATATCGTTTAAAAAAAGGTTTAATAATTTTTTTCTGAGACTCACACACTTCTGGCTAACATTAATTTAAAGTCTTCTATTAGAATAGTCTTATCTATTCTTTATATGTTTTTTTTTATCACCACGTCCTACTAATCGTTCGGGTTATACGCTTACGAAATAATAATTACGCTGATTTTTATATGAATTAGGAATGCTATGTTTATAATAATTGTGCACACATTTGCGTGAAAAGAGAGAGAGAAAGAGTGGAAAACCATTTAGGAAAAACCGCCCTGAGTGCAACCAACCAAGATTCGAACCTCAATCTCCCTGTAATCAGCAATTTAGTATGCTGTGAGAGTAGCGCGTCAGACCATGCGGCCACCGATGTGGGTTGGATGATATTTTATAAGGTGGGGTATAGGAAATGCTAGAAAAGGGCAGTGTTTCTGCAGGTTTTTTTATAACAACACTTTTTTGAAAAAATTAGTAAAATATTTTTACACGTATAACAACGTACAAACATAGTATTTAGTTACATGGTGATATCAAAAGTTGTTGAATATTTGTCATGAGCATAGCGGCATTATATGATAAACTTTTTAATAAATAGGAAATTTGTAATTAATTATTTCTCGGACACCCTTGAAAGATATTCAAGAAATATTCTTGGCACCCTGTGGAGAAAATTAAACTCTATGTGTGTACTGAAGCAATATTTGATTTATTTTGGCCAAAAAGTTTTGCTATAGAAATTTTATAATAAAATACCTATTTTCATGTCCCTTACATCCTCATATTAATAAGAATTTGTAAAATTAAATTACATAAGTGTCAAAGTAAAAAAAAAAAATCAAGTTCCTGTACATTATGCACTATCCTATTTACTCCGAATGTTGCAGTGTTATCTTTACTGACTATACGATTACGTTATTTTATAAAATACACCATAATGAAACCAATCAGCTTAAGCTTGCTATCTTTCAAGGTAAACAAAGCGTAAATAATTATGCACTGACATCGCTATCCAATCGCTCGTTTTAATCCCAACGCGAATAATTGGTGGACACTGAACAGACGTTGATCAGGATGTTAAACCCTAGAGGCTGAACTCCCAACAAGGACCTGAATGAAAACAATCATACAGGATTTAACAGTCAGATGATTGCACGCTCATGATCAAAACGCTGAATACGATGGAAGAGCTACGATTGAGTTTCGAACGTACTATAGGGGTGTTAAAGTATCGTAAGCATATTTTTGATAGTTGTGGGCCCCCTTCAGGCTTTGTATGAAAAATAAACAAACGACTGACCCACTTTTTTGCCCCTCCACCTTCCTTACGTTACATATGTCGATTTTTTTTAATTTGTTCACAGGATAACCATTATTTTTTAAGAAATTTATAAATGGCTGGTAAATATTAACGTAGGGGTGTAAATTAATGTTACGAAGTAGTTAACAAAAACTACTGTTGTACTAATTTAAAGTGTTGTACAAAGAGGTGAAATTAAAATAAAGATTTTTTTTAAAAGATTTAAACTTAATCTAAATAATAATTGTTAGTGAATACATGAATTCTTATAGTTATAAGAAAACTCTAAATCACTTTAAAACTAATCAATAAAACTAATCAACAATGTCCTTTAATACACATCTCGACACTTTTAATAATGATGTGTCCAGTTGGGATGGCTGAGTCACTGTAACATTCTTGCCCTTCTTTCTTTGTCTTACATAAGCATTGTTCTGATCCCCCTACTCCTCTGTCAGCAAAAATAAGTAATGTTCAAACACCTTATCCCCCTAAAGTGTGTACGTAATTCTTGAACACCATCTAAACAATTAAATTTAGCTAGCAATCGTCACAGATTCGTGGTGGTAAGCCCCGGTATAAAGGTCAAGCTAATTTAGTCATCCTTTCCGGTAGTGGTGAGGTTCCTCATTCTTAAGATATTAGCGTGATTAATATAACTGCACAAAAACTGGATGGTTTCTATGACGTTGGAGAAAGGGTGTAGGAAATTGTTACATATTGATGGCCTAATATTTGAGGGTTTCAGATAATGTGACTTTTTCCTAGCACCGCGTTTTACTAGCCATTCTGGTTATACTCTTATTCAGGGTATTCGGAAATTCATAGCCCAAAATGCACATGTAGCTTGTTTGAACCAAAAGTAATACAAAATCCCTGTTTACTTACGTCAGGCAAATTATGCTAATACAATTAAATTGTGTTCAAAGTTTCGGCGTGCAGCACTGGGAGAGTAAAGCTGTTCAAACGTGTGCGTACAACTAGTTGCATAAGAGTTAGGCACACGGCACTGCACATAAAAGAATGGCAAGACCTTTATATGATGTAGGACTGTTAATTATGACGTATTCGCATTTTTAGATGGACTTGTGTGCTATTTACTACCAACTTTGATATGTTCTGCTGCCGTGCTCCAAGATGTTGATGTGTGTAGTGCCGTGCGCCTAGCTCCTATACAACCTGTTGTACACGTATGCTCGAACACCTTTTGTGTCCCGGCGGTGAACACC